>ML787545.1:181993-195688 GCA_009831015.1 Picea engelmannii | reverse complement strand
GATCCAACAACTTTACTTTGTCACCTTCTTGGAGTTTATAATCAATACATTTCTGCAAAAACAAAAATAAATACACATTATCTTGAGATATGAAAAATGTTAAAACAAGAATTATATTATAATATTTAGCATATAATTATTGCACTCACCTCGAGTTCACTAGTACCACTATGAATATACTGCACATTATTCTCGAGTTCAACGTCAATATGATCACTATCAATATTGAGATCACTTAGTGCATCTTTCATAGCTCTTTTGATAAGGACTTGTCCTTTTCGTAGTGCTTCTTTTATAGAGTTTCCATGCATGTGGTTTCATCATGCAAAACAAATATACAACATTCAAAAGTATGAAGAATGTCTTATTAAGAATTCAAAAGTATGAATAATGAAAGCAATAAATTTTGTCAAAAAGTACATTTTAAGCATGAAAATTTCTGACAAAACATTGGGACAGATTAACTATCACAACAAAAATTTGATTAACTCAAATTCAGCACCAATATCAACAATGTCCTTTACACATTGCTCGGTGATTTCTTCATGATAACTATGACCAATATTGACATGCTCTTGTGTAGTCTTCGGAGCTTTGTTGACATAAATGCCTATTCCTTTTGGTGACACTGCATGTTTCGTATGATTGCTCTGCATGTGGTTTAACCATCATGCAAAAAAATATACAACATTTAAAATTAGTCGCAAATTGTCTCCAAGGGAACTGTTCTCTTTTTCAAATAATGAAACAACAGAATCACAACAAGCATTGGCAGATATGTAAAAAAAGAAGTGCAGAACATGAAACATTGTGATGAGCCTTTGAATCTCTTTTATGATATGATATTTATGATATTAAAAGAATTTAAAGCATTATTTTACAAGAAATGATCTCATTGTCCAAGGCAGTTAACCTTACAATTCATAACTTTGGATATTTGTAGTTGAGTTGCCTTAGCAAAAAATAGCACTACATGTCAATAGTAAAAAAAGTTAAGCATCAAGCAACTCTCAATTATATATAATTGTGTCACCTTAGAAAAAAGGAGCACTATATTCAATATCAGATAAAGGTTAAGCACCAAGCAGAAGGGGATACCACATGTATAGGAGTGGGCATTTACATCTTATAATAATTATCTATAGAAATTATCTCAATAAAAACAAACTTATTTATTTTGAATTGTTCTTATATTTATATATTTCCATCCGCAATACCAAATCAACAAAGGAATCTTGATAATATACTGAGTTTTTTGGAACCTAGGGCTGTGAACTTGTACATTGTCACAAAAGGAAATAATGAGGAAGAAAAGAGGTTGAATGCAACATATATAATCAATGTGGAAAGGAAGCTTGGATGCTCAGTTTTCCTTCTACCTGAAGACATTGTTGAGGTCAATCCTAAAATGATACTTATATTGATTGCAAGCATTATGCTTTGGAGTCTTACAAAACAAACCAGTGAATATGCAGGGATTTCAGACAATGAAAATGGAAGTGTAACTAGTAGTTTCTCAAACATTGTTATTGATGACAGTACTTTAGAGGCTTCTTTACCACTTGATAATGGAAGTGGAAGGCTATGTGGAAGTATTAGTTTCGGATCCTTGGCTTCAAAGACAATTCACCTAGGTGGAGCTTCAAACTTTAAAATAACAATATGCATCCATAAAGAAGGAGAAGGGTGAATTAATTGTTGGGGATTTGAGCTATGGAATGGCTAAACTGAAATATTTTTGAGGAGTTATTCATAGAGGAGGAGGTAGGAGTTGTTGTGGGGGAATACCATTCAAATGAAAAAGATATTGTGGATTTTGAAGGTTTTCTACGAATTTATCTTAATTTGCAGACACATGTAGATAAAAAAAATTAAGTGGTTCCAAGAAAAAATCTTCATTTCTAAAGACTTCCACAACCACCTTGCTTCACACAATTGGCGAATCTGAGAAGGTGGAATTTTTTGTTCATATAAATAGCTACCTTAGAGATGATCCAGTGGTGAAAATATACCTTCCAATTGATACAATGACAAATGATCTCTTTGATATAGTCAAAGATGGAATTCTTCTATGCAAATTGATCAATGTGGTTTTTCCTGGAACCATCGATGATCGAGCAATAAATATGAAACCAAATCTTAATCCATGAGAAATAAATGAAAATCATACACTTTGTCTCAATTCTTCAAAGTCCATTAGATGCACAGTAGTAAATATTGGAACACGGGACTTATTTGAAGGGCAGCCTCATCTTGTCCTTACAAGGTTCAGAAACAAAATCAAGTTTCAGTCTTGGACAAAAAGAAATCAACCCACGTCTATTATGTTTTATTGAGTAGAACTTCAACACAAAATGGGACTATTTTTTGTATTTCCACACACATAAAGGGATACCACCTATATAGGAGTGGACATTTACATCTTATAATAATTGCCTACATAAATTATCTCAATAAAAACAAACTTATTTATTTTGTATTTCTCTTGTATTTATATATTTCCATCTACAATACCAAATCAACAAAGGAATCTTGATAATATACTGAGTTTTGTGGAACTTAAGGTTATGAACTAGTACATTGTCACAAAAGGAGAGAATGAGGAAGAAAAGAGATTGAATGAAACCTATATAATCAATGTGGAAAGGAAGCTTGGATGCTCAGTTTTCCTTCTACCTGAAGACATTGTTGAGGTCAATCCTAAAATGATACTTATATTGATTGCAAGCCATATGCTTTGGAGTCTTACAAAACAAACTAGTGAAGATGCAAGGATTTCAGACAATGAAAATGGAAGTGTAACTAGCAGTTTCTCAAACATTGTTATTGATGACAGTACTTCATAGGCTTCTTTACCACTTGATAATGGAAGTGGCAGGCTATGTGGAAGTATTTGTTTCAGATCCTTGGCTTTAGAGCCAATTCACCCAGGCGGAGCTTCAAACTTTAAAATAACAATATGCATCCATGAAGAAGGAGAAGGGTGAATTAACTGTTGGGGATTTGAGCTCTAGATTGACTAAACTGAAATATTTTTGAGGAGTTATTCATCGAGGAGGAGGTAGGAGTTGTTGTGGGGGAATACCATTCGAATGCAAAAGAGATTGTGGATTTTGAAGGTTTTCTACGGATTTATCTTAATTTCTAGACACATGTAGATACAAAATTAAGTGGTTCCAATAGCAAATATGCATTTCTAAAGACTACCACAACCACCTTACTTCACACAATTGGTGAATCTAAGAAGGTGGAATGTTTTTCTCATATAAATAGCTACCTTAGAGATTATATTGTGGTGAAAAGATACCTTCCAATTGATCCTATGACAAATGATCTCTTTGATATAGTGAAAGATGGAATTCTTCTATGAAAATTGATCAATGCGGTTGTTCCTGGAACCATCAATAATCGAGCAATAAATACGAAAACAAATCTTAATCCATGAGAAATAAATGAAAAGATTACACTTTGTCTCAATTCTTCTAAGTCCATTGGATGCACAGTAGTAAATATTGGAACACGGGACTTAATTGAAGGGCAGCCTCATCTTTTCCTTGCAAGGTTCAGAAACAAAATCAAGTTTTAGTCTTGGACAAAAAGAAATCAACCCACATATGTTATGTTTTATTGAGTAGATATTCAACACAAAATGGGACTATTTTTTGTATTTCCACACACAGAAAGGGATACCACTTGTATAGGAGTGGACATTTACATATTATATTAATTACCTACAGAAATTATCTCAATAAAAACAAACTTCTTTGTTTTGTATTTCTCTTGTATTTATATATTTCCATCTGCAATACCAAATCAACAAAGGAATCTTGATAATATTTTAAGTTCTGTGGAACCTAGGGTTGTGAAATAGTACATTGTCACAAAAGGCGAGAATGAGGAAGAAAAGAAGTTGAATGAAACCTATATAATCAATGTGGTAAGGAAGCTTGATGCTCAGTTTTCCTTCTACTTGAAGACATTGTTGAGTTCAATCCTAAAATGATACTTATATTGATTGCAAGCATTATGCTTTGAAGTCTTACAAAACAAACCAGTGAAAATGCAGGGATTTGAGAGAGTGAAAATGGAAGTGTAACTAGCAGTTTCTCAAACATTGTTATTGATGGAATTACTTCAGAGGCTTCTTTACCACTTGATAATGGAAGTGGTAGGCTATGTGGAAGTATTGGTTTCATATCCTTGGCTTCATATCCAATTCAGCCAGGCAGAGCTTCAAACTTTAAAATAACAATATGCATCCATGAAGAAGGAGAAGGGTGAATTAATTGTTGGGGATTTGAGAACTAGAATGACTTAAATGAAATATTTTTGAGGATTTAGTCATCAAGGAGGAGGTAGGAGTTCTTATGGGGCAATACCATTTGAATGCAAAAGAGATTGTGGATTTCAAAGGTTTTCTACATATTTATCTTAATTTGCAGACACATGTAGATACAAAATTAAGTGGTTCCAAGAACAAATATGCGTTTCTAAATACTGTCGCAACCACCTTGCTTCACACAATTGGCAAATCTGAGAACATGGTATTTTTTGCTCATATCAATAGCTACCTTAGAGATGATCCAGTGGTGAAAAGATACCTTCCAATTGATCCTATGACAAATTATATCTTTGATATAGTGAAAGATGGCATTCTTCTATACAAATTGATCAATGTGGTTGTTCCTAGAACTATCGATGATCAAGCAATAAATACAAAACCAAAGCTTAATCCATGAGAAATAAATGAAAATCATACACTTTGTCTCAATTCTTCAAAGTCCATTGGATGCACAGTAGTAAATATTGGAACACGGGACTTAGTTGAAGGGTGGCTTCATCTTGTCCTTTCAAAGTTCAGAAACAAAATCAAGTTCCAGTCTTGGACAAAAATAAATCAACCCACATCTGTTATGTTTTACTGAGTAGAGTTTCAACACAAAATGGGACTATTTTTTGTATTTCCACACACAGATCTTCACTTTTAGGGACAGATTTGTGTGTTCTTTCAGGGACATATCATGCATTGTTACTAATCAGCAATACTTGCAAGTATCAAACATACTTGATATTTTAAAGGTAGAACACATATTTGATTCTAGAAACACAAAGAGTTGATTCTAGAAATAGAGGATGGTTCTACACAGTGCAAGGTCGATGAGAAGGCAGAACAAGAAGAAGGCATGTCCACAGGAAAAAAAATTGTCCTAGAGCTTTAAGTGAGTGCACTAATACTCAGCAAGAGAGTGTGAGCGAGAGCACTTAAGATTTCACTGTAAATGAAATAGATTGAGTGGAATCACACAAAAATGTACAACTTCTAATTCAATTTACAAGCACAAAAACTAGTCAAACAAGAATAAATGAGATACAATAGATTGTTTTGCAAGAATAAATGGCATACACATGTTCAAGAAAGAAGAAATGAGATCAATAGAGCCTCTTACCTCACTTGAATCAATGGAATTATGTTGATTCCATGCATAAACTATAGGCTTAACAGAAGAAACCAATTGTGAAACTGTCTCACTGAGATCATGTATGCAACCCATTACATGTTTGTACCCAACACTCGAGTTGAAATCATTTGCGGTGACTCTTACTTGGATACTTTCAACTCCAACTGAAGGCTAAGAAATCTCTATTGACGCTCTAGATTTTCACTTGATCTTACTGCCATATTTACAAGACTCTAATGCTTCCATATACAGGACAATATCTTTTTCCCCTAGTTCTTTGTTACTATTTTCCACCTAAAATAAAATGTTGAGTTTCAACATAGTCAGTTCAATAAACAAAACGAAATAAATAACAATTTAAATTCAACCAAAAAGAAACACTTACAGTCAATTTGTCGCTTTTGGCTTGCAACCCACCTCGACCAAATGTATATGGAGCCCTCACATTATCCCTTGCTTTCATGCCCATGTTCCTCTTTGTCAAATATTCTTCAGAACGCATAGTTTCCTTCAAGGTTTCCCATTCTTTTGGAGATAGAATGGAGTATGTCCTATCTTGTACTTCAATGATTAATTTTATACAATTGTATCTATATATGTTCATCAGAAGCCTCATCTTAGACTTGTAATATTTTCTAGAGATTTATCCACCAACAGTCTCAAAAGAATTTTCCATTTTTTTGTATAACATTTTCCACACTTTGTGGATCTTGATGTGAAAAAATTGATTTTGTAACATCCAAATGGGCCCTACATATTGTTCCCAACTCGGAGGCCCACCTTGTTTCATTTGGCCATGTGGGCTCACCATCTTTCAACACGTCAACCAAGAATGGCTTCTTACCTTCTATTTTCCTTTCTTTTTCATTCCTCTTTGTAAATCTATACAAACCTTGACTCAATATTTGTCTTTTAACAAAAGAGGACGCATCTTCTAAACCACTAGCAATATTTTTAGCTGACCCAGTTCAATCAATAGATGCAACAAGTGTATTTTGAAGCACAACAGATGTAAGTGTATTATCTTCACAACTTGCATTAATCGAAACTACATGCTTCTTGGCCACATCATATTTGGCAGTAGGTAGCTCAATATCGGTCTCTATAGATGTTGGTTCTAACATCTGCTTTAATTTTGAATAAATGATCTCCAAACTTGATTTTCCTTTTATGTCATGATTATTGATAATCTCTTTTAGACTTTGTGTGAAGAGATCATCCTTGCGTTGTACATCGCCATGTGCAATATGTGACTGCACATCACCACATGCATTATCAATTTGCACATCATCACCACCATTATTCTTTTCAGCAGTTACATTTGTGGCATCATTAATGTGTTTTCTTTTATGCGGAGTTAGTGGCAATACATCTTTATTTCCCTTTGATTTTTGCTCCACTTTCTCTTTGTTATTTTTTTCTTGCCTATAAAAAAAAATCATATTATGTCTTATATACATAAATTTATTGCCTATAAAATATTAAACACTATTAAACAAATAATACACTACTTAAAGTGGATTAACAACTTGCTTGTTTGTCAAACCAAGAGAAGATAAATATTCATCATTCTTGGCTACATTTTCTCTCTGAGAGCACTTTAATTCTGTCAAGTTTTCTGCATTATCGTTGAAGTCATCTAGTTTGTGCTTCACAGGATTTTTATTCATATCCTAAATTCCAAATAAACATCAATGTATAAATCAACCACTTGAATCAGTAGAGCAACAGTTGAATATGAGTTTGAAACTCGGATTTTATTAATTGCATGTGCTGAAAAATTAAGTGCACAAGTGAAAGAACAAAAGCCACTTAAAATCATCCCCTAAAGTGTTGCTTATATAACTTGAAATCGACAGTAAATAAGTGAAATACAAACTCAAATTTTGTACTCAAATCAACTGTGGATAAACAATAAAAATACTTAGAATTTAATTGAGTGATTGCTCCAAAAGCCAAACATATAGTAAGATGATCAAATGGGCTTATTATTAAACCTTAACAATAAGTGAAATGCACTTCAAAACATCATTGAACAACTCATGTTTTGTATACAATGTACCAGCAAAATATTGATGATTAGATTGAAAAATGCATGAGTAAAACAACAGTGAAAAATTACATCATACATATAATTAGAGTTTAGGTGACAAACTAGTTTAGGTGACAAGCTAGTTAAGGTGAAAAATCACCATCATAATTATCTCCATTGCCACTAGGATCAGAATCTCGATCACTTGTGTGTGCATATTCTTGATTTTCTTCATCATCCTCATCTATGGCATGCAATACATTCTCTCTCCCAATCTCTTTGTTGGTAATCAAAGTATTTTCTTCAATCACTCTACCATCATCTTCAACCACTTCTTAGAATGTTTCTTGTAAATTATCAACGTATTTCCCATCAAGTATTAAATAGACAACTTCCATGAATTTTCGTTTCGAACGAGACTTTGTTTGAATGGCATACGACCATCATGGGATTATTACATCATCAATTAGAAATGATTGGTTAATTTGAAGAGGGGAGACATACAGCTCATCCATATTTGATAAAAATTGGTGTGTATTTGCACGTACAAATCCATACTCATCATGTTCTACTGTGGATGGTTTGACCCACATACATTTTAAAAATACAGGACTATTTTCACCATAATCAACTTGAATAATTTCTTGGATGAATCCAAAATAAAATTTATTTTTGGTTTCATGAAGAAATTCAACACCAACAACATAATCACAATTTGTCTTTCCTTTGTCCTTTTCTTCCACTCTTAAATGACTACCATAGGCCCACATTCCGCTAAACTTCATAGCCCATATATGTGGAAGTTGTAAAATCTCACTTTCCTCCACTATTATATCTTCACCTTCTTCTTTTTCATCATTGACTGCATTAGCAATCCATTCTTGAAGTTTTGGAAAAGAATCACCTCCAATCAAATCATGATGTCTGCACTTTTGAGGTCGATGTTGCATCCATATTTGTTTCTCTTCTTCATATTTCCTACATAGAATATGAATGTATAATATAATAATATTAATAATATAAATCTGTAAATGCAATTGAATCAATAAATTATTATGTAAAAAATATTTTCACCTATGCCACTTATCGAATGAAGATGTGTTTTCAAGAGCATAGGCATGTATCGCACTTCTTTCTTGATCTGATAGCTTAAAGCTCCTTCCATTTCCTTCTAATAATTCACCTTCAACTATCTCATCTTCATCAACATCCCATACACGCCGATTGACACTTTTAAAATCCTTCATATATTCCATTCAAAATCCCGCGGCCTCTTGCATTGAATATCCCTCAGACATGTTACCTTCTAGTTTTTCCCTAGTACAAACAATTTTTTTCAAAACCTTCATATATCTCTCTATAGGATACATCCATCTCGTTCTTACTAGGACACAATGCTCTAGTTCATATTCAAGATGTATCAAAATATGCATCGAAATGTTAAATATTGTTGGTGGAAATTCATGTTCCAATAGACAAAGCTTCAACAACCTCTTGCCTGAAACTAACAAAGTTTGAAGGATCTAATACATGTAAACTCATTCTCTTTAATATTAGGCCCAACCTTGTAATTTCCAATCTTGTTACCTTTGCCAAACTTGATATATTGACCAAAATAGGTAAAATATTATTGATTATGACATCATGATAGTCATGGGTCTTGAGGCCTCTTAAGATATTCATGTTAGTTTGGCTTCTGATATTACTACTTACATATCTAGTGGGAAAGTGAGTCTCATACATCAACTTTAAGAATTGTGCATGTTGCTCCTTTGTCCATACATGTGCACTAGGTTTTCTATATTTTTCATCATCGTATTTTTCAACCCAAAGATTTCGATGAATCTTTAGTTGTTTCAAGTCTTCACATGATGAAACGGTATCAGAAGCACAAAAATGAGTTTCTATAATAGCATAGGCTATATTTTTCTCATTATGTATAAAGTCAACAGTATGCCCGATGGCTATATCCTTAAATTATGGAAAATTATAAAATATGCACAATCTTTTTACACCACTTTCATTACATGGATCATCTCTACTACCAAAAATCCCACCACTTTCAATAAACAACATTATTTTATGTCCATTCTCAATAATGTATTCACTCATTATTGGTAATGGTGTTTCACGATTCTCTTCCTGGCCATTGAAACATGTTTTTTGTCGACGATGTGGATGATCCATTTTCAGGTAAGCACTATGTCCACAATAAATACACTTGTGAAAACTTCTTGAGTGCCTCACAAAATCTTGAATTTTGCAACAAGGACATCCATGGTATCCATGAACATTGAGACCAGTCAATGTATCGTATGTAGGCAGATCATGAATCGTAAACAATAAGGAATATCTTAAAGTGAATTTGATTGAATGACCATCCCTTAATAATTCAATTGCTTCAATTCCTTTCCACAATTCCATTAGCTCATCATATAATGTTTCTAAATAAGTATCAATTGTATCTGAAGTCACACTTTTCTTTCCAGGTATAATCAATGATAACATTAAGAAAATGGTTTAGTTGCTAACCATGGAGGCGAGTTATAATTTATTAAAAACATTGACCAAGTTGACCATTTAGTACTTTGATCTGAGAATGGGTTCACCCCATCTAGAGCCAAACCCAACCTTATATTACGAGGATCTTCGGAAACATCAGGCCATCTATTATCAAATTCCATCCACATATTAGAATCAGATGCATTTTGTTGTTTTCCATCAATGCTCTTATTTCAAGCATGTCATTGCATAAGTTCACCAATATATATGCACCTATGTATTCAAAGTAATCGTGGGGTTAATGCAAAGTGGAAAAGAACCGTCCTAGGAACCACAGTTGATTTCAACCCTGCTCTATACCTCCCTTCTTGGCATTTTGTACATTTTGTCTCACTTGCAATATTTTTGCAAAACAATACACAACCATTCACACATGTGTGTATGTTTTCATACCCTAAGCCTATCTTAGTGATTTGTTTTTTACATTGACTTCGTTTTGTTGGAAATGTGGAGTCATGTGGTAACAACTGACTTAATAATGCTAATAACTCATCTACACTCCCATTTGTCCAACCATGCACCACTTGCAAGTTTAGAATTTGAAGGATTGTTGTCAAATGACTTAACTTGCAATTATCATACACAGGATTTAAAGCATCCTCCAGTGAATTGGCCCAATCATCGTTTAGATCCTCATTCAACATTCTATGAACTTCAACCCCTTCATCTAACATTTTTGCATCTTCATCTATGTTTGGTGCCACTTCAGTGATGTTTGGTACCTCTTCATCTCTCATACTACGCAATTGTATCATATCTTCGTAATAATTTATGTTCCAAGGGCTTACACCACTATGACGATGTCTTGTCATATGTCGATAAATCAAATTTATTTTTCTCACCTTTCCACCAAGACAATCATTACATGGACATGGATATCTATCCATATCATTATCATCAGCTATTCTCTCATCATATACATGGTATTCATCTGTTGTCAACCTTCAAATTTGACTCATCTTTGATGTTCTGCATTCCAATATTAATTTGATATGCTAATTAACAAATCTTAGGTAATTTAGATAGTACAAGGGCACAAAATCAGCTAAGTTTTTGCTAACAACAACAACATTGACAAGGAACTAAGCTAGTCTATGAGTTTGAATTTTCTAGTTGTGAAGAGAGGTTGGGAAAAGCAATCATTTCTCAGAGATGCCAATAGGAAATGAGAAAGGTGTCGTAGAACGAGGAGTTTATCATCCTTGGAAGATCTGAATCCTGTGTAGTTTGGCATCCTTGTGGAGCATGTAGTTCTTACTGCAACTTCTCACTCTTAGTTTTGGCCAAGCTATTGTAGATTAATTATTTTGGGGGCACTTGAAGGAGCTTGAAAGAATTTTTTTCTAAAACTATCATGCACTGAAACTATCAGAGTTACATTTTTTTCTAAAACTATAAGAGTTCCATTTTTATGATATTGAAGAATGCTAGAAAGTGACCATGCTTGTGATTCTAGTTTAGATCTACTAGCTTCAACGCAACAACACAGGCATCAGATATATTCCTCACCAAGGTTTTCCAACCAACACAGACAGGGTCTTCCAACCAACACAGACATAGACTATGGTGCCTCTAGTTATTATTCATCCTAGTGTATCCATGACCAAGAGGACCCTATGTGTAACCACAAACCCCTTCATGAGTATGGGCATAGCTAGCTTGATATGTCCTTGTTTCTGCAAGTATTAATGATCATGCAGAAGTATAAATACATCAGAGGATATATCTTGGACTGGAAGCATGAACCTTGTTCTATATGAGGTCTATGTTGACTTACTGACTACAATTGAAGAGAAACAAGAGAAATATTAGTTAGAGGAAAACTCTTCACCTACTAGAAGAATGAAACTCTTATCTATGGAATATTTAAATAATGACTCAGTGATTGAAAATAATAGACCCCTTTCTTTTGACAGATATTTTGAACAAACTAAGCATATGGCTCTTGATCAATCATCTTGTGCAATAACCAAGAATGTTCCACTAGTTTCCATGGACACTTAGAGTTTAGATTTATGTAATAACAAGAGTATGCTTATTGGATGTATTGTCATGGAACATATTACAATACCTGAGAAAGAAAGTGATTCATATGCTAAGGAAATTTTTGATTACCCAAACTCTGAATTTTTTTATACATTGTACCCTGATTTATTTATTGACCTTGACTCATAGAAAGTTAATTATGACTTCCATGTATTTGAAAATGTCGGTTTAGTAGCATAGGAAATCTATATAGGATATGTTTAGTGGCATATTCAACCGAGATATTAGGATTTGGAATAGGAGTTGAAGGAGTTGGAGGATTAGTCCTCAGCCAACCCATGATCAATTAGGAGTTTGAGGACTTGAATTAGTCAACATACTAGCCAGAGCCAGTCTTTAGGGAGGGGATAGAGACATTTTGGTAGGGGATTGAGAGAGCCTTTCACCATTAACCAGAATCCTTCCATTCACCTTTCAATGGAAGAATTCCACCTTTATACTTTCAAATTAAGTCATTCATCTTTAGCCTTTATCCCCTCACCTCTCACAAAACAACACCTCACCTCACCTAAGAATTGGAAATCGGAACCACCAGACTTACCCTCACAAGCATTGAATCACCCACCCCACAAAAATAAGTTGGTCAATTTCTAACGAGGTGTAGAGAGATTATAGTTTTCAATTGGCAGATGTGGAAGATTATCTTGATTTACAAAACTAGGAAAATATTGTCATTTAAATTATGTCAACAATATTTGCTCTATGAGGTTCCTTAAAAATATTATTGACATGAATTTTTGCCACCTCAACCATCTCAAAAAAATTATTATATTTCCCTCCCACCTCATTCTTAACACTCCAAATGGTATTTGATATTTTCATCATCTTTGCATAGTTGTGAAAAAATCAGGTGTTTTCATCTCCCCGTGCTACTCAAGTTGCTCTAGTTTTTTGCCTCCATTTTGATTCTTCCTAGTCAAGAAAGTCTTTTTTTCATGGCTCCAAAAGATTTAAGTTACTTATCTCTTATTCATTGAAAATTCCATTCATGTTAGGTTTGAAAATGTTAGAAATTTCTTCTTCCAGTATCCATGTCTACTCTTATGGATCCTCGAGTTTGGATTTGGACCACTCAACAAATTTTATTTTTACAATTTTAAAATTGTCACTAAATTAAAATGTAACAGATTCCTCCAACTGATCATCCATATGTTTCCATTCACTATCATGCAAATCCCTAAATTCAATATCCTTAGACCAATGAGAGTTTAATTTAGAAGGGCTTGGGGGATTTTCATTCTGCCTCCCCCACTGGGAGAAATATGGGAAGATGAACAGAAATATGCAACAATCCCCTTCGAACTAATATTCATCAAAACAAAATACTACGTTGTGAAACATTTAAAATGTATATCAACTTAGTAAACCAAATGAAATTTGTTACCATCGCTGCATGCACAAAAGGGTTGTTGTGATACGCAAGCCTGTTTTAAATTTTTTCATTCATAAGAATTTTGGGTAGCTATGGAATCTATGTACTGCAAGTTATCTTAATCACTAAGCTATATTAGTACTTAATATTAACTTAGAAATTCATATTAGGGTAAATAATATTTAGAAATCAATTATAAACTAAAACCTCAACATTGAATTGGG
>ML787545.1:144867-158598 GCA_009831015.1 Picea engelmannii | reverse complement strand
TTTTGTCACCATGCAACATTGGGATCATCACCAACTCACTACTCTTTGTTCAGTCAGTTAACTGAAGACTAGTTGACTAGTTAACTCAGCTAGGTGGCAATTCACTCCCATAACTGCCTGAGAGACTAGACTAGGTGGCAGTTTACTCTTGTAACTACTGGTGTGTGTCCAAATCAAACTAGACCACCACTATGGCCCATTAGTTACTCATGTATCCTATATCTATTGTAAATTATTCACTCTTTGAGTGTGGAATACGGTTAATGAGAATTCTTCCATTCTTTCTATCTTACTTCTTCTTTCTCAATTTCTCTCTGCAAATGTGTGTAGTATTTTCTATCTAGATCTATTATGTGCAGGTTCAACACATTTACATGGTATCAGAGCCGACGGACTGCTAAGCAAAAGCTACACCAAATCATTTTTTGCAGGTACAAAAGATTGAAGACAACAAAAGATGGATTATTCGCCAGAAATACTTCTCACACCTCATAACTATTTGGAATGGAAGCCAAAAATTATGCTTCATCTTAGATGCAGAGGCTTGTACCAAATTACTATGGAAATGGAAGTAGAGCCTGATTCTACCGATGAGAAAAATGACTTTCTCAATAGACAAGATATGGCCATAGGAAGTATCGGCATGTATGTTCTCCCGAAATTTTCCATCAAGTATATGAAGAATCACAAGGATTAACTCCAAATGAATTATGGACCAGATTGGAGGTTCTATTTGGGAATAAAGAATATTGTGAAGATTTCATGCAGGAGGTCGAACAGATAGAGCCAGGAGAAAAGCCATCAGAAGATCAAGCCTCTTATTATGAAGAGTCTTCTACAAAAGTATTTGTAGAAATTTGTATTCTATTAATTGAAGATGATGTCTACTCCATTTCAAATTTATTTTCTGAAATTCATGTGGAAGATATATGGCATGAATCTCAGGAGTCACATGCAGACACTTTTGCATGCAACATGCATGCATGTCAGGAGACAAAAAGAGAGCGGCGCACATCAGACGTCATTCTGATATTTTATGATAAACACTTACAGAAAAAAAAATTGGATATTTGAATTTCTCTCGGGAAAATATCCAATTTCAAAAAAAAAATCGTCCAAAACGGAGTCCAGGAACTGAAGTTATGATTGTTTCAAAATCAACAAAATTTCAGCTTTTTTTCGGAAACGGTCGTACGGTTTTCAAAATTTCATCCAAAATTTATTTGGATATTATTCATTACAAGAAGATAAAGTGGATATGTGTGGAAATATCAATGATGCATATACTTCATCAGATCCTTGCAGACATCTACATCTTCAATAAAATCTTCAAAGAGCACAAACTTGCACAGTTGCGAGGTCTTCTTGGAGTGAAGGGCATGGTTGCTTAGCAACTGCCTTTTGTTCCTTATCATTTTTTATTTTATGCATTGTAATTTGAGGGGGGGTTTTGTTCCCATGGGGTTTTCCCTCTTTCCTCATTTAGTTTAGTGTATCTTTTGTATTTGGGTACCTAACATGGCCTCGTAGCCGGGACCCATTCTTTATTTTCACCATAGTGATGTTCAGGGGGGGTGTTGGAGTTACTTCACACACACCTAGGATTTATTTTTCCTAAGATTATTCCTTGTTTATTAGTCATAATTAGTCATTATCCAGTATCCTATATTTTAGGGGAGAATATTCCACCTGGAGAATATTCTCTTTTAGTTGACACTTTAGTTTGACTAGTTGAGTTGAGTTTAGATGTTGCATTGGTTTTGTCACCATTCAAAATTGGGATCATCACCAACTCACTACTCTTTGTTCAGTCAGTTAACTGAAGACTAGTTGACTAATTAACTCAGCTAGGTGGAAGTTCACTCCCGTAACTGCCTGAGAGACTAGACTAGGTGGCAGTTTACTCTTGTAACTGTTGGTGTGTGTCCAAATCAATATAGACCACCACTAAGGCTCATTAGTTACTCATGTATCTTATATCTATTGTAAATTATTCACTCTTTGAGTGTGGAATACGGTTAATGAGAATTCTTCCATTATTTCTATCTTGCTTCTTCTTTCTCAATTTCTCTCTGTAAATGTGTGTAGTATTTTCTAGCTAGATCTATTATGTGTAGGTTCAACACATTTACACTATTGAGCGGAGTAAGACTCTATTTCGCTGAGAATATCAACAAAAGACTCAAGATTATTTCACAAGTATGGGAGGTTGGTACCAACCTACGAAGTTTATGTCAAAGGATTACAAGATTTACTGAATATTTGAAAAAGGATTTAGAGCATGATGAAGGCTTCTATAATAAAGAGGTAAAAAATTTCATTGCATGGGCCACTAGCTTGAGTGATCATCACATAAATTAGCAACAATTTCCCTCGAATAAAAGAATAAAAAAGATAAGGGAAGGATGGGAAGCAAGAGTAAAAATGTTAAAAGATACAATTGTTGATTGTGAGAAAATCAATGAAAAAAGAGGAGATGATTTTATAAAAGCATTAGATATTTTAAGAAAATTTGGAATCATAACCAAGGAACAATTAGACAAGGACTTTGCTGCTATGAAGACTTCATGGGTTAGCAAATTTTACATCCTTGTATAATTTCCTGAAGAAGAACTTAAGCATTGGCTTGTCACATTTGTAAATGAAAACGAGGACCACCTATCAACAATTGATCAACTCCAAGTGGAATATAAAGAAATAGAGGAGGATATTTTTACGCTTTGAGTTAAGAAAGAAATCACCATCCCACTGATAAAGGAGTACATCAATGAGTGGCTCAAGAAGTCATTACAAGAGATCAACAATCTGGAATAACTACCCAAGACAGTTACCTCAAAGGAAGCCCCAAGCTTGAAATATTATAAAGGTAAACCTCCAACAACACACACACACACAGAGAACATTTTGTTCCTAGTAATCCAAGCATATGTTACATTTGTTGTTCCTTTTCTTTTCTCTCACTTAGTTAATAATCCCTCAGTCTTATTTGTTTCATGATCTGTGAAAACCTAAGACCAGTTTCTAATTGTTTCTCTTTCTTTCTTTCGAGTCTTTCTTCTATTTAATGTTCCATGGCAGCCCCAATCCCAGTCTTTTTGGACAAATGCCTTTTACTTTTCTAAATATTATAAACATTTTTAAAAGACAGTTGTATATTTTTTAGGTTCCCAAAGAACTATTTGGGATACATGACTACTAATTTTTCAAACTTTGAATTTTAAGATGAATTTCCAAGTGTGTGTCCATCACTCTTTTAAATTTCAATGAAATACCATGTTAAGTTCTCTCCCTATGTGGCCACTTACTTTCATTCTGCCAAATGATATTTTTTTCTTTATGCTATGATGGAAATGTTCCTTGTGAGGATTCCTATTTTATTTTACATTACATTCTTGTACAATATTGTTAAATCTTGTATGATATTGTAAATATTCATTGGAATAGAGCCTCGTCATTTTTAAGCCTTTCTTTCCTTATGAGTGTTTTTTTATTGAAATAAACTTGGTCCATTCTCAAGTTTTATTTTAATTCTATATTTTATTCATATAGAGGAGTACCACCTCTTTAAAACGTAGGGTGATTTATCATTGTGCAGTTGATTTCAAGACTTAACAGTCTTAGAGATCAGTAGTAACAAACTCCTTTCATACAAAATTGTCAACACTGTATACAATGTTTTTGTTCCATAAAGATTACAACAATTTAATGGTTGCACTTTCCTTTATTCTTAAGTGGGTTCATTCACCTCATTATAATGAATATAGTGTTTTTTAACATTGATAATCGAAAATAGGTTTTGGTTTATGGACAAAGTTGGTATGTCTATGACACTATGGTTGTCTAGCTTTATTTTGCATTCAGAATCATTATCAGAGGTCTCAATTTGGATAAGAATTTTGAGTCTCCCTCTTGAACACTAGGGTTATGTGTCTCTTTCAATTGTGAGTAATGCCTTGCTTAAATTTATCGCCCTATCTTTATATATTGGGAAGCCAGTTTTTAATGACTTTGTTTGAATTTGTATTTAAGTTGATATGATTAAAGGTTTATCCAATAAAATTGTACAGGATAGTGGGAACTGGTACTAGACATAATCATTGAACTATAAACATATTAGTATAGAGGCACAGTGAATATATTTGTTTTTTAGATGTGTTTTCCCCTGGACTCCTTCTTTCTGTAATAAAAAATTAAAGAATATATTTTATATACATTACTCCATAGCTCCCCTTTACAAATTTTATGTATCCATTAAATTGCATATTGCATAGTACCCTTTTTCATGCTTTCCAACTTGTCCATTAAAAAAAAAAACAGATACACATACCTTTACAAGCTTTCCTACATGTCCATTAAAAAAAATTAGATACGCCTAACCACTATATGCCTTGGAAGTGTTTCTATGACATGAACCCTTCTATCTAAAAACTTACTTTCACACATAGGTTGAGAGAATTACGCGATGGTAACATATAAGCCTCAATATACCATGTGTTAGTGTTATTTTCCAACACATTGTTATTTTCCAATGCACCCAACTAGTATTACATGTAAGCTCATATTGGCATCCTTATATGCCCGACTATGATAGCTATATTTGGCTAATGATGGGCTTCTTCCCATTGTTATATATAGTGGGCATCCTATTTTATTAAAAACATATAAACATAACATATATAAAGACTTATTCTTTATATTAATGCTTTGTTCTATGGAGTCTAGGATAATTTATGATCTCGATTAGACCCAAATTTCTACATGGTATCAAAGTAAGCATTTTTTTCCTGTTATCTTATGTGGGAACATATTTAGCTTCCATTTTTTCCACTGCCTTGTTTTAACATTGAAGATCACGTTTTTTATTTGCTCGAGCCTATTTTTGTGAATAATTGCAGTTCAAATCTGAGGATCTTGTGCCTCATATCCAATATTGTTGACCAATTGTTTTGTTGGTTCATCTGGAGCATGAATCCTATTCAGATCCATGATTCTCCTCCTCAAAATACCATAACATGAAGCAAAGGACAACATGGTCATCATGCTACTGAGCTTAATATTTTTATGGTTCCATTTTTGTCAAGTGGATATGGAGGGGCTATTGGTACGTATCTTTGTGGTCAATGGAGGAGCTTGGGTTTGAATCCATTGGCTATTGTGTTTGGCCAATCAAATAAATTTTCATTAGAATGCAAAGGAGATTGTGTTTTTTGAGGTTCATGGCATAATTATTTGCCAATTTATTATATTTTGGAGGTTATTGGCAGTGTTTTTGCCATAACTCCTCAATAAAGCCTCCATTTTTTGTCTTCGTGTTGAGAACGACATTTCGCTTTCTTTCCTACAATTGATTGCATGCCACATTTGATGCCTTTTTGAGATTGTTGGTTTTTCTCATGGGTTGGATAAATTAAGGGAATTTATTCATCACTTCTACATGGGTACCTATCATGCCCTTGTTTGTCAGGACCCATATCGAAGATTGTTGTCCATGTTGGCCTTTATTTTTGGTACTTCTCTTTTGCACCTTGAGTTATAGTGGATTTTGGGCCACTCATGCATATATTCTTAGAGTGTCACTGGCATTTATCTCCATGAACAACCTTGTTTTTTGTAGGACTTGGAGCTAGCCACTTTGTAGGACTTGGAGCTAGCCACTTTGGAGTATTTTTTTTGCATAGTTGTTCAACATTGATGATGTCATATTCAACTAGCACCTCCATAATTTTCCATCATTTTTTACATCCATTGCCATCATCTACAACCACATAGTACATCATTATGGGGGATAGTGTGCAATGCTTCCTCGGGCAATTCTTTCTATTTCACCATTTTGTTCGACATCAACTATTTTTTGAGTGAGCCTTGTATCGAGCATTGATTCCTATTTTGAGTCGGTGATTGCAATGGATACTTACCCATGCACTCCAATGAGATGGATTGGAAATCATAAGGACACTCATTTTATGATGTTTTTGTACATGAGTACCTAATCAGGATTTTTGAGTCGGGAAACATTCTAGAGGATCGATCTCCTTTCTTGAGAACTTTGAAATTTGTTGTTTGGATTTCTACATGGATCTTTGAAGGCGTTGACAGCTTGGGATTACTTGGACCTCTTTAGAATTTAGGACATACTTCATGTTTGGACCTTTCAGAGTTTGCAAGCCTCATTGCTCGTTTGATGGTTAATGGTGATTGCTTTTATTTGAAGCCTTTGTTCTAGTTCTTCACCGGCACCTATTTTTCTAAAGCATTTATGTGGTGGTTAGCAGTGTTTTCCATTTCTGTGCCTCTGCAACCGAATCTCTTTTGCTTCAAAATTCAACCAAGTTCATTGAGGTTACTTGGATCTCCTCTTAAGAGTTTTTGGTCAACTTCTTGATTGGAGCTTTCAACCTCGGCAGCTCTCTTGCTATTTACATTCAATGCATCATTGTGAGATTTACAATTTCATCTTCAATGGCCTTTTCAACACTAGTATTTTTTCTCTTTTAGAGAGGGGTTTTTTCCAATGAGTTTTTCTCCTTTTCTCTGCTTGTGAGAGACTATTTTGTACTTGGGTACCTAATAAGGCCTCGTTGTCAGGAGTCAATTTTGTCTTATGTTTTCTCCCTACATTTCGCTTAGGTGGGGGTGTTAGTGTTATTTTTCAATGCAACCAACTAGTATTATCTATAAGCTTATGTTGGCATCCTTATCTGCCCAGCAGTGATAGTTATCATTGGCTAATGTTGGGCCTCTTCCCATTGTTATATACAACGGGCATCCTACTGTATTGAAAACATATAAACATAACAGATATAAAGATTTATTATTTCTATTATCGTTTTGTTCTATGGAGTCTAAGCTAATTTATGATCTGGGTTAGACCTGGATTTCGACACCATGATTCTTATGTTAATAGAGTAGCCACAAGAGAGTGATGCATCATACCTAACATAAACATTGTTTGATTGCAAGGTGAGTATTTTTGCTTAATTGCCCCCTTCGTTTCTTCTCCTTTACAAAAAAAAAACCTTAATGTGTAGTTCTCCATATTACCCCTTTACAAGATTTCCTAAATACCTATTAAACCACAATACTCCATAATACTCCTTTACATTTTTTCCTTATAATAATACTCCTTTACATGCTTTCCTATATGCCCGTAAAAGAAATCAAGATACACATAAGTGTAATAATTGTGTATTCCCTCTCTTTCTTTATGCAATGGAAAATCCTTCATTAAAAGTACTTCATAATACCCCTTTACATATACTTAATTATTACATAAATTGTTCATATTACATTAAAAAAATCTCTAAAACATAAATAAAAGAATTTTAGTTTTCTCTTGTTTAATATATATATATATATATACCACATTGCATGTATATCCATAACTTAATTCAACTATTATATTACTAAATCATAACATGTATTCCCTAATAATCATAATATGGATGCTTGGTTCAACCAGGCTTCACAAAACTTGTGATTACAATGTGGAGCTGGTGGGAGGATCCACCTCTATAATGGCTCTCGGATCACCTAGACACTTAACTGTAGACACTTAACTGTGGCATAGGATCAAATACAAAATCCAAGCTTTTTGGTGTCTGGGCCACTTTATTTTTGACATCTCGTCACAATATTTTGGATCTACATGTGAGAGAGGAGATTCAAAAATCATCATAGACTGGATAAACAAGAAAGAAAAGCTTCATGTTGTGACAATGGAATGTTGGAAGGATAGAATCGTATATCTCACACAGGCTTTCACATAGATCAGCTTCTCTCATAATTTCAGGGAGCAAAATTCAGAGGCGGATATCCTATCCAAAAAAGTTATTATGGAACATATTGGTATTTTGTCGTATCAATTTTGGACAGGTGGTCTCAAAAAGCCATTCTCAGTGCATATATCTCTTCTAGTGTATTGATTGTATCCAGCACGGGATTTATTGAGAATATATTGATCCAACACGAGCTTCATTGAGGAGGGGAAGGCGCAGGCGATATTTGACATTTGTTGTTTGCACGTCTCCATTCATTGCCTAAGGATTTGGATATGCTTCTCTGTTTTTTTTATTTCTATAAAGATAGGTTGCACTATATTCAGCCAAACCTACTTACTTTGTTTAGATCTTCCCCCTTTTGCATTGAATATTGCACTCGTGATCTTTTTGATGATGCTTGGCACAATCAAGGTTTTTTAATTGTATGAACACAATATTGTACCCATTTTGGTAAAATCGAAATTCAAAAATTTTCATTTAGAAAATAAATAAAAAAAAAAAAAATCCAAACATAAACATAAGGTACTAACAAACACATGTTTACTTTAATAATAATTATTATTTAATATTTATTTTATACTTTATTAAATATTATTATTAATTTTACTTAAATATTTTAAATATATTAAATTAAATTATTAAATATTGAAAAATAATATTTTCAATATTTTGATACTTAAATATAAAAATAAAATAAAAATTAAAAAAAAAAACTAAAACTATTTAACAACATGCCGACGTAAGTTAAGAACTTCAACCCATTAAACATGTCTCTACCATCATGTTACATCCTTTAGGGAAGGGACGAGGTTAGCAATTAGAAAATAGGGATATCAATCTTTCATACTGTAGTTTAAACTACTTTTTGTCTTTGGTTGGGAGACATAATACCATATTTAGGGTTTAAATGAAAACATTTGGGAGACATAATACTATATTTAGGGTTTAAATGAAAACATTATTAAGAGGCTTTTTAATGTTTTTATTTTTAACTAACTATTATTTTATTAAATAAAAATAATGTAATATGTTGAATTTGTATCAATATCAACGTATTTGACTTAATAATAAGGATATCAACCTTTCATATTGTAGTTTAAACTACTTTTTGTTTTTGGTTAGGAGATATAATACTATATTTAAGGTTTAAATGAAAACATTATTAAAAGGGTTTTTAATGTTTTTTATTTTTAATTAACTATTTTTTTGATTGAATAAAAATAATGTAATAGTTTAAATTACTTTTTGTTTTTGGTTGGGAAATATAATACTATATTTAAGATTTAAATGAAAACATTATTAAAAAGCTTTTTAATGTTTTTATTTTTAACTAACTATTTTTTTATTGACTAAAAATATTGTAATATGTTGAATTTGCATCAATATCAACTTATTTGACTTAATAGAATTGTAAAATCCAAGAGGTTAATGTATTTTGTGCATAATGCATAATATTTGTCTTTATGTAACCTTCAATATTAAACAAAGTTTTTATATCATAAATTTTAAAATAATTCAATGACTTCAATATAGTTTAGGTTTGAGTGCGTATATTCACCACATCATAATTAAATAAGTTTTGTGTCAACATTGATTAATGATAATGGATTATGTTAATGGAAAAAACTTTCATATTTTGATTTTAATTTGCATTTGGATTCATTTGTATGTTTCAATTTGGATAATAATTTTTAGCTTAGTTTTTAAACATTAAGGATATAAGTCTTTTTCAATTGTACTTAATATTTTGAGTATGTTTATGATATTAGTTTTAAATATTGGGGAGTTTGTTTTAATTATTTTAATTTAGATTTATTTTTGTGTTGATTTGAGTAAAGGTTTTTATAATTGCATAAAAGAGTAGGAATTGGTGCTAGATAGAGTGATTGATTGAACTATGAATATATTAGTATATAGGATTTTGTAGAAAGACATATTAATATTAGTCCATGTTGTAGGTATAGAGGGACTATAGCGATCGATAATTTGTTGATTTCATATTAGTTTGTCATTTGACCAGAAATATTTGCATAATATCTATTGTTGGAACTAGGGAACTAAAAACATTGATTTTTATATAATAAAAAATATCATATCTGTTGTGATCTGATTGGATATCAAATTGGAGGTCTTATTGTCAGCTTTGTTATTCCCAATGTTTGATATGTTACCATATCCAAAGTTTTTTTATCATATATGATATTTTTGAGTTGTTTTTTTCTTGAAATGTTTGGATATCCAAAGTTTTGAAGATGGATAGTCAATTTTTTACAAGTTGACTTCATATTAGTTTGTCCTTTGAATACATATTTTTTCTTTACATAGGCTCTACTATTCGAACTATTGTTACCAATATTTTTTTATTGTTGTTATAAAATAATAAAATAATTGTTTTTTTGCACGTAAGAGATCTGCCACGGTGCATTCTTTCTTAAATGTTTACAGACCAATTCTGACAAACTTAAATATTTACCTAAACGACGTGACAGACTTAAATGTTTACTTAACAGGCCTGTTACAATACATTTTCTTGCGTTATTTTTATATGTAATGTTCTTTGCAATCAATGTCAGCAATATTGTTCTTCAGCGGAATTGTTGGTTCATTGGTTCATGCTTGCTTCTTGCATCTTCACTGATTTCTTATTTTTTTGTTGTTGTTGTTCTTGTTTACCTATTGGTCTTCTTGCAATTTGCACGCTTGGGGTTCTGCAACCACGATTGGAACTGCCCTTCTGTCGTTCCCCATTAAAAGGCGGGTTTGGGTGTCGTGTTTAGCTTCGCTTGCTATTTGTAGTTTGCAGGTGGGAAATTTGAGTACTAGGGATGCCTAAGTCGAAATCATCTTGAAGAACATCTTTGTATGTGAGGAGAAAATATGATTCCTTTTGTGATGCGTCACTGTGGCTGTGATGGAGGTAGGTTATGTGTCCAACATTATCCTTTTGTCGTGATTAGCTTTGCTTGCTATCTGCAGTTTGCAGGTGGGAAATTTGACCATTGGGGATGCTTGGGTCGAAATCCTCTTGCAGAATATCTTTGTATGTGAAAATAAAATACGATTCCCTTTTCCTGTGTGTCGATGTGGCTCTAATGGAGGCAGGTTTTTGGTCGAACATTGGCGATCAGGGACGAGATGAACACAGCATTACAGTCCTGCTTCTATGGTCGTGGTAATCACATACAAATATGGACTGCAAGAGGAATTTTATGGCTCCAAGTATTGAAAAATACCAACCGTGAAAACCGCACTTTTCTTAGTTGTTTGCACAGAGGCAAGCCTTTGGATGGTCCTGCCAGCTTTGAATTTTACCTGGCAGGTCTCACAGCCTAAAATATTTGGTTAACAGATGTGTTACAATACGTTTTCCTTCAATTTTTTTGATACAATCTTGTGTGCAGTGAATTTCCTGGTCAGCTGATTGGTGCTTGCATAGTGTTAAGGTCTTGCGGTTGCAGTTCGACCTTTTGGTGCTTCTTAACTGGGTTGGTATTTCTTGGTTTCTCTTGTTTGCCTAAACTTTGCAATGTTGGGGTGTTGCATCTATTGTTACATGGTTTCATAGTTGGCTCCCAAGAAAATACTGTTAAGATGGATGTAAATTACATCTCTTATGGCATGAACCAGAGTTTGTCGGGTTACAACTATATTTCATAGCTGGAAGTTTTTTCCCCGTTGTTAATGTATTTCTATGGGTTCATAGTTATGAGAGTAGGTGTTGGTGTGTGAATGATAAAGTTCTTCTCTCCCTTTCTTTTTCCTCTTGTAAGATTTCTCCTTTTTTCCTTTTGTTCTTCCCGTCTATTACGCATTTATGGTTCTATAGTTTGCCACGTTCCTGTGGTCGCAGGTTTTCGGGGTGGCCAGTTGACAAATCGTCATCTTCATCTATATCTTCACATCACGAGTCCGGAAAACCAGCATTTGTTTGCATATTTATCCAATTTCTTCTAAACTTTACTGTTTTTCCCTTTTGTTCTTACCCTCTGTTATGTGTTTTTGGTTCTATACTTTGTCACGTTTCTGTGCTCACGGGTTCCTGATATGGAGAACTGGAAAATCATCATCTCCATTTATATATTCACATCGCGAGTCTGGTTGACCGTCATTCGTTTGCATACTTAGCCAATTTTATGAACGCAGTTCGCGAATAGGTGCTATTGAACTCTGGTCACCCGTGATCGGGGTAAAAATCTTGCACCCAAAACTTTTGTGCTCTACAATTCGACCCCAGACTCCTCGAACTTGCAACTCTGCCTCTACCTACAATGACTCTGTCTGCCTTCAAATTTTCGTAGGTTCACGCGTTCCTGGGTTCAGAAAAGTTAAAATCATTTTTCCTATCCTCTCCATCCCCGCCACCTTCCGTCCTTCCCAATGCACATTAATCATGCTTTTAAAAGTGACAATCGATCAGACAGGTTCGAAAAGATTGGCTTTAACAAGCAGAAATCTTGGGGACATCTCCCATTAAAATGCATAAACAAGTGAATATTACTAGATCCTATAATTTATTTTGCGTGCATTTTGAATTTACAAACATTGTTGGTTATTTTAGCTTTTTAAAGGCATCATCATAGTAACAGTGCAATCTTGTACTACCACCCTGCCATCCACGAACGTGTCATTCACAGAGGTATTGATGTCATCTCGCCCTTTAATATTGTGTGTGTGTTACAGGCTGTCATATTTGAGAATCTGCTTGGATATGGGAATTTTAATATGTGTTATTAGTGACTATTCAGTGCACATATTCGAAAAGATTGGCATTAATAAGCGAAAAAATCAAGGGCATCTGCCATTAAGATGAATTAAACCAAAATCTACGAAAGATTATACTGTCATCCTCCAGGGTTGATTTTAAATAATTATTCCCATTTCTCTTTGTCATCAAAGAGTTGGGATTTAAGGTGCCTTCGTTGTAATGTTCCTAGTCATGGACATGCAAGACAACTTAGAGATGCAATTGAATCCAAATTGAAAGACGAGAGAATGGTTTTATGTGACATCATTTTTGAGCGAAAAAAAGCTATGTTAGACAACAGAAACTCATACAGGGGAAAAAAACAAGTATCTTCTTATTAGTGTTCTCCCTGTGTTCGATGCTTTGGTTGGTTAAAAATCTTTCCTGGAGATTTGTTTGTTAATCTTCTTTGTTTTCTTGCTGGGAGTTGGACGGGATTTTTAGGTCACCTGCAAAATGTTCCTTCGTTGAATTATATAGTTTCTTCCAACAACACTGATTTGGAAAGTGTGTCAAATTCTGTAGAGCACGCAATAATTTTTCTTCCGTCAGAGGATTTGCGCTTGTCGTTGCTTGCAAAATGGTCTATAATATTCAGAAATGACGCCAACTATTACTTCATTCGTGAATATACTCAGAAGGAAATTATATATTTGGATCGTCGTGAGTATGGGAAACTGTATGGGTGGTTAAAACGACATACTAAAATTACAGAAGTTTTTATTTCAAAGTTTGTTGAGCTACTTTGGGTGTGAAAACAAACTTCACAGAAAAATTTAATGGGAAGGAGTTATGGATTATGGATTTTGCAACACTTTCTGAGGATTACTTTATACTACCGCCTTCTGTAAGAAGTTTCGTGTGTTCAGGTAATGCTTTGGTTTATGAAAATCACCTTTTACTACCACCTTCATGTAATGATTTTATTTATTTCTTTAGACGAGACTGTTGCGCCTCTTTTGTCACCTAAATGAGAAAAACAGAGGTGCTTACAAGCTTAGTTGGGTTAGCTAAGCAAGACAATAGTAAAGGAAAGGGTTAGAAGAATAAACATAAAAGACTAAGCTAAGAATTAAACTAGGAAGGCAAAAAACAATTAAACTATTGTGCATAAGGACATAAGAACAAGAAACAAACAAGACTCATGTCACCAATGGAAAGGATTGTATTAGTGAAAAGAAAACACCAAAGAGAAAGGGGACTTTGGGT
>ML787545.1:118816-131994 GCA_009831015.1 Picea engelmannii | reverse complement strand
TTCTATTGCTTATTGGTTTCAATGAAATTTGCAAACCGAATAGCATCCTGCAAATTGGAAGATGATTTACATTTGAACCACAAATAATCTACTAATATATATTAATATGAATACTATTGGAATAAATATAAAAACTCTCTTGGTTAGTACTTAGCCAATAATCTGACCACCGGGTCCCGGGTTTGCGGTATCCAACACTTATGTCCTTCATTCCATCATATACATCTTGCAGCCAAAGAACTTACATGATGTACAATTTATGCTTTTACTAGTGAGAACTCAGCAGGCGTTTGAAAAGATTGGCATTAATAAATGAACAATGGATTTTCTTCTGTGAGATAATTAGCCCTTTTCCCCTTTTCTTCTTCCCGTCTATTATCGTTTTTTGGTTATGATCGCGACCTCCAGGGTTTGTTGGGCTGACATATATTCATCTCCATCTATATCCTCACATGATGAATCTGATCGGTCGTTGTCCCTTTCCATACTTGGCCAATTTTATGGCCGCATTTGTCAGGTTGGTGCTTTCAAACTCTGCTGCTTCTTGCTCCATGATATACACCTTGCACTCAGAAGTTTGGTGATCTACAATTCCACCATGGACTCCTCGAACTCGCAAGATGTGTCAAAGTACTTCGTGTCCTTCTTAATATACATTAATTATGGTCTTACTAGTGACAACTGAACACAGTGGTACGAAACAATTAGCACTCGCACCTCCGCCATATACAAACGCATTGGCAGGTTCACGAAATCTCCAATTACTGGTCATTGTCTCGTGTTCCACCCATCATTGTACTTCTTTCCAAATATGCAACAGTAAATGCTTATTACTAAAATGCCATCATTCAACAACCGTAAAGATCATCATTAATAATAAAAAGTCTCAAGGAATAACCATCCCTACAAAACTTGTCCAGGAACATGCAAAGATCTTCCCAGGTAATGGCAGAGCTATTATAAATTTCAATATATTAGCAAAAACAAGTCTGGGTCAGTGTTTCCCAATTCCATACTTGGACACTTTTTCGATTGCGGGTTCCCGGATTGACAGACTCATAATTTTGTTTCGAATCTTCTGCGACTTGCAAATCGTGCCCGGAGTTTCGTGATATACAATTTGTCTGTTGGAATACCCCGCCACGAGCACAGTCATTCGTTGTTTTTTTTTATTTCTATTGCTTATGGATTTGAATGTAATTTGTGAACCATTCTTGGATTCCCAAATTGGCAGATGCTTATATTTATCTATATCTACAGACCATGATCCTGACCGACTTCGGTCCCTTTCATTACTTAGCCAATTACCTGACCACTGGGTCCTAGGTTTGCGGTATCTAGCACTTATGTCCCCTGTTTCGTCATATACATCTTGCACCCAATGAAATGTGATTTGCAATTTATGCTTTTACTAGTAATAACTCACCAGGGGCTCGAAAAGATTGGCATTAATAAACGAACAATAGATGTTCTATTGTGAGATACTTAGCCCTTTTTCCCTTTTCGTCTTCCCCTCTATTATCGCTTCTTGGTTATATACTTAGTCGCCTTTCTATGATCATGGGTTCCAGCGTTGTCGATCTGACATATCTTCATCTCCATCAATATCCTCACATGACGAATCTGACTGGCCATTGTTCCTTTCCATACTTAGCCAATTTTATGGCCGCGGTTGTCAGGTTGGCGCTTTCGAACTCTGTTGCTTCTTGTTTCGTGATATACATATTGCACTCAAAACTTATGTCATCTACAATTCCACCACGAACTCCTCGAACTCGTGATCTTCACTCTACCAAGAGTCACAAATGTTTCAAAATATCTGTCGTTGCCTTCCATCTCCACTGACTTCACATCCTTTCTAAAATACATAAATTATGGTCTTGCTAATGAAAACTGAACACACAGGTACCAAAAAATTGGCACACGAACGTCTGCCATATACAAATTGACTGTCGGGTCGTTGTTCCTTTCCATACATAGCCAATTTTATGGCTTTGATTGTCGCGTTGGCACTTTCGAACTCTGGTACTTCTTGTTATGTGATATACATATTGCACTCAAAACTTTCGTGAACTACGATTCCACCGAGGACTCCTCCAACTCGCAATATTCACTTTACCAAGCCTCACAAATGTTTCAAAGTATTTTTCGTTGCCTTCCATCCCCATTGACTTCGCGTCCTTCCTAATATACATCAATTATGGTCTTACTAGTGACAATTGAACACATAGGTACAAAAAAATTGGCACCCATACGTCCGCCATATACAAATTGATTGTCGGACTCCGACATCGTCCCCTATTCTATGTTACAGATTATGCATTCAAATGTTATGAGCGAAAAAATTTGACCGTCGGGGCCTCACGTCTTCTAGGGAGACCTTTTCACCATATTTTGGATCCTCGTGTTGGCGGGTTCACAAAATCTCCAATTCCTAGACATTGTTTCATGTTCTGGTCATCCTCGTACTTCTTTCCAAATATGCAACACCAAAGGTTTAATACTAAAATGCTATCATGAAACAACCGTAAAGATCATCATTAATATGCAAAAGTCTCGAGGTCTAGCCATCCCTACAGAACTTGTCCAGAAACATGCAAAGAATATATTTCATTACAAATTTCAATATATTAGCAAAAACAAGTCTGGCCCAGCATTTCCCTATTCAATACTTGGACACTTTTTCTATTGCGGGTTCTTGGATTACGGCCTCAAAATTGTGTTTTGAATCTCCCGCGACTTGCAAACAGTGACCAAAGTTCCATGATATACAATTTGTCCACTAGAATTCCCTGTCACGAGCCCATTCGTCCACCATTGGTTTCAATACTTATCCCTAGGTTGGTTGTATCTCCGTGGCATTGCACATGTGTTGTGTATCGAGTCTTCCCTACCCTTTCTCTGTTTCATACTTAGCCATTTTTTCGATTGCGGGTTGTTGGACTGGCGAGCTCGGCATTATGTTTCTAATGTTCCACGACTAGCAAATAGTACACGCAATTCCGCGATATAAAATTTGTCCGCAGGAATGCTTCATCATGCCCTCCTCCATGTTACATGTTGTACGGTCAACACTGCCGAGAAATACAATTTTTCCCTTAGAGAAAACAAGTCCAGCCTAGCGTTTCCCTATTCAATACTTGGACACTTTTTTTATTTTCGTTTCCCGGATTGATCGCCTCATAATTTTGTTTTGAATCTAACGTGACTTGCAAATAGTGCCCGGAGTTTCGCTATATACAATTTGTCCACTGGAATGCCCCATCATGAACCCAGTCGTCCATCGTTCGTTTCAATACTTAGCCCCAAGTTGATTGTATCTCCATTGCATTATACATGTGTTGTGTATCGAGTCTGCCCTTCCCTTTCCCTGTTTCATACTTAGACATTTTTTCCAATGTGGGTTGTTGGATTGGCGGGCTCAGGATTGTGTTTCCAATGTTCCACGACCAGCAAACAGTACCCGCAATTCTTTGATATACAATTTGTGCGCAGGAATGCATCACCATGCCCTCTTCCATGTTACATGAATGCCCCATCACTAACCTAGTTGTATGTCATTCGTTTCAATACTTAGCCCCAAGTTGGTTGTATCTCCATTGCATTGTACATGTGTTGTGTATTGAGTCTTCCCTACCCTTTCCCTATTTCATACTTAGACACTTTTTCCATTGCGAGTTGCCAGACTAGCAGGCTTAGGATTGTGTTTCCAATGTTCTGCGACTAGCAAACAGTACCCGCAATTCTCCGATATACAATTTGTGCACAGGAATGAATCACCATGACCTCTTCCATGTTACATGTTCTTCGGTCAACACTCCCGAGAAATAAAATTTGACCCTGGACCCCCCACTTTTGTTGGTTGTATCTTGTATCCCTATTACGAAGCATCATCAACTGCTTTCAATAATTAGCCATTCCTTACTTGTTGTTCCCTATCACTGCCACCTTCCTGATCTTTGAAAATTCAATTCACAAGCTTTAATGCTAGCACTTCCTTGTGCATGAACCTTAAACATGTCATTAATGAGCGAAAGGGTCTGACATACAAATTGACCGCCAGACTCCCATATCATCCCCTCTTCCATGGTACACATTTTTCATTCACGGAGTTCCGCGATAGACAATTTGACCTTTGGGAAGTCACGTCTCCTAGAGAACCATTTTCACCCTGATTCTGAAGCTCGTTTGATGGCTTTCCATATTTGTTGATTTCATGGAATCTCTTTCGTGGTACCTCGAGTTGGTGGGTTCACAAAATATCCACTTCTTAGTCACTATTTATTGTACCCGACCAAGGTTCAATGGGATATATATTACAAGTTTCAATATATTGGTGAAATTCATGAAATCTCCACTTCTTAGTCATTGTTTATTGTACCCAACCAAGGTTCAATGGGATATATATTACAAGTTTCAATATATTGGCGAAAACAAATCCGCCCAGTCGTTTCTCTATTCCATACTTGAGCCACTTTTTCGATTGCGGGTTCCAGGATTGGCGGCTCACGTTTGCACCTCCATTGTTCTGTGTCTTGCAAACATTACTTGGACTTCTGCAATTTTCAAATATACCTCTGGAATATCCTATCATGCCCTCTCTGATACATACAATTTGACCCTACGCCCTCACCTCCAACGGTTGTCCCTTGTAACCCTGTTATGAAGCTCGTCCGACCGCTTTCGATAATTAGACACTCCTTGATTGCTCTTTCCCATCCCCGTGACCTTCGTACTTATTTCTTAATATGAAATTAGTAACCTTTCATGCCAACAACTCAGCATACAGGAACTGTCAACGGTCTTGTATGGGAACCCCACTTCCCCGTGGTTAACATTTTTATTAATGAGCGAAAATCTCAAGGAGATCTCCAATTAATATGCATTAAACCAATATATGCGCACAGTTATATTGTCCCTTCTGATTGTTCATCTCAAACACGGGTCGTCACATTAGCTCGTTCAATAAATCTCCAATTCTTAATTGCTCATTGTCGTATCTCCATGTTCTCACTTCTATGTATGCAATTACTAGTCTTTAATGCTAACAGTGCATCATGCAACAACCGTTGAAATTATCATTAATGAGCGAAAGTCTCAAGGATATCTCCCATTCACATGCATTGGACCAAGATTTGTGCATCGCTATATTATCCCTTCCAACTCTTCATTTCAAACATTGTCTGGAGCAAACAAATGTTCTTGTAAACTTATGGCAGCAGGTCGACAATAGTTTTGTGGAGATACAGTCAATATATTCGGACGTCAAGACCAGAACTTCCAGTGGTCCAGGGCATAATTTTACTATTCATCTTGTTCCTCCCAAAACGAAGTGATTTGGACCTCTGGAATCGCTTGTGCAGGCTGCGTCCCTGAGGTTTTTTACTGTAAGGAGCTGGTCTCTTGGTGCACCAAAAAATATATTTCAAGACAAAGAATAATTCCGCTATGCAACCATTCTCATGTTTCTTTATCTCCTCGGGTCTTCCGCAATATGTTAATATTGTCGGAGCCAACATTGACCTTCAGAGGACAAGACTGCAAGCAGTTCCTAGAAAAACATGATAACGGGTTGGACATCTTACCCCAGTTTCTGGAAGACACGACAGCAGTTCCTAAAGATATCACAAAGTTGCAGGTAAGTTCCTTTAGAAATCCATTCCAGGAAATTGCTTGGTTGTTTACAAGAATTTTCGGGACAGGAATCCTCGGAAAGTGTTTCCCGTATGGTTATTTATATTTTGTTCTTCGCAGTCAACGAACAATTCATTTTCGATCGGGGCAAGCTAATTTTCATTGAAATCTATTCCCAACTGTCACAATTCAAAGAATCGAATAAATTTTATATGTCTTCCTACTAGATTTTCGCAATAGTGCATTGCTACCCGTTTCCAAAACTGTCTCTTTCCAAGAAAATAAACTGTGAATTCGACCCAGTAACATTCTGGTACTAGGCCCTCTTGAGGCACAAGGCCTCCCATTGTTTATATGAGGTTTTTAATGGCTTTGTCTTAGTTTTCAAATATTTATTGTTAGGAAAGGATGTTCCCTGGATGTCTGGCCAGGCAACCAGGTTTTTGAACAAGAAGGGCACACTTGAACAAAAGGAAAATCTTTGACTCGAAGGAAAATCATGCTTTCCTTCCATACCACATCACAGACAAGATGTTTGTTACAAAAATAACAATTCAATACAAACACTGGTTGCATTTTTTCCATGACAAGAAAAAAAAACAGTTCATTCCTCTACCTTGGAAAGTCAGGGACTTCGTGTGCAGAAACGTCAACAACATTGATGAATTAGCAAACCATTTCAAGAACTTTAACCTGTCATATGTTGAAAGGCTAAAAGGGTTTGACCCTAATGGGAATTTTTGAGAACATTTACTATCAGTTGGCTTTAGCAGCTCTTTTATCAATAGACGCCTGGCCGAAGACAGAGACAGTGATGACAACACTTTTGCTTCTGACGATTGTGACATAAAGACATTGCAAAGTGCGACTAAGTTGTACAGACAACAGGGAAAAGTATACGGTGAGAAGAGTGGCCAATCCCCCGCCAACACTCCCAAGAGCACGACATCACGGAGCATCGCTTCAATGGCCCACCCCAGTAAGAAAGCAACCCATAAATCTTCAAACGAAGGAGGAGATAAGAACCCTCCTTGTACAAAAATTGATAGTTCTCATAAAGTTCCCCTGACGAAGAAAAGAAAAAACATTGCAGGGTAGGGGGACGAACCCAAAATTGAGAGTGAACAAATGCAAGTTGAAGTTGAAATTGAGCAAATACACAAAATTGGCCCATCCGCAAACACCGTGCACCATAGTTCTGCAATGCAAATAGCTGAGACCGACATTTTTGACAAAGATGAATCCTTTGTATTCCATAGCGTTGTTTTTAACATCCAATCTAAAAATATCGTCATTGAAAAGAGATGTGTAACAAATAAGAAAGCCAAATCTCATACAGAGATTAATTTTAGTAAAATGAGGTCGTCCCAAATCTCCCTATTTCACCACGTAACCGGTGATGCTCTTCATGATTCCATTGGAGGAATTGAAGTGGAGAATGCCAGACTGAACAACCGCGTCAATTAATTGGAGGAAGCTTTCATTTCTACCCCTGAGTTTCCCAGTCCTTTAGCAAAAATTATGCCTTCTACCCCTACAACCAAGTTAAAATGATCCTCCAGATTCCTCGCATCGTGTAGAACCATTGTAGAGAATAACATCAAGAAAAGAATGCAGCTAGTTACTGAAGCCTAGGAAACATCACAAAATATAGATTCCTTTCGAAAGAGGGCAGATGATGTGCACCAACATTTGCAGACGAATTTAAAAGATGATCAACGTTTCTATGACTAGATATTGACCCCTTTTTCCAACCATGCGATCAACATCTCGAATCTGAAAAGAAGACAAGAGGGTTTCCCCTCCCCAAAGAGCACCAAAAAACTAAAAGGATGATGGAAAAATAAAATTAAGAACTTGCAGCTCATTGTCGAATCATGTGAACAAGCCATATCAAAAAGAAGAAGAATTATTCAGTAACCTGGCCCAAATAGACTTAGCCAGAAGTACCAACGAGGTTCAAGACCCAAACTTAATCCTCAAATCCTTGTCAATGACCAAAGAGGCCTTCGATGAACAACTTGATATTTTAAAGGGGTTGTCTTTTGAAAAGTTTTACAGCATGGTTGAATATCGTGTAGATGAGGCTGAGAACTGGCTATTGTACTATTCGGCACACAATGAAGAAATTGAACAGGCTCTACATAGTATTTCTATGGATCTAAGGAAATTAGAAAACGAGCTTCTTGACATAGAAATCCAGGATGAAATCAACGTGGCCCCCATGAGAAGCTACATTGAATAATGGTTCCAATGGAGAATGGACAGCCTCATCAAAGAAGGGAAACAACCAGTTGGCACGATTCCAACGATTGTCGACAACACCAACAAAAATGCATCCGCTTCATAGTAAGTCTATACTGATGTCATCTTGTTTTCTTTATCAATCCAGTTATTATACATGTTTAAACAGAAATCTCTAACCAAAGATTAATAACTTCTAATTTCTTCTTTTCAGGTCTTCCTCTCTACCGTCGCGCACTTCGCACTTCTTCTTTCTACAGTCCTATTTCTTGTAATTATTTATTTTATGGTCCGCAGGAGCCCCAATCCCAGTCTATATGACAAACGCATTTAAATTTCTATAAATATGGAACAGATTCCATAAATAATGTAACAGACATTATTAATTTTTGATAGATTTCAAAGAAAACTAATTCGGAAATGCTAAATTTGTTTTCCTTCAACAATGTTGGATGTCAATAAATTGTGTTTATTATTTTAGAATGTTACTGTGTGTGTTATTAATATTTGATAAATTTCGAAGAAAACAAATTCGAATTTGCATTCAACTATGTTGGATGTTGGGAAATTGTGTTTACTATATTTGAATGTTTAATGTATGTGCTTCCTGGTCCCTTTCTCCAGGAACCTTTCTTGCAAGTCATTTAGACAGAAATTTTATATATCCCATGTTTGAACTATAAACACCCCAGGAAAAAATTCCCTCGTTCGCATATTAACCTTAGGGGGTCATCTGCAAGCCAAATGTCTTGTCACTGGCCAGTGACACGCTTCCACAAAGTTATCCTCTGCATGGATAGCACATGTATTTCAACCTGCTTCCCACGTGCATGTACTCTATCCCGTCGTAATAGTGCATTTATTCCCATTCCAACCTGGCAAGGACTATGCTGCCATGCAGCACTTGTTGACTTGTGTTTTATTGTCGCGTGAATTATTTTTCACTAATGTATTTTGAGTGAACTTTTCACTCTTCGCATTGTTGTTATTGTTCATTTCGCCTCAATGATAAGTGAAGAGTTCACTCAAAACATGTCAATGAAAAAAAATTGTGTGGTGATAAACCAAAAATCAATTATAATATAAGCGTGTTGTTTCCAATTGTAGGTTTCTTATCAAGCAAGGGCATATAGTGATTTTTTATGAAAGTTAAAACTTTCACACACCACAAGTGGAAGAATAACGAACTTACCTAATGGAAGGATTCATTATCAAATCACCACTAAGTAGAAGCAAAAAATAGTTCAAAAACTTTGTAGCTTTTATAAATAATTCCCCACCCACTTAGGAGTGTACTATAGACACTAATACAATGGAGATTGAAAATCAACCCCTTCACTAATAACGTTTTTGTTTGATTGCTCCATGAAGAAGACAAATATAAGACATGAGTAGATTCACTTAGACCAAATAATGGAACTATCCCTTTTGCCTCAATTTTTAATGGAATCCAATTAGCATTATTGGATCTCTAATGATCTCAAAGTACCTTGTTGGTTGGATTAAAAATTTAAAAAAAAAAAAAAAAAAACACGTTTGTATTTTGATTTAAAGAATTGATGTTTTTTCAAAGGTGGCAAAACATATCGTAATTCAGTTGTGAACTAGCAACGAGGACAACTATCAATGGCTACTAACCATGAATGCAAGTTGACTCACCATTGTTATTCAAGGAAAACCATGCCACCTTAAATGATATTTTGGTGGTTTGTAAGGGCGTATACTTCCACTCCTGCCAGATACCTATGGGTCATTGTGCCATTAACCTATTTCCTTACATCTAAGGAATATCGTCTCTTAGCCAATCATAAGTAGTCTTAGGTATTTTTTTAACTGAAACAAAAAGGAGTATTTTTAATATATTAAAGGGGAGTTGTGCCAAGGCTGCAGCACACACATACATCAAATGTTTTTCAAAAAGAGTCTTCTACACAGTCCTATTTCTATACATAATATACTATCTTCAAGCATAGATTATATACCAGTCTTCCGAGTGATTCCACAAGTAGCTACTCTAACATATTGTCCCAAAATACAAACATATTTAAAAAACATTCATGGAGTTAAGGTTGAACAATGACTTTTTCTTCTTCTCCCCCGTCCAAATGAGGAGGGATTTGTTCCACAATGTCCATTGGATCCCTATTTTGATTGATATTTTCATCCTCCCTTGTTCCATGAATTACAGATCCCAGATTATTAGAAGCCAAAAATCAATGCTTATAATAGTGTTGTTGCTACCAAAGTACGCGGCCTACTACATTCTTCATCCAATGTATCAATTGTTTGCTTCTACAGGAGAATGAGGGTCATGACATTGGCATTATGTGAATTTCTCGCATGTTCCATTTCTTCAAGTTTTGTTGATATTAACATCAAAGCCCTACTTTTGGATTGAGTGACTTCTTCATGCCTCCTCAAGACCATTCGAATTTGTTTGATCTTAGGGATGTCCATTATGTTAATATGAAGAAAAAACCTTAAGCACTAGACCTTTGTGATAGACAACTCCCTAAAGCGATCTCGAGGGATGGCTTCTTAGTAGATTAAAATAAACAAACAAAAGAAGAAACAACAATTTCCTTCCTCACCATTCAATTTTGTCAACAAAGAGAACAATAGACAAATCTAAATTCGGACCTGAGACTTTCTCACCAAAACACAGACTGACTCCACTATGCAAGACATTATCCCTTATATCTTGCGACTTCCACTAAAGGCGAACTCATTACAACCGAGCTCAAGGTGATAGGTAAATTATGGGAGTCGTGGTGGCCACATGCCTAATGTCCATGTGATCCCACCAGTTGGTACTTCAAAGTTATTACGACTAGATTCACATGTCAATGATTGAATGCATACTCCCAAGGGTGTGGAGAACCTCATTTTTATACCTTGGGATTTAAAAACTAAAACATACCTTATTCCCCTTTCCATAGCACTTATGGTATTTGAAAGGTGCATAGAACCTTGTTTTTATATAGATAACCTCATTGGGGATTCATAGCTTTCTTTGCCCAGAGGTCAACTTTTGCATTGAGCTCCCTCTTGACGTGGAAAAAACAAATTTGGAAAAAGGATTGCGCAAGTCACTTGATATTCCTTATTCTTACTTTGATCTTATTCCCAAGTGGGAAAACCAACTCATTCACTACTTGAATAACCAATAACAAATCTCCTAACACTAGAATTTTTTACATTCCTTCCTCCTTAGCAATGTTGAGTCCACACTGTTAGCTCCTAGAAAGTCAGCCTCTCAAGTCATTATTTTCACCCAATTTTGGTCATGCCAGTTGTATTGGAAGGGTGACTAGTAGTCTTCAAGGTTCACTTAGCCACAAATCTAAATTTCACATAAGGAGAAAATAGAGTATCTATGTTTCATTTTTTTTGACAGTTTTGTTCAAAAGTTCCCATTGAAGTGACAAGGAAGGGAATGCCTTATCAAAAGGCTTGATGTTCAAGGACATGCAAATACACCATGTCAATTTCAGAAGATTGTAACAAGGATAAGTTTTGGGGATCTAACATTCATCCAAATTTTCATAAATTTTGCTAATGAATGAATTTATGTTTTGAGAGTGTTTAGGGACACAACAACATCAGCCATGATGAAATACATATGATACATCATTTAGAATGCATATCAAAACAAAGTATCAAGGAATTCATTAGCTGAAAACAAGACGATGCTTATTTGGCAAAAATCCTAGTTTCATTAGGGATTATGTTTACTTCATCAAAATGGCTTGAAGGATGGTTTATTTAGTTGGAGCAGCTACATTATGGATTATAATACATTGTATAATCATTTTCCAACCTTCAGAACCATTACAAAGCATTGGATTTACCCAAAAGCATCAAATTGCAAATTTAGAAGAGTTGGTAGCGCAAAGCCTATTTTTGCAGTGTAATGCGCTACCAACTTGATGTACATGGCAGTTTTCACAAATTTTAGTCAAAAAGTAAAAATTTGACTTGGAAAGAGGATTTTTGGGTCAAGGTGGCCACATATAAGATCATCCTCCATCAAATCATGCAAGTTTCACTTCGTTTCCTCAATGGAAACATTCTAGGGATCAAATCCTAGATTGTAGGAATACGACTAGATTTTGAAAATCTGTGTTTTCCTGTTTTAGTCATCTTTTTTGGAGATATATTTCGATGATATGGAAATATATTTTTGGAAAGTAAGAGAGGTTTTTCACAATAACTATCTCTTGTTCAAAAACCTCTCTCGTTTTTCCAACGGCTATTAGTATTTGAAAGATATGGGTGAATCTTTGAGAGGAATATTTCTAGAAATTGTATACTCTGTTTTTGCTAGCCACCTCACAAATTCGGATTTGAGTTGGATATATTCAACAAACCAAAGAAAGGTGAAGAGGTTATGAGATCCATATATTTTGGATATATATGAGCATGTAATATCTATATAAAGAGGACCAAAGGGAGGATCTAGGGGGTTGAAGATTGAAGACTTTTAGACACTCTATATTGTAAAAACCTTGATATATATTTTGGAATGAAAAGATTTTTTCATTGATATTGTTCAGACTTATATTCATCTTCTTTGTTCTATACTTGTGAGTTGAATGTCATGTTCATTTCCTGGTTTACTTAATGATTGATGATTGTTAGATTATCCCTTCATTAGTAAACTAAGATCACAAATCTCCTGCTGGTTATTTTCAACCTTTCACATGTGTTTTCAATATATGTGATGTTGTTGGCATAGTTAGCATTCTCCATACACCTATATTTTGCAAACCCTCTAATCAATAGCTCTTGAAGGCCTTATCTTGTCTATATATATTCAAATTATCTTTGAGTGAAGGAGTGAGTGTGTGAATTATTCATCTTTGATCCAATCTTCAATACATTATTGAGCATTATGATTAAGTTACAATGCTCTCTTGATCTACAACCTGAAGAGACTCCTAGAGTGATAACAAATTGGCGTCGTTGTCGGGGAGAGGAGTGTGAAGAAAGCTTCCCTGAGAGATGACATAGTTCTATATTTTGATGATAGACAAAGGATGGGCATATACGTTGATAAATTAGAAGAACGCTTGGAAAAAGTAGGTTGTGTCGGCCCTACTCTCACTGGTATAGTCATCAATCTTATTCTTTATGCCGATGATATTGTTCTTATGTCAAGGAGTCCCCATGATCTTGAAAACCAACTAAGAATCCTCAAGGATTTTTGCTCCAATATGGGTATGACTGTTAATACTGATAAGACTAAGGTCATGATTATTAAATCTAATAAGATCCCTTATGATACCTTGGTATATGAC
>ML787545.1:93958-110280 GCA_009831015.1 Picea engelmannii | reverse complement strand
CTTCTTCTTATTCGTTGGATCTACACACACCCACCTCCTCCATGTACACCACTTAAGAGTTGTTTGGTGGAGGCATACCAAAAACATAATGTTCTTTGGTAACATTTTCTAAATATGGTGTACTAGACCTTTCATAAATCAAAAAAACACTCACAAGGAATAGATGGTTTACTCAATGCTTGCAACAGTAGATCACTTTGGGCATGAATAGATCTACTAGTTGCAATTGGTCTTGCAAAATCGCAACACCTCTTTACAAACATCTCCTAGAGCACAGCAATAGCTCTCCTCAACATATGAACACACAAGTACTCTAGCAATCTCACTCCACCACCAGCATGATCACACTCTAACTGAGGTAGACACGTGCTTCAAGATAGAAAATCTCCTTACAAATCAATCATAGTCCTCAACAAATCTTCCACGATCATTCTCACAGTGTCGTAAGAAAAACTCCTCTCTTGAGGATCAATCTCCAAAAAATAGATTGATGCATGGGCATCAACAATTTCAACTTTGCTTGTACATAGTGGAGTAACCAACAATTAGTTACATTGCCTTTCCTAGTCTCCAACAAAACATTATATGCAGGTTATGAATCTCACATAGGAAGATCTCAACAGGAATACTTTCTATACATATCAACAACAATTTTTTGTAAACCATATATATTAAGAAAACACAAAAGACTTGCAATCTTCTATTCGAATGAAAAATCTTAAGAATCGACTATTTGATATTATCACTCCCACCCCTCGTGTTTGAGTTAAAACCACAATCAATGTGTGTCTGCATTCTTAAAAGAAATTTTGGGAAGCATGTAACATTATAGACACATGCTTCGAGATAGAAAATCTTGTGACAAATCAGTGGTAGTCCTCAACAAATCTTCCACGATCATTCTCACTATGTCATAAGAAAAACTCCTCTCTTTAGGATATCCAATCTCCAAAAAATAGATTGATGCATGGGCATCAACAATTTCAACTTTGTTTGTACATAGTAGAGTAACCAACAATTAGTTACATTGCCTTTCCTAGTCTCCAACGAAAATATTGTCTACACATATCAACAACAATTTTTTGTAAACCCTATAAATTAAGAAAACACAATAGACTTGCAATCTTCTATTGGAATGAAAAATCTTAAGAATCGACTATTCGATATTATCACTCCCCCCCCCCTGTTTAAGCTAAAACCACAATCAATGTGTGTCTACATTCTTAAAAGAAAGTTTGGGAAGCATGTAACATTATAACTTCAAATAGAGTTTTGAAGGCGTATTTAAGAAAGTGGTGCACATATTTTATATTAGTGCACTAGTACATTTTGATAATATACTAAATGCACCAATGTGCTAAAATTCCATGCACACCAAAATAAACCTATGTTGAAACCTCCACAAGGAAAAACCTTCAGAGGTTTGTACTTCTATGTTTGCTTTATACTATTATCGCAGTACATTTAGGTCAATATAGCACGTCAGTGCTCTTATGTCTTACAAGTGCACCACGGGCTGAAAAAAGTTCTTAAAAAATAGACTACATGTTTATCATCAATGAACCAAAATATCAAACAAAACAATAAGCGGGAATTTCACTTTGTAAAAGTGTGTTTATAAAATAAGACCCTAATCCCTATTCCATTATTTTTCCAAAATTTATAGGGAAGATTTGTACAAGAAAATGTTACCAGAGAAGAGATTGGAGTGGGCATATTTTTCAAGAAAGTAGACTGAACTTCAAATCTCAAGTATGTAAGTTCATTCTATTTGCATCTTCGAGAAAATAGACTCAACTTCAATGCTACAGACCGTATCTTTCTTTTTTCTTCCTTTTGTTTTATGTCGTTGCAAAGCCTATAAGCAATAGGGGTTTGCCAAATCCTTTCACAATGAGATTTTTTTTAGCTTTGGGTATTTGTCGGGTATTTATATTTTGGGCTTTGAATATCTGTTGGATTGGCACTTATCATTACATTGGGTCCCAAAACATGTTACTGTGAGATTTTAAAAAAATACTTTCAAGTTGTGTGGTACTTACTATAGAGTAAAAACACGTCAATGCATTATTTACTGTAGAGTGCACAGATTTACGCTTCCATTTTTCGAAAAAAAAAATGTTTTTGGGGTTATCCATGCACAATTTATGGTAAAGATGCATCAATGTGATTGTTACTATATAGCGCATTAGTTAAATAAGTTAGTTTTATAACATGTTTTTGGTTTTTAAATATCCACATTATACAATATACACGCACTAATGCATAACATTGTATACTACATGGTGGTGGAGATTATTGTACAAAGTGCATTAACCAACTTCGAAACAAGTTTAGCTTGAAATTTGGTACTTAGTTTGTAAAATATATCATAATTGTATATTTCACTATGTAGGGCCTTTATTGATAAAAGATGGATGATAGAATATTAGGTGAAAAAACTTATAGGGACAAGCATAGAGGAAGCACATCCTAAGAAGAGAATATGGCAAGTTATTTGAAGTTTTAATATAAAACGTAATGTATTTAAATTATATCTAGGTTTAATGCTCTGTATTGTAGTGTGTGCCATGCAAAGCAAAAACTTGAAAAAGCTCAATAATATTTTTCACAAATTAAGTGGAAAAGAGTGTAAGAATTTTATGAAAATATTGCAAATAACATAATTAGGTGGATCAAAATGTGATCAACATGAAATTTTTCTTTGATATTTCACTAATAATATACTTATTGACAATAATAGATAACATGTTTCAAACATTAGTTTCACGTATGTTGAATTTTGTGCATGGACGGACAATGAGGGAACATAAGGCCCTCCTAAGAAGTTAAAAAACTATGAAGAATATAAATGATGATGAATTTATCCTTTGTTCATTTAGAGTGGCGGTGGATGTTAATGGGGGGAGCCTTTATAAAACTATGAGGGATATAGTCGAAAGAACATATAAACGGTGTTTTCATTGATGGTACAAAAATCAATCCAATGAATGTTTAAACTACAACAAGTGTTTATGGAACAGTGGTCAATGAGAATTGTGAGATTTGAAATAGAAAAAACACACAATAACAAAAAGAATCATTTAGAAGTTGCTAAATATGTTTTTCTATAATGTGTATATATTTGTCCAGAAAACTACCAAATTAATATTTCTATTATATTTACTTCTTTTTTTTAAGAAATACTTCTTGTAGAATCTCTTTGGCTAAGTTGTCGTTTTATGAGGGGAGTATCTTTGTCATCAAAATCACTTGGGATTTGTACCCAACTTCATCCTCACCCACTAGGGGGGTTCTGAACTTAAGTATATGTGTTAATACAAGCTTTTCTATATTTACTTTCATAATAATATTAATAGATTTTTAATTGTGCTTTTCATTTTTGGGGAAGATTGAGAAAATTCAAAGGATGAACAAAGTGATATCATGAACATGCCAATAGGGATGTCCAAAAAAGTGTACAAGGGGATGGTCAATAAAATGAGAATAATTGAATCTCAAGAGGAGCTATCCCAACAACAACATGCAACAAATATATGTAAACTATCATGGATATTCTACTGGAATGGTTCATCACAACATATCTTATACTATTTGGAAATCTTAGATTATGCAATTTATTTCCTTAGATCCTAGATAAGTTATTACTAGCTTATTTCTCATATTTATGAAAATAATTGAATACGAAAATGAAAGAACATGAAAATATACACACAATCCACACAAATAAACACAAGATATAACCTGGGAAACCCATTAAGGGAGAAAACCTAGCTAGAAGGTGAGGTCTGTGCTCTACTCTCTTTGCTTTAGTTATCAAAATGCAAATACAAAGGAATGGGCACTCATAATGGAGTTTCCTATGACACTTTGGCATGAAAGGCTACTGCAGAATCTTCCTCATCATCTCTTATGATCTCAAAATACCACTACTAGATGCTTTGCTCGGCTATGGAACAAGTACAATGCTAAAGAATGGAACCCCTTCTTCTCTTAGTGGCCTGGTATTTAACATAACCTGATAGTTGTATAAGATTATGGTTTTGACTTCCCTACCCCTCAATTACTGATAAAGTTTGGACCTTTTAGAATATTCCTTAAATTCCACACGTGGCTAGCCCTGCAGATTTGAGTAATGGGGTATGATGTGACATCCACTCATACCATGGTGGTTAACAAGGTAGGTCAACTTGCATGAGGCATAACTTTCACATATGAACTCTGATTGAGGTGATTGTCACGTTGTTAGAAAGGTCTCAATGTGTAGAACATTTTCAAGAGATTTTAGTAGTTTATCAACCAAAAATTGGCTTTGGGAGGTTTCAAACCCCAATTATTCAAACTGGCGCATGCTTCTAACTTGTCATTAAAATGGCCTTACAAGTCGATTCCTCCAATTTTTTCCACCCCAAAAGTACCAATATACATGACAAATTGTATGTTGATCCAATATGGATCATACCTCCCAATTTAGGGAGGATTTTGGTCCCCAAAATCTTGACTGAATGAGGTGAGGAATTGTTTCTTCTACCTTCTTCCTAGAGTACCATTTTGCGTTGCCTGGAAGTTGTCCTTTCAACCCAATCTGCCAAATAACATGCTTCCCATGTCTTGTAGTTATAGAATTCCTCTGAAAAATTGTACTTCTTCCAACTCTGCCTAAGCTTCTGGTACTAATTCCTCTATGGTAGGTAGGACCAGCTCCTCAATTTCCTGATCCAACATGGTGGGCTCATAGAGTCTTATATTCTCTACATTCACTACTGAGTAAAAGGACATGTATGGGGGTAGACTAAGTCTGTAGGTGTTATTACCCACCTTTTCCAATACCTCAAAAGGATCATACCACAAAGCCTTGATGTTCTTACCAAGACCCTATATTATTTTCTTATTCAGTTGTAACCAAACTCTACCTCCCACTTTGAATGTTTTTTCTGTTCGGTGTTAATCATGTTTTTCCTTATACTTTTCCTATAACTTCTTCAGTGTCTCTTGTACTTGTAAATGGATTTTTTTTATCTTTTCAACAAATTTCTCTACTTTCAACGCTTCTCCTATGATGTCTTCCCTCACTCCTCCTTGGTGTCCATAAACAACATTCAGGGGTGAAGGTTGCAAATATCCAAAGCAAGTTTCAAAAGGGGACTTATCGATAGAAGTACGAGTTTCTCTATTATAAGAGTGTTGAATGTAGTTCATATTTTCACCCTAGGTCTTTGGATGCTTATGATTGTAACCCCTCAAAATATGTACAAGCATCATATTGACTACTTATGTCTTCCCATCTGTCTATGAATGGAATGTTGTATATCTCTTGAACTTCATGTCCATATTCTCCCAAAGTGTAGTCCAAAAGACATTGAGAAATCATGTATCTCTATCTAAGATGATGCTCCTTAGTATCACAAAGTGCACCTAGACCTATTCAAAGAACATGTTTGTTGTTTCTTATCCTCTAATGGTCTTTTTACAAGGCATAAGAATGCACATATTGTTGAAACTATCAACTACCACAAACAGATAGTCATGTCCCTTTGTGATTTTTGAAAAACCACCCACAAAATCCATGGAAATGCTTTCCCAAGGTCTAGTGGGTATAGGTAAGGGATGGTATATACCTTGATTTCTATTACTGGGCTTGCTAGTACAACAAAGCATGCATCCTCCAGTATATTGAGCTACATCTTCTTGCATTCTAGGCCAATACACATACCTATGTAAGTTAGTAACCATCTTCCCAACACCAAAATGTCCTACAACCTTGGAGGTGTGAGCCTCTCTGATAAGCTGCAATATTTCACCTTTAGGAACATAGAGCTTGTCTAGCTTGTAGATCAAACCATTATGGAGATGATAATCAGCCTTATTGTCACCTTCTTCTACATGAATTTGGCTCTATAGCTATTGAAACACCTCTTTAAAGTCCTCAATGTGTATGCATCATGGGTAAAAGACTCCATGTGCATAAGAGTTCCCAAAGTTGTAATCTTAGATGTGGGTGGCCTTAAAAGAATGTCTTCCAACTTATTAGTGCTACCCTTCTTATACTTGATGACCAGATGAAATTGTTGCAAAAACCCCATCCACTTGTAATGTCAGGTTTGTTGTAGCTTACTCTAGTCCTGCAAATACTGCAATGGCTAGTGATCAATGTGTATAATGGTTTTCTTTCCCATCAGATAGTGCTTCCACATCTAACAACTTGAAAAAGGGCATAGAGTTCCTTATCATATGTAGGGTAGTTCAAAACTCCCCCATGAAACATCTTGGAATGATAGCATGTCGTCTTACCTCCTTGCATCGAAATTTCTCCCATAGAATACCCACTTGCATCTCTCCCCACTTCAAAGGACTTTTGCAAGTTGGGAAATGTGAGAATTGGTGCTTGATTGATCCTTCATTTTAGCTTAGTGAAAGAATTTTGATTATTCTTTCCCCATTGGAAACTCTTACCACTAGTTGGTATGGTGTGAAGCGGTGCAACTATCACTAAAAAAGATGTTATGAACTTTCGTAGGTACTGTGTTTCCCCAAAAAAGCTCTTAAATTCAGTGGCATTAGTAGGAACTAGTCATTTAATGATGACATCCATCTTTGTGAGATCTTTTTGAGATCCCCTCCACCAATCATATACCCTAAATACGCCAATGACTACTAAGAAAACTCACATTTCTTGAGGTTAGCCAGTAGCTGGTGCTTTTTTAGAGTTTCTAACACTTGCCTGAGATGTGAGATGTGCTCCTCCCAGGTGTTGATGCCCAAAAGCGCAACATAAAATTCCAGCCTGCCAATGGGTTGCAATGCACATTACTTATATATATTTATTAATAATACTAAATAGGTGGGACCCCTTTTAAAAAATAACAAGAGAAATGACTCTCCTTTTTGCGCTCATGATTACCTTATGAGAAATATTTCACAGTTTGAGAATAAGGAGGGAATCTCAACATGTTTCTATGTGCAATTGATTGATACAGGGTGTATTCGCAATTTGATTTTAAAAGGAGAAAATTTCATTTCATGAAATAAACCTTTTAGTTTGTTCTTGCTACACCTAGACTTTGGTATATGAGTCAAACTCTAAGCACAAGTCACATGCAAACTCATGGTATATTTGCATATATGGGCAAAGGACTATTATGTTGATTGGCAATCCTCCACTAGCAAGGTATGTGGGACATGTTATTTTGGTGTTAAGTGTTAAATGGGCATATAATAGTTATAAAAATCCATGAGGGAGGCCCGATTCGATTTTGAATATGGAAATGATGTGTTATGTTGGATATTCGATGGTTGATATTGTTGATGGAACAAAGTCTTGGAGACTAAGTGCGCTCCATAGTTGGTTGTGGTTGATGGCATTTAATGTGGAAAGAGGGGAAGCAACGTGCATTTACTACACATCGTTCTTACCCTACCTCGAAGCCACCACCTTCATTATTCCCCTCGCGCTTGTTTTGGTTGCTCTAGTTAGCAACACCTCCATTGTGCTCGGCATTGGCAGAAAAGTAATTGCGCTATGTTAATTGTTTTAGCATTCTTCTTACAGGTATGGTCTTTTACCTCTTCATTCATGAATTGTTAGCTCTGCTCTAGATAAAATCATTTTGTTGGCTCTTAGAGTTTGCATGCAGAATGTGTTTTTTTTCCAAAGTTACAGTGGATTTTTTGTGGAGTTTCCGGTCGTGTAACATACATTTCTATCTCGGTTTCTTCCTATTGGCATTTAAGTGTTTTAAACTAGAAATATCATTCGGCGTTCTATTATGTTTGAGGAATGTGGTTGTGTTGCGCCTGGAAAAAATGTTAGTATTATTGTGGTATGATTGTTGGCAAATTTCTTATGGTGAATACGCTCGATTTCGCTCATTTCTTATGACTTAATTTTAAAAGGGTTTTCTCTATAAAAGAAAGGGGAAAGCAACAATGGGGTTTTGTGACTATTGTATTGCGCCCTCACTGCATATCCAGACTTTTTAATATTTGTAGCCCTTTTGTATTATCATTACCACTGTTTGAAAATTTATCATGGTCGTGTATTGTCTTGCGCTCACCTTGGGAAGTTATGAAGAAGTTTGTGATGGGAAAGAATTGTTTTAGCTTTGCTTGCAGCCATTCCTCAAGACCTACTCATATTTGTCTGCTCCGGGCCTTTTTTTTCCAATCCAATATATGGCCAAGTAAATAAATGCAAATCCAGGTTTGAATTTTCGTTTATGGTATCGATCCAACAGTGGGAATATTGGTTAGACTCACAAAACCATGGCTCGCTTGTTGTTTATCCATGAGGGATTTTTGTCGACTTTGAAGTTGATGTTGATTTGATTGGTTTTGAACCCAATTTTTTTTCGCAACAGTTATTTGGGGTTACGGTGTAAATTTTGTATAATGAAAGGTTTTATGTTTTTTTTCTCCCAACCTCTCATGCCGACTTGAGGAATTTTGGTTATGATTATGACTAAGTCAAATTTCTTTTTCGATAGTCTCATGCAGAATGATTTACAAGTCAAAAAGGATATCTATGGTTTAAAAAAAAGAGAGAGTGAAACTTGCAAGTTTGGTAATTCTGTAATTTTACTTGAGATTGGTATGGGGTGGTTTAAAGAAAATTGTTGCCATATCATGGATATTTTGTGTTGAAGTTTAAAAAGAATGTTATGGCACAAACAAAAATTGGTAGGAGTTTTGTCATATAGTTTGGAAATAATTGGCATTATAAACAGTGGATATTCAAATGTTTTGGGGCAACCGATGGTAATGATGATTTTAAATTAATGAATGTTATTTCTTGTAACAGAACAGTAATCGTCTCATTCTCGTTCATTGTCTCATTTTTCGCTCATTATATGCCCATCACCTTCCCAATAACATTTAATTCATCACCTATTATGTTATCTTGAATTTCATTTTTAAGGAAAAAGGATTAGATGATGATTTTAGTTGGAAATTTTGATATGGAGACATTGTTTTTGGAGGAAAAGGGATCTGCATTTTGCTTGAACAGTATTCATTTGTTGGTTCTCGTCCATGCTACCATTTTTCATTCATTATAAAGCCTCTCATATTCCCAATGACCCTATCATTCCTTGTTCAAATTTCAATTGATTATTGAATTCGATATGTGGTGAGTTGTATCAATGGATGGATTACATATGCTTCTGTTGTGAATGATAGAGACAACATTTTGATTTTATTTAGGTAGAGTATTAGTGAATGGATTGTTAAAAAATTTCATATTCTGATTGGAATATTGCTTCAGGATGAGTTTCTTTAGTAGGGGCAACAATGGCAGAGGTGCAAACATAGGTAGAGGAAATAATTAGCAAAGAGGCCATAGAAGGCCACAATTTTCAATACATTTTGACGTTGATCCGCAAGAACCAAATCATCTTTTCCAAGCCGGATTCTTCAATTTAGTTGACCAAGGGATTCTGCAACCTAGACTTGAGAGGCCTCCTTTCTAGCAACATCAAAACTCTTTTGGTGTTTGTGTCCCCCCTCATGTTTCTATGCAGCCAAAACCACCTGCTAATAATGGTTGGAAAGAGATTGTTCATCAACCTATTACACATCATCATGGTTGGCCTATAGTATCATTTCCATTTCCCCCTCCTCCACCTCCATTCAACCCAAATTCACAAGTTGATCTTGTTGCCTCACCAGTACAGTCCTCTCATGCAAGAAAGAGATTAAAAAATGTCATCCCTGAGCCAGAATTAGATAAAGGAAAAGGGGTGGCTAACCCCTCCAAGTCTTCCAAAGACTCCTATGAATCAGTATCCTCTCATCTCCACCTCAAATATAGTTTCTCCCATGTCATCAATGAAATCCACCCACAAGGTTCCAATCAATTGAAGGCTATTCCATAGGACAAATCAGAAAAAGGATCAAAAGAAGTGATCCAGATTTAGAAGCGGAACGAAGTGATTAACAGACTGAATACAATAAACACAGAGATAGGAAGAATAACACAAATATTCATTGCACAATATCTTCTATTAAATAATGAAATAGGTTGAAACTATAAAACTGCAGAACTGAAACTTGCTCGAATGGCGGTAGTTATCTCTAAGAAGAGATGTGGTTGTTATGCGTATCTGTCTAAGAAAAATGGATTACAATGAGGCTCCAGAGGCCCTTTTCATATTACTCATGAATTCCAAAACCATAGACATCCAAAGACCTAACCCGAGAAGGTGAAAGGCCAAAATTCATGTGGGACCTATGGGTAAGTTGGTGTAATTTGGTACCTCAACTTCCTAGGGTCGTAACGTTTGCATACGACCTTCATTTTAGGCATGTGATAGCCCGTTGGAAAGGTATTTCAGATAACTACACATTTAACCGTCAGAATCTAACTCAGTCTATAGTTTGACTGTGGAAAATCAAGAAAACAATGTTTAGGGTCCCAAAACAGCCCTGGAAGTACAACAAGATGTGTTGACATGAAAACATACAAAATAAGCCAGTTGGATTAGGCGAGAGGCCACTCGTATCCACCTGGAGAATGTGTGAGGCTTCATACAGCCCCAAAGTGTATAACTCACAATTATAAAGCAGTACAAAAAGACGTGTTGAATCAAAAATGGACATAAGGAGCCAGTTGGAATAGGTGGGTGGCCACCAATATCCACCTGGATCAATCCTCCCCCCTTAGGAAGCAATGGTCTCCATTGTGTTCAATTACCCCATCAGGTGAGGAAACTTCTGTTGGATTTGACCCGAGGTGAGCCACTTGCCTTGGTGGAGGAGTTGTCTTGCCTTGACAACCCGATAAAGTTGGATCTACTGCTGGCAAGTTCCCTTGACCTAAGTTTCCACTATCTGATCAGTGGAGGCTTGCTCCATGCAGTCGGGGTTGAGCTTTGTTGATGTCGGTTGTTCAGAGATCTCAGAGGTGTCCAATAATGGTGGAAAATATGGTCAAAGGAGGTCCACATTGAATAATGGCTGCAGACAAAGGAAGGGTGGAGTGTTGAGCTTAAAAGCATAGCTACCCACATCCTTGGTGATAGTGTAAGAACCATAAAAAAGTGGTTGAAGCCTCCGATGGGGCCAGGTGAGACGTTCCTTCTGCAAATGTAACCAGACTTTGTCGCCAACTTGAAACTGGTCTGGTACCATGTGTTTATCATGGCGTTTCTTATACTTAGCATTGGATTTATACAAAATCTCTTGGACCTGTTGGCAGATGTGTTGAATCCGCTCAATGAATCTAGTGGCTTTGTCGATCACAGACTGATCAGGGGAAGAGTTTGTCTGTGCGGTGGCAAGAGGAAGTGCAACATCAATGGGTCCCCAAGGGTTGGAATCCCAGACCGACCTAAAATGGGCTATGGCCGGTGGAACTATGGAGAGCCATGTTGTAACTATGTTGGACATATGGGAGACTCTCATCCTATGTATGGGGATGCTTAAAATTGTACATGCGCAGGATGTGCACAATCATCCGATTGACGACCTTGGTTTGGCCATCGGTTTCGGGGTGGAAAGAAATGGATTTTGTGAGCTTGGTGTCCAACAGAGAATAGAGACTCGACCAAAAGGTGCTAAGGAACCGGATGTCTCGGTCGGAGATCATGGTCTGTGGTATCCCAAAGTGAACCCAAACTCATTCGAAGAAAATCTTGGAAATATCTATCGTGGTGACATTCTTCTTACAAGCTGTGAGCATGGCCATCTTCAAAAACCGATCAACGACCACAAATACGCATTCATTTTCGTGCTTGGTGGATGGAAAACCATACATGTAATCCATGGAGATGGATTCCCATGATTTCTCAGGAATAGGAAGAGGGGTGTATAAGCCTTTCTTTTTGATGGTCGGCTTGGCAATGGCGCAGACAGTGAAAGATCTGATATACTTGTTGATGTCCTGTCGAAGTTTTGGCCAATAAAAATGTTTTTGAAGAATGGCCATAGTTTTCTCTACACCAAAATGTCCTTCCACCCGACTGTAGTGGGCTTCCCAAATCATCTTTGCACGCTCGCTTGTAGGAACACTGAGATGGCCCAAGTGGCATAAGATTATGTCTTGAATGTGAAAATCAGTGACACTAGCGCCTGTACCCAAGAGCTGATATGTGGTGGTGAAGTCTGGATCTCGTTGGTAAAGTTGGGGCCACTCTGATGTTTCATGTCCACGGGAATGGAGCACAGTGGTCAGTGCAGCCACAGTAGGCCGAGTGAGGCAGTCAACGACACGATTGGAGATACATGTATTATACTTGATGTTGAGATGGAACTGTTGCAAGTAGGTGGACTACTTCTGATGGTTGTCATTCTATAATTTCCCATGTGTTTGTATGAACTGTAGAGGCTTGTGATCAGTGTGTATGATCGTCTCTATCCCCAAAATGTAATGTTTCCATTGACGACGGGTTTGTACAATGGAATAAATTTCCTTTTCATAGGTGGGGTATTTCCAAACAGTATTGGAGAGTGTCTCACTATGGTATGCCACCGGATGTCCATGTTGAGTGAGAACTACGCCCACAGCGTAGTCAGATGCATCAACCTCAATCTCGAATGGTTGTTGTAGATCGGTCAAGGAGACTATTGGAGTTGAGCACAAACGATGTTTCAGATCTTTGAATGCTCATTGGTGCTCCTTCCCCCACATGAACTTGGCCCTACCACTGCCCTTGGTCACCTGACTGAGGGCCCAGGCAATATGGGAGAATCCCAACACGAACCATCTATAAAAATTGGTGAGCCTTAAGAAGCATTGAAGCTCGGTCAATGTGGTCTAGGTTGCCCAGTCACGGATGACTTGGATTTGAGTTGGATCAACATGTACCCAATGCTCATCAACAATGTATCCCAGGTATTGGACCATGTTCATGCCAAAAGAGCATTTTTCCAAGTTGGCATAAATCTTGTGTTGCCGCAAAGTGCTCAAAAACTGATAAATATGCCGCATGTGCTCCTCCCACATTCTGTTGAAGATGAGGATGTCATCCAAATATACTACCACAAAGGAGTTGGTGAAGGGTCTCAATACATCGTCCATCAACCTCATGAAAGTGTCTGGTGCATTTGTTAAGCCAAAGGTCATGACTAGCCATTCGTAGAGACCTTCTTTAGACTTGAAGGTTGTCTTCCAAACATCAGTTGGTTTGATGGGAACCTGGTGGTAGCCAGACTTCAGGTCAATCTTGCTGAAGAAATTTTCCCCCTTGAGTTGGTCAAGAAGGTCATCAATCCTGGGAATGGGGTAGCGCTTCCTGACTATGATTTTGTTTAAGGCTTTGTAATCAATGCAGAGTCACCAAGTCCCATCCTTCTTCTGCACCAGTACAATTGTGCTTCCGCAAGGGGAGGTGTTGGGTCTGATGTGCCCCTTTTGAAGAAGCTCTTGGATCTAACGCCTGATTTCATCATTCTCCATCAGTGAGTGTTAATAGACTAGTCCAATAGGTAGAGGTGCGTTAGGGGTCAGATCAATTGGATGCTTTACTTGGCAGTGTGTCGGTACCCCTGTAGGTGAGACGAAGAGGTATCTATATTCTTCCTTGATCCCGTCCACTTGCTTCTGTTGCAAAGTGAGGTGTTGTTTAGAGGCCACAAATGTGGCGGCGACCTTCTACTTACTGTGAGCACAGATCACAAATAAGACAAACTTCCTGGTCTACGAAATGACCTTACTGCATTGTTTAGCAGAGATTAAAGAAATAGCAGTAGGCGGTGCCACCTCTGGGATCATGTACAATTGTCTACCCAAAGTAATAATAACACTATGGGGTCTAGACTCATACAGAGCATGACGCTTCCACAAATATGGTTTTCCTAAAAGAACATCACAAACTTCAAGGGGAGAAATATCACACAGTACCTCATCTTTGAAAGGCTTGATGTCATAGTGCAGACGACATTGTTGGCTAACACAAAGATCTCTTCCTTGATGAATCCAGCTGATGGTGTAGGGTTGGGGGTGGAGTTTCATTGGTAGGTTCAGTTGCTTGATGACCTTTGTTGAAATCAGGTTCTTATGACTACTGTTGTCGACAATGAAGTGAATCAGAGCCCCTTTGACCCACATCTCCGAGTGAAAGAGGTGTTCCCCTTCCTCTAGTTCTTCGGGTTCGCTTGACCGGACTTTGGTGGTAGTGACCGTGGCATTGGGTTCAACATCAATAATTCACTTCCCTCCTTTAGGATTTGACTCGGAAGCAGAATCAGCTTCTGACTCGGAAGCCTTCAGCTCGGCCACGAGGGACTGCTTGGAGCGGCATTCGTCGGTGTTGTGCCAAGGACTTTTATGGTACTCACACCATTTTCTCATGTCCTTCTTCGTCTTCTCGTTGTCCTTCTTGTGTTGCGGCTTGGACGGATTGTCCTAAGGGTGGCCATAACGACTTGGTCCCCTTCTGTCTGGGTTGGGATTGCATTTTCCCTGCTTCATCTCTGAGGGGTTTGCAGATCCAAACTCTTGTCCTTTCTTTTTAAATTTATGCTCGATCTTGACAGTGTATCTATAAGTTGTGCCCAATGAGGTGATGTCTAGGAACTCCATTTCTATTTGAATGTATCTATGCAAATAGCCGTGGTATTTGAGCACCAAATGATGCTCACAATCTTTAATATCCAATTTGGTGGGGAGGGTATGGAAAATATTGGTGAATTCTGGTACTGTCTAGTCCCTTTCTTGACGTAGGGTGGTCCATCAGGTGTATTGGTCCTCGTAGCTTCCAACAAGGTAGCATTGTTCTTTAATGGCATCCTAGAAGGAATCCCATGTAGGGGCCACCACAAAAATTTCAAATTCCTCCATAGCCCTTTGCTCAAAGTAAGTATCCCACCAGTCTTTAACATGGGGAATGGCCTTGAGGAGTGTAAAAGTGATTTTTTCCCGATCGAAAAAATTGTGGACTGAAAAATATCCTTCGAGCAGATTCAACCCTTTATCTACAACATCTACATCTATCAGTCCCTTAAATAATGGAATATCAAAATTTACCTATACCTTGAAATGGGTTGCACGGCCACCTGATGAAGATGCTTCTCACGTGGCCAACCGTTGAAGGATTTGTGCGAAGTTGTCCATCATTTCATTCCTTTGTCATGTGAGGGCTTCCTCGAGCAACATTTTAATAGAATCTCCTGCTCCATCATCTTTTTTGTTGTCTCCCATGGATTGTTGTTGGGCTCGGCACGGCCAATCTGGTAATGTCTCGATTGGTTCGAGTCTCGACTTCTTGTACCCAGACCTTGTCGGGGACATGCACAAAGAAAAATAAATGAAGAGTAGACCACTCTGATACCACTGATCCAGATTTAGGAGCGGAACGAACTGATTAACAGACTAAATACAATAAACACAGAGATAGGAAGAATAACACAAATATTTAGTGAACAATATCTTCTATTAAATAATGAAATAGGTTGAAACTGTAAAACTGCAGAACTAAAACTTGCTCGAATGGTGGTAGCTATCTCTGAGAAGAGATGTGGCTGCTACGCGCATTCATCTAAGAAGAATGGATTACAATGAGGCTCCAGAGGCTCTTTCCATATTACTCATGAATTCCAAAACCCTAGACATCCAAATACTTAACCCTAAAAGGTGAAACACCAAAGTTATGTGGGCCCTATGGGTAAGTTGGTGTAATTTGGTACATCAACTTCCTAGGGTCGTAACTTTTGCATAAGACCTTTGTTTTAGGCGCATGATAGCCCATTGGAAAGGTATTTTAGAGAACTACACATTTTGTCGTCGGACTCTGACTTTGTTTATAGTCTGGTTGTGGTGAGTCAAGAAAACAACATTTAGGGCCCCAAAACAACCCTGGAAGTACAAAAAGATGTGTTGACATGAAAACATACAAAATAAGCCAATTGGATTAGGCAAGATGCCACACGTATCCACCTGGAGAATGTGTGAGGATTCAGACAACCCCAGAGTGTAGAACTCTCAATTATAAACCAGTACAGAAAGACATGTTGAATCAAAAATGGACACGAGGAGCTAGTTGGAATAGGTGGGTGGCCACCAATATCCACCTGGATCAAGAAGGTAGCAATGAAAAGAAGAAAAACATCTTTCACGACAAATATGGGTTTTAATGCTTTTTAATGTTATTATTTTTTGAGGACATATTTTATTGGTATGATGACATAATGTTTTGGACAGCAAAGACACATTTAGACAAAATGTTTTGGATAGCATGGATATGATTCTATTTTTGGCTATAGTCATGTTTTATTTTGATACTAAAATACTTGACTATTTATATGAGGATGGGAGTTACAAGGCGAATATTTGAGTTAATTTTTGGGGTGTTATATTTCATGTTTTGATGATCATTAAAGAAATGAAAATT
>ML787545.1:81564-93908 GCA_009831015.1 Picea engelmannii | reverse complement strand
ACTATGGGGTCTAGACTCATACAGAGCATGACGCTTCCACAAATATGGTTTTCCTAAAAGAACATCACAAACTTCAACGAGAGAAATATCACACGGTACCTCATCTTTGAAAGGCTTGATGTCATAGTGCAGACGACACTGTTGGCTAACACGAAGATCTCTTCCTTGATGAATCCAGCTGATGGTGTAGGGTTGCGGGTGGAGTGTCATTGGTAGGTTCAGTCGCTTGATGACCTTTGTTGAAATCAAGTTCTTCTGACTACCGTTGTCGACAATGAAGTGAATCAGAGCCCCTTTGACCCACATCTCTGAGTGAAAGAGGCATTCCCCTTCCTCTAGTTCTTCTGGTTCGCTTGGCCGAACTTTGGTGGTAGCGACCATGGAATTGGGTTCAACATCAATAATTCACTTCCCTCCTTTAGGATTTGACTCGGAAGCAGAATCAGCCTCTGACTCAGAAGCCTTCATCTCGGCCACGAGGGACTGCTTGGAGCGGCATTCGTCGGTATTATGCCAAGGACTTTTATGGTACTCACACCATTTTCTCATGTCCTTCTTCGTCTTCTTGTTTCCCTTCTTGTGTTGTGGCTTGGACGGATTGTCCTAAGGGTGGCCATCGTGACTTGGTCCCCTTCTTTCTGGGTTGGGATTACATTTTCCCTGCTTCAGCTGTGAGGGGTTTGCAGATCCAAACTCTCGTCCTTTCTTTTTAAATTTATGCTCGATCTTGACAGTGTATCTATAAGTTGTGCCTAATGAGGTGATATCTAGGAACTCCATTTCTGTTTGAATGTATCTATGAAAACAACCATAGTATTTGAGAACCATATGACGCTCACAATCTTTAATATCCAATTTGGTGGGGAGGGTATGGAAAATATTGGTGAAGTCTTGTACTGTATAGTCCCTTTCTTGACATAGAGTGGTCCATCTGGTGTATTGGTCCTCGTAGCTTCCAACAAGGTAGCATTGTTCTTTAATGGCATCCCAGAAGGAATCCCATGTAGGGGCCACCATAAAAATTTCAGATTCCTCCACAGCCCTTTGCTCAAAGTAAGTATCCCACCAGTCTTTAACATGGGGAACGACATTGAGGAGTGCAAAAGTGATCTTTTCCTGATCGAAAAAATTGTGGACCGAAAAATATCCTTCAAGCAGATTCAACCCTTTATCTACAGCATCTACATCTATCAGTCTTTTAAATAATGGAATATCAAAATTTACCTATACCTTGAAATGGGTTGCATTGCCACCTGATGAAGATGCTTCTCCCATGGCCAACTGTTGAAGGATCTGTGCGAAGTTGTCCATCATTTCGTTCCTTTGTCGTGTGAGGGCTTCCTCAAGCAACATTTTAATAGAATATTCTGCTCCATCATATTTTTTTTTGTCTCCCATGGATTGTTGTTGGGCTCTGCGCGGCCGATCTAGTAATGTCTCGATTGGTTCGAGTCTCGACTTCTTGTACCCAGACCTTGTCGGGGACATGCACAAAGAAAAATAAATGAAGAGCAAACCGCTCTGATACCACTGATCCAGATTTAGGAGCGGAACGAACTGATTAACAGACTAAATACAATAAACACAGAGATAGGAAGAATAACACAAATATTCAATGAACAATATCTTCTATTAAATAATGAAATAGGTTGAAACTGTAAAACTACAGAACTAAAACTTGCTTGAATGGTGGTAGCTATCTCTGAGAAGAGATGTGGTTGCTACGCGCATTCGTCTGAGCAGAATGGATTACAATGAGGCTCCAGAGGCCCTTTTCATATTACTCATGAATTCCAAAACCCTAGACATCCAAATACCTAACCCTAGAAGGTGAAACGCCAAAGTTATGTGGGCCCTATGGGTAAGTTGGTGTAATTTGGTACATCAACTTCCTAGGGTCGTAACTTTTGCATAAGACCTTTGTTTTAGGCGCGTGATAGCCCATTGGAAAGGTATTTTAGAGAACTATACATTTTGTCAGCGGACTCTGACTTTGTTAACAGTCTGGTTGTGGTGAGTCAAGAAAACAACATTTAGGGCCCCAAAACAACCCTAGAAGTACAGAAAGATGTGTTGACATGAAAACATGCAAAATAAGCCAATTGGATTAGGCAAGATGCCATACGTATCCACCTAGAGAATGTGTGAGAATTCAGACAACCCCAGAGTGTAGAACTCACAATTATAAACCAATACAGAAAGACATGTTGAATCAAAAATGGACACGAGGAGCTAGTTGGAATAGGTCGGTGGCCACCAATATCCACCTGGATCAAGAAGGTAGCAATGAAAAGAAGAAAAACATCTTTCACGACAAATATGGGTTTTAATGCTTTTTAATGTTATTCTTTTTTGAGGTAATATTTTATTGGTATGATGACATAATGTTTTGGACAGCAAAGACACATTTATACAAAATGTTTTGGATAGCATGGATATGATTATATTTTTGGCTATAGTCATGTTTTATTTTGATACTAAAATACTTGACTATTTATATGAGGATGGGAGTTACAAGGCGAATATTTGAGTTAATTTTTGGGGTGTTATATTTCATGTTTTGATGATCATTAAAGAAATGAAAATTGGAGTGACAAGGGGTCCCACCTATTTAGTTATTATTTAAATAGACCCTTATTTATGTCTCAACTTATTAGTTAAGCTAACTAATCTTAACAAAAGAAAGGTAGTTGAACTACCATAACTTATTGGGAAATAATAAAAGCTCAATCGAAAGAAGAGACAAAGGGAGAGAGAACAGAAGGGGAACTTATGATATAAGGTTTTCTCTATACTCGTGAGATAACTCTTTACTTCATTCATTATGAGTTTACTAGAAAGTTAAACCATCTTGATGACAGCAGGGTCTTATTGGAGGCATCCTGGTTCAAAACTGAATCATATCTTTCAACAACTTGTTTCTAAAGGTGTATGATCTATCTTTGGAAATCTATGTGTTCTTGTTTGTTTATGGATTATACTTCATGACTGATAAAGAATATTTTGCAAAGTCAAGTGACAGCATTTTTATGGCAAGTTGATCCAGATATTTAGCTTCAGTTTTATTTTGTTGTCAAAGTCTTTTTGTATGGTGCCCATCGAAAACTTCTAAATCTGACTTTGGTCCCCACCCTCGCAGGGGTTTGTAAAGAGAATTTTGCTTTGTATCTCAGAATGAAGTTAATATAAAAATCAGATTTCTGATTTCAGTCTCACATGTGTATATTAATGATATTTTTTAGATTTTTCTTTTATCCTTGTCTCTTATCCATGTACACACTTCTATATATTTTTGTTTTCTTTTACTTTTGCACAATTACATATAATATATAAAATCAGCCTTGGTCCCTCGTACTTATTACCTATGGATTAAGTGATTGTTTTGAATTTAAGGCTATAAACTTCGAGTAACATTCCCAACTATCTTGCCTTAGCCTAGCAAGATCTGAAAATGCTTGAGTAAGGTTCTTTGTACCTTTTCCTCAACAACAGGTAGATCTATAAACCAATATATCATTCAAATAAACTATAACAAATGAATCTAAATATGGTTGCAATACATCATTCATCAATCTCATAAATATAGTTGGTGCATTACATAAACCAAATGGCATGACCAACCATTCATACAAACCTCGCTTTGTCATGAAGTTGGTCTTCCAAGTATCTTCTTATTTGACATATACCTGGTCATATCTTAATTTGAGATCCAACTTGGTAAAGTTCTTGGCATGTCGCAACTAGTCTAACAAATCATTGATTCTTGAGTGTAATATTGTTCAAAGCTCTGTAGTCAATACACATTCGCCAAGCCCCAATCTTCTTGGGTATAATGATGATAGATGACCCATAAGGTGAGGTGCTTGGTTTAATCACTCTCTGCTCTAGCAACTACTGCAACTGCTTCTTCACTTAATCTGCTTCCAGAACAGACTGTCTATACAACCCAATATTTGGTAATGGGGAGTCAGGAAACAAATATATCTCATGCTCCACTTCCCTCTTAGGTGGTATCCCTTTATTCTCTTAGAACACTCCATGTATTCCTATAACAACTCCTCCAACTGATGTTTTTTCTCTTTAGTACATCCATCCAAGAATGACTTTATCCTTACCAGTTCATCACCTGGTTGATTCTCTCTTAAGAAAAGAAACACATATTTCTTACTGGAACTAATCAACTTTTTGGTTTGGTTGGCACTTACTAGTGATATCTTCGATTTACTTTTGTGTGCATTGATGATGTAGGAATTCCCATCCTTGATCAAGTAGTACTAGTTTTCTCTCTACATGAAGATCACATCCCTCATATACTTGTAGGGGCTTCCAAACACTACATCACACACATCAAGGGGTACTACATCTAACTCCACTTCATCAATAAAATATGCACTTACAACAAATTTGATCTCACACTCTTTTGTGACCTTGATTTTACATTATTTTTCACCCACCCCATTGGGTATGGGCTTGGATGATCATGAACCTCCAACCCAAGCTTGTTAACTAGATCGACTGCTATGAGATTGGCCTACGAATCGGAATTGAATAAAATGTCTACCTTGATCTTCTTGATCTAGATCTTGATATGGAAGAGTTTTCTCATCTTCTTCTCTTCCTTGTGATGAAGGCTACTTAGATTCACCTCCTACACTAAAGTCCAAGAAATATTCTCATCCTCATATGAGCTACTCTCTACTTGATTGCTTGAATCTGTGGCTAAAATTTTCTTCTTCTGGGAATCCTTCTTATGGTTCTTAGGGTTCATCTATGGATGTAGTTTTGAACACTTTTCTTCAATGTGACCATTGGTATTGCAATGGTTAAATTGGTCACTTTGATACTTGCATTGATGTGCAGTGGTTGTCATCTTCCTGTCTTCCCTTTCCACTTCTTCTTCCCCTCCTTGGAAGCGTCTTGGGGCTCTTTTTTGTTTGGAACCACTTGGTTATCCTTTTTTGTGGCCTATATTTTCCAAATATTGTGGTTGCACAAAGGCCTCATCAATTGTCCTAGGCTTGAAGAGCATCACTTGATTTCACAAATGACTATGTAGAACCCCCAAATACTTGAGGAGTACATTTGGGTTCTTGGGAGAGTTACCCAACATGATAGCCATCTTCTTGAATTCAATGGTGTACTCTTGCACACCCCACCCCTACCTTTTCCTAAATCGATGCTAACGGATCCATTAGTCCTCTACATACCCAATAGGGTAGAAATAGGACTTAATGAGGGTTTTTAAATCCTCCCACTTAGTTATTGGAAAATCACCCTCCAGCCTAAGTGTCTCCATGTGACTTTCCCACTAGGTTAATGCATGGCCCTCTAATTTTAGTCTGGAAAATGAAATGTTATACTCTTATTCTACATGGTGGATGCTAAAATGGACTTCTAACTATTGCAACTAATGATTCAACTTTATTGCATCGATCTCACCTTGGTATGGCTTGGTATCCACTTTCGCTTCCATTTTAAATAAGGACAATGAAGGGGTAATGGCACTGGAACATGGCTACTCTCTCTCAGGATATTTCCTCGACTTATTTTCTAGGTCTTTATTATCTCTCGGTTTCCCCTTTGATCCAATCTTTCAGTTAGATCCTCCAACCTCCTCGAATGGTCTGAGCTTGCTTGCTAGAGTTGCCATGAGGAGCGCCATATTGCAAGAGATGTTAGCGACTTGCTCTTCCAGCCTTGAAAATATCTCTTCTGCTAGATCTCTAGGGTTGTTGTGAATAGACTCATTTTCCATGGCTAGGGATCTATGACCGTTTTCTTAAGCCAATTCCTGGATCCTGCAACTTCCCACAAATACCCCAAAGAATGTTTCAAACCTCAACTTCCCACAAATACCCCAAAGAATGGCTCTAGAATGTTTCAAACCTCAATTTTCCAAACTAGGATATGTCATTAAAATGGCCATGCAAGCCAATTCCTCCAATTTTTTCCACCAATAAAGTACCAAGATAGATGACAAATTGTGTGATGATCTGCTCCTGATCATTTGTAATGTGTAATTAGAGAGTTTAATTATCGCATAAAATAATGATTCTCAATTATTTGTTGTCGCAACAAAGAAAACAAGATGGAACCCATTTAGCACATAAGATGGGGTGACAAAAAAGAAAAGGGTTGATTAAAAAAATTGTGAGTAGTTTCCTTTTCCTTACAATTTCATATTTGTTGTGATGTTTGTATTTTTATTAATTTAAAATTATCCATGGATGTTTTCTAACATGTGCTTACGTATAGAGAAGATCCATCTAGACATTTGATTGATGTTGGATTAATTATTGGTTATGATATATGTAGGAGTATCAAGGGTTAACTGAACAATTTGTAAGTAGTTATGTTGTTTTACATCCTTTATTTTGTGACTAATGGAACAATAACAAAACTTAAATTATATGTATTCTTTGTTAGGGATAGTAGGTGCGGGGGCTCATCCTTATCCCCAAGGGAAAACAGGAAACAAATTTCACCTAGGGATTAAGCATCACCATGAGCAACCAAGTAGAAATCTTGGCACTTTCATAAGGGGTTTTACTTCTAAAACAACTAGGCATCAATAAGATCACAATGATACGGGATTCCATGATAACAATTTTCCATATGATCAAGAATCCTCTATCCCTAGAAGTTCATTTAGAAGGATTTTCAAAAGAGTTCAAAGAATAGTAGATAGTTTCAAGTCTATGGATTATTATCATGTTTTGCATGGGCGTAATACCTCAGCATATGCTTTGGTTAATTGATCTTGTAGCCTTCAAATTGGAATGATAAGTGTTGGGTATGTGTTATATTATTTGCACGACTAACCTCATGCACTTTGTTGTGTCAGGATGAACAGGGGATCATAGGGGGGTGAAGCCCCCGGAAAAAAAATTGGGTGGCTTTTGCATCCGGTTTTTAGTAGTTTTTAGCACACGGTTTTCACTTTGGTGGTTTTGTGGTGCATGGGCATATTTGTGGCTTGGCCTATGGATTTTTAATTCTGGTTAAGGAACTAGGGTTGTAGTCTAATCTGGGTCAATGGATTAGGGATTTTGGATGATGCAGGATCTTATATATATATATATATATATATAACAATTAATTTGGATGATGATGAATAATAATTAGAAGTGAGGCTCTAAACATGTTGTAGGTTTTCCCAGTTTGTGTTTCCAGGTAAATATATGTGTATATATGTGATTGCAATTGTGTTATTTTCTATAATTTGTAAATAAATTGTGTGTGCATTGCATTGTTGTAAAAGATTTAAAACTTACAATAAGAAAAAGAGGGGGGCATCCAACCTTCTCCCACCCTCCATGAGAATTAAATCACCTCTAAACTCACTAACCATGCTATCTAGTGTATTGGAAAAATGACGATGTAAGTACTTTGGGATTAATGAATTGAATTTGGGCCAAATCCAACATGCTTTCCTCGTTACGATATTGCAAATGGAAACATTTATGTTATTTTCCTCAATGGGATTGTGAAAGGCATGTGGTTTCATTGTTTGCTTCTAAAGAATTCCCTAACCTATTCTTCTGGTTCTCCCTCATCATTGGTTTCTAGAGATTATAAAGAGTTCCAAGCTCTATCCCATATTATGGCTTGTCACCCAAAGTCTCATCTTATCTCATGGGAAAAAATCCATTTTTGGATTAGCGTTACAAGATTGGGAAACAAAAATAGTTTTTTTTGTTAGAATCAATAGCAAGAACTTTGGAATGATGACCAACCATCACAAACATCCCAACAGGTATGTCTTTTGTGAGAGTTATGAACTTAGAGTAGTTTGTAAATTATGGGAAAGACATTGTGATGATGGTAAAAAATGTTTATCTTTGTATGAACAAAGGTGGGAGGCTTGAGAAAAGATTCAGAACAAAATCTCTCTATGGATATTCAGTTGTTACAAAGTAAATGTATTAATATGAATACCCAAATAGAAAAGCTCGAAGGAAAACAAAAGTTCAAGTGGAAATTGGGGAAGAAAGAAATAATGGTAGGCTTGAGGAGGTTGAGTAGAAGATTAGAGTTCTTCAGGATAAAGTGAAGATCTTGGAGCTAGAGCAAAGACTTGAGTTCAAGAAGCTAAAATAATCAATTTCCCATGCCCCCTCTATTGGCTCTCTTGGCGTGCATCAAATGGTAGCTAAGGAAGAGGATATTGTCTAGCAAAATTCTGAACGTGCATGGAAGCAAACTTCAACAATCTTTTCAACAAAGGTGAGAAGCAAGAAAAACACCCATGTTGGGTATGGAACCAACAATATTTAAATTCTCTTATGTTTTACAAATCAATTTTGTTATTATGACAATATTTAAGGCTATATATAACCCATGTAGTTATCTCTAGGAACAAAATTTTGAGAATATGGCATATAGGTAGTAATTTTGTGGAAATTTTGAATAACTGTAAAACCTTCAAAACAATATTACTCTTTAAATTTTGTATTAATATTTTGGACAGTTCAGTGGCAATTTCAATTTAATACAAAAGTAACTATTTTTGTTTAAAAAAATAAAAAATTATATATATATGTTGTCATGGTGTATAAAACTAGCAAGAGACAAAGTACGGACTGGAGCCAACAAAAGATGTGTTGAGAAATGGCATGAGGAATGGATTTGAAAGATTGTGTGCTCTTTATGAATCAATCGATGTTATGGTACACTTTTCGATATACCCAAACATGCATATTATAGTATAAATGTAAATATACTCATTACACTTTATTTATATGTTTGCAAATGGAACATGAATCGACAAATCAAAATCAAGCCAATCAACAAAACATTCAGCCAGCTAACCCTGGTACAATATCCCATGTAAGTGATGAAGAATGAGGGATGCAAGAAGCCCAAGCAACAATATCAGTCAAAGTAATGAATGATGATCAATATAATTGAATGCTACAAGTTGTATATTTTGACATGTTTGTTTGTGAAAATCAAACAATTCGTTTAATGTGAACATATTGTTTGAATTGATGATGATGGGTTACCAATAATTGTAACAATTACTTATTGACATTTTTACTATCACAAACCTTTATGCTGTACCATTTTGTATGACAAACAGTCCCTTTTCATATATAATAAAATGATTTCTTATCATATTGCATTGTTCGGTGTCATAAAATGTTACATTGTCAATTAAATTTATGGATGATTTACATTGTTGTAATGAACAAAGGTGTAATCTACTGGTATATTTGTTTACATGATACAATGCATTAATGCAATTTTATATCTATTTGCAATAACTAAAATAATAAAAAATCAATATTATTATAAAAAATATTTGATTTTTCAACGACTAATTGAAATTTTATGAAAATACAAGAAGTTGCATTTGTATACACGCAACATGGATAAATTCAATACTAAAATATATTAGTGCATTGTCTTCATTTGAACATAGTTGTGTGGTCCGTACATATTTATGCATCACTGTGTTTGAGTGATTTTTACACACCATTGTTATATACATGACCAAATGCACCCATGTTATATACACGAAAAAATGCAACGATGCTAATGATTGTAAAAAGAGCATTGATGCTCCTAATGGAAATAACAACATTGTTCCCTTCAATGATCTTATTACCGTTGTCGTTACTATTATCACTATTGTTACAAACTTTACAATGCACACTATGATACACCAATGCTTTAAAAATATATAATACATATCATTGCTTTCTAAATATACGATACACATCAATCCTTTTAGAATATCTAATATCCACTAGTGCTTATTGGTTGTGGGCACACTGATGCGCATTATTCACTTAAACTCCCCGATCAAAATAATTAAAACCTTTGTTAGTCACCCAAAAATTTTAGTTATAATAAACACCCATTAGATCCTATGTTAAAACCTTCGTTATCAATAGTGAAGATTTTAGTTGAGGTTTTTCTTATAATTTTGCTCAATCTTGTAACACTTATCATTCAATGGAAATACTCCATGTTACTCCTTTACATTATGTCTTACATGTCCAATAAAAAAGGGTTAGATATATCTAAAGACAGTGTATCTTGGAATTGTTTATACGATAGAAAATCCCTCATATATAAACATTTATTATCCCACATTGGTTGAGAGGATTGGTCTGTAGTAACATATAAGAATTGACCCCCGAATCAAAACGCATTGCTCCCAGAATCACCCACTTTTTTTTTCAGGGTTAAAATTACAATTTTCTTGAAATAATGGCCTTAACAACTAACTTACCATGGTAAACTAAAACCTTCAAATCGACCCCTGAATCAGGTAAACTAAAAACTAAAAAAAAAGGTTGTGTTATCAGTAACACCCCCTTTTTTTAAAGTTAACATTACAACTTGTTTGAAACTGTGGCATTGACAATTGATACTATTGTGAATCAAAACCTCAAAATCAAAACTTGATGGTACAAGTAACATATTTTTTTGTTTCAACAACAATTTTTAAACCACGGCCTAAAAACCCAAAGTTGTTGCAAAAAAACATCATAAAAAATGAATATATATATATATAGAGAGAGAGAGAGAGAGACCAAAAACATGGGAAAAAAAACATGTTTTTATATATAATTAACCTTAAAAAAAAATACATAATAATTTACAAGAATATATAAACAAAACAAAATCATCCAAAGGGGTTGGATCCAATGGTGGAAAGTGAGGAGTTTTTCACAGTTGGGCAAGGCTCAATTCCCATGAGGGTGTATCCTAGAGCCATGGGGCACCTTGAGGTAGTGGTCAAACATGTGGTTGCACCCAAAGATATTATATTAAATAGTATCATGACCCATGCACACATAAGTGGATCAAAGCCCACCCCCGTGTCATTCAAATTTTTAAGTCAAATATTGTTAACTCAACCGGTTAAGATGTGGGCTTTGTTTGCTAGGTGAACTGATTTAAATACCCTTACGGTGTGTTTAGTCAAGAGGAGACACCTAAAAATCTAACCATGTTAAGGGTTGGTGTGGCTGAGGTCGGGTACGATCCCCAAGTTATTTTGACGGCTTAGATGCCCTTGGGTTGTGGTTTCTTAGCCAACAATTGAAATGTTTGCCCCGCAAGTGATGATAATTTCTAACAAACAAAAATAAATAAATAAACAAAAGAAAATCCAAATTAAAAATATAAATAAATAAATAAAACAAATTTAAAACAAGTTTTTAAGAAAATGATTATATATGTTTAGAAAATAAACAAGACAATTATGTCTGTGTCTATGTGTCAATTGGGTTTAGCTTGGGTGGTTGGGAGGAATGATTGTTATCCTCTCCACCTAGGTTCAATTCCCATAAGTGGCATGTTGAGTTTTTAATGAGTATATTATTGTAATGGATTTGAGCCATCTTATTGCCTGACCTTGGGCCCTGAAGATTGTGGGGATTACCTTGGGTGCCATCATCAAATTGAGAGGAAGTACTTGGAGGTTTTCCCTGGCTTAAAAAGAAAAGAAAATAAGAGAATAAATAAAGTTTATAAAATAGAAACAAACTAAGTTTAAAAAAAAACAAATTTAATTAAAAAATGATTTAAAAAAAAAAACAATTTAAAAAAAATTTTAAATGATTTTTTTTATTGGGGGAGGGGTCGTAGTGATTTCCGTAATCACACCTCCCTACACATCCCACCCATTTCCCAACTTGCATGCCCCCTTATCCCCCACACTCCCCCCCACCTTTTGCGCCCTCCAACCCATCCCTTGCTCCCTCTCAAGCCCATAGATGATTTTAGGGGCTAAATTTCGCCAATGGGCTAATTTTCCATGGTTTTACCCAAAAAAAGATTCACCAATTTCCTTTTTCCTAAAAACGATTCGCCTAAAATCCATAGAATAAAATTATATTACCTTAAAAATTGGCAAAATTTTATAGAAAGTATATCAAATCCCCAAAAATTTGAATATTTTTACAAAACGATCACCAAACATTTTGCATTTTGCATTTTACATATTAAGGACTAGTAAGATCAGCCCATCTACATTTTAATACAAATTTCCATCATTAACCTTCCTACAAGCCTTGTGTGTGTCATGTAGCAGCAAGTTGTGCATGTGCCTATATGGAGGCCCATGAGGGAGTTGGGAATGGAAAGAAGTGGGAAGGGAGGACCAAGGGGGAAGAGGTGCAATGGGGAGAAAAGAGGTGCAGGGGTTGGGAAATAGGCAGAATGCAAGGGGAGAGGCAATTCTAGAAATCACCTCCAATTTATTTTTTTAATTTGTTTTATTTTTATTTTTTTATTTATATTATAAACTTTTATTTTTTTTATTTTTTTTATATTATAAACTTTAAATTTTTAAATTTGTTTTTTAACTTTTTATTATATAATATTTT
>ML787545.1:53336-80506 GCA_009831015.1 Picea engelmannii | reverse complement strand
TAAAAAAAGGGGTTGCTATTAGTAGCATCATTTTTCAATTGGTGTGTCAATTTTAAAGTTTTTAATTGCAACAGTGCCAGTTGTCAAGACCACAATTTCAAATGAGTTGTAATTTTAACCCTAAAAAAAGATGATTCTAGGAGCAACAGTTTTTAGTTCAGTGGTCAATTTTAAGGGGTTTTTTTGCAACATTACAAATCATGGTTGCAAAATTTTGTAATTTTAACCCTCGAAGAAAAAAAAAAGAAAAAAAGAGGGTGTTACATGTAGCACCACTTTTTGAAACTAGGGTAAAAACAACCACTAAATGCGACCTCTAAAAAAATGAGAACTCTAGAAGGTTCTCTTCAAGTAGGTAACTATTTTAAGAGAGTGGTGTCTCCTACTAGCATAATGGTTGTTTGATTGTGGGATTATTATACTTTCTTGCTTGACCTTCCCCTCTCATCCCATATGCAACGAAAAATGATCGTCTTACCAATGAAGATAACCATATAAAAGTGGTGTATCATATATGATTGTTGATGTGTTACACATGATTATGTTTTCTCAACATTTCCATCCCCTCTTTTATAAAACCAAAAATATCCTAAAAATATTTCAAAAATATCATAAAAATATTTAAATTGTAGTAATCCATAATACTCCTTTACATACTTTCCTACTTACCCATTAAATAATATTACTCCATAGCACTCCTTTACATTATTTGCAAGAAAGAAGTGATTCTTACATAATGGTTATTTGATTATAAAGTCATAAGCAATATGCCTTGATAATTTTTTGTTCACAGAAAGAAAATTGAGAAATACATTAATACGTGGCATTTTATTAACCATAGATATAACCTTGTATCACGGTTTTCCCCAATCTCCAAATCTCCTTTGGGAGTACATATTTGGAGGTTGCAAGATCAAGTTATGGTTGCCCCTATGCATAATCATTTAAGAAAAGATTATTGAGACCCTCGAGTTATATCCATGATGCAATCGCGGTAGTGAGCCCACCACTTATTGTTATCAATTAAGTTGGAAATAATTAATTCCATTCACCACTTATTATTATCGATTAAGTTGGAAATAATTAATTCCATTCACAAAGTGGGATACCTTATCTTCAATTTAAAATAAATAAAATCTATGTGATTATGAAAAAATGGAAAAAAAAAAGAGAGAGAAAATCATTTTAAATCTCAAAAGAATATAAAGAAATTTATGTTTCTTTTTATTTATGATCCGTACACACATAAGTGGATCAAAGTTCACCTCTATGTCATTCAAAGTTTTAAATCAATTACTGCTAATTCAATCGGTTAAGATATGGGCTTCGTTTGCTAAGCGAATTGATTTCAATACCTTTATGGTGTGTTTATTCAAGAGGAGACACCCAAAAATCTAGCCATGTTAAGGGTTGGTGAGACCCAGGAAGGGTACGATCCCCAAGTGATTTTGACGGATTAGATGCCCCTGGGTTGTGGTTTCTTAGCCAACAGTTGAAATGTTGGCCCAAGTGACGAGAATTTCTAACAAACAAAAATAAATAAATAAACAAAAGAAAATCCAAAATATAAATATAAATAAATAAATCAAACAAATTTAAAACAAGTTTTTAAAAAATGATTATATATGTTTAGAAAATAAAATATAAGAAAAAAGCAATTATGTGTTTGTCTATGTGTCAATTGGGTTTAGCTTGGGTGGTTGGGAGGAATGATTGTTATCCTCTCCACCTAGGTTCAATTCCCATAAGTAACATGTTGAGATTTTAATGAGTATATTATTGTAATGGCTTTGAGCCCTGTTGTTGATCGACCTTGTGCCCTGAAGATTGTGGAGTTTACCCTGGGTACCATCCTCAAATTGAGAGGAAGTACTTGGAGGTTTTCCCTAACTTAAAAAGAAAAGAAGAAATAAAGTTTATAAAATAGAAACAAACTAAGTTTAAAAAAAAAAAAAAAAATGATTTTAAATAAACAAATTAATTTTTTTTTTATGTTTTTTTTTTTTCTTGGGGGAGGGATCATGGTGATTTATGTAATCACACCTCCCTACACATCCCACCCATTTCCCAACTTGCATGCCCCCTTATGCCCCACACTCCTCCCCCCACTTTTTGCACCCTCCAACTCATCTCTTGCTCCCTCTGAAGTCCATAGATGATTTTAGGGGCTAAATTTCACCAATGGGCTAATTTTCCATGGTTTTACCCAAAGAAAGATTCACCAATTTCCATTTTTCTAAAACAATTCGCCCAAAATCCATAGAATAAAATTATATTACCTTAAAAATTGGCAAAAATTTATAGAAAGTATGTAAAATCTCCAGAAATTTGAATATTTTTACAAAACTGTCGCCAAACATTTTACATTTTGCATATTAAAGACTAATAAGATTATCCCATATTTCTACATTTTAATATAAATTTCCATCATTAGCCTTCCTACAAGCCTTGTATGCGGCAAATTGTGCATGGGCCTATATGGAGGCCCGTGAGGGAGTTGGGAATGGAAAGGAGTGGGAAGGGGGGACCAGTGCAATGGGGAGAAAAGAGGTGCAGGGGTTGGGAAATAGGAAGAATGCAATGGGAGAGGCAATTCTAAAAACTGCCCCCAAATTCTTTTTTTAATCTGTTTTATTTTTATTTTTCTTAATTTTTTATTCTATTTATATTATAAACTTTAAATTATTTTATTTTATATTATATTATAAACTTTAAATTTTTAAATTTGTTTTTTATTATTTAACCTTTTTATATAATATTTTTAATTGTTTTATAATTATTTTGATTTTGTATTATTTTATATTATAAACTTTTAATTGTTTTTAATTGTTTTATAATCATTTTGATATATTTTTTCAATGTGTTATCTTACAAAAATAAAACATAAAAACTTATTTTTATTTTTATTTTTTTTAATTTGGATTTTCTATTGTTTATTTTTAATTTAATATATGTTTTATTTTTGGGGTTTGTTTTTTTCTTTCTTCTTTTTTTAGTTTTGTTTTTTAATTTTTTTATGATTTTTTTTTGCAATAGTGTTAATATTTTAGTTCATAGTTTCAAATCATTATAATTTTATAAGGAAAAAAAATGTTATTTGTAATATCATGTTTTTATTTGTAGACAATTGATTTTGAGTTTTTGGTTCACAACAACATTACGAGTCGTTAAGAATATAATTTAAAAAAAGTTGTGACATTAACTCAAAAAAAGGGGTTGCTATTAGTAGCATCATTTTTCAATTGGTGTGTCAATTTTAAAGTTTTTAATTGCAACAGTACCAATTGTCAAGACCACAATTTCAAATGAGTTGTAATTTTAACCCTAAAAAAAGGGTGATTCTAGGAGCACCATTTTTCAGTTCATCGATCAATTTTAAGGTTTTTGTTCGCAACATTACAAAACATGGTTGCAAAATTTTGTAATTTTAACCCTAAGAAAAGGGGGGTGCTACATGTAGCACCACTTTTTGGAACTAGGGAAAAAACAACTACTAAATGCGACCTCTAAAAAATGAGAACTCTAGAGGGTTCTCTTCAAGTAAGTAACTATTTTAAGAGAGTGGTGTCTCCTACTAGCATAATGATTGTTTGGTTGTGGGGTTATTATACTTACTTACTTGACCTTTCCCTCTCATCCCATATGCAATGAAAAATCATCTTACAAATAAGGATAGTCATATGGAAGTGGTGTCTCCTACATGATCACTGATTAATTAGTGATCACTGATTAATTACATGTGAATATGTTTTCTCAACATTTTCATCTCCTCCTTTGTACAACCAAAAATATTTAAATGATGGTAATCCATAGTACTCATTTACATGATTTCCTACTTACCCATTAAATAATATTACTTCATAACACTCCTTTACATTATTTCCAAGAGAGTCATAATAGATATACATAATCATTTAAGAAAAAATTATTGAGACCCTCGAGTTCTATCCATAATGCAATATCGATAGTGAGCCCACCACTTATTATTATCGATTAAGTTGGAAATAATTAATTCCATTCACAAAGTGTGGGATATCTTATCTTCAACTTAAAATAAATAAAATCAAGTTTATGTGATTATGAAAAAACTGTTATGTGATTATGAAAAACGAAAAGAAAAAGAGAAAATCATTAAAAATCTCAAAAGAATAAATAAAGAAATTTATGTTTCTTCTTATTTTCAAAAGCTATATAAATATAAATTACTAATATTACTTTTTCCCAAAGCCACAACTTCTAACACACCCATAGAAAAGTTGTTGGACGACATGGAGGAGTTAGTTAGGAACTTCAACCGAATACTTGCTTTACCTCTACATTACATCTTTTAGATTGGAAAAAATTGTCACACTATTACCTCCCCTTACGTAAACAGGGATGAATAGTGGATCCAGACAAAACAAGAAGTGGCATCTGGCGGCACAGATTTCAAAACATGTGCATAGAAGATCTCTTGAGGAATAATATTTTTATGTGTACCATCGCCATGAAAATATTGGAACAACATTGGTCGCTTCCGAATCTCTATTTGCTTTACACCACCTTCGTACATAGTCAAAGGGCTCTTCAACTAGTCCATCATCCTACCCCACATAAGGACGTATATGCTAGGAAAATGACAAGGTTAGCAAGTAAAGGAATAACTCTTTCATGATGTAGGGATAAGGGTGATAGATGTGGGCACCATCTTGATGGAAAATATGAAATGGAGTTTGCGTAGGGGCTTGGCATTACATCCAATGACGAAGTAGAAGTTGTTGCAATTTATTAAGGTTTAATCATGCTTAAAGAGCATGGGATTAGCATTGCTGATGTGGTTGGTGACTCTTCAATATTGTTATTGGATTCTTATCTTGGTGTTTTCCTCCCTAAAATCTTGGTCTCGTTTATTTTATTCAATGAATCTTTCTAGATTTAGCCCAAGAAACTTGAATTCTTCCAAATTTTAAGAAATCATAACAAAAATGTTGAACACCAGGCCAACCTTAGTGTGTTCATAAGTTAGGAGTTAATGGTGATAAATGGGGGGAGTGCATCTTATAAGCCCATCCCATGACAATGATTACCATTAATTCGAGGGGATCACATGATATCAGGTGTATACACATGCAAGTGGGAATGGAAGAGGAGTTAAGGTGCCCCCATCGAACATTACAACATGATTCTTCCTTGTTAACATCCATGATAATGAGGAGTACAATGAAGATGCCATCTCCTATGTGTGGGTCCATTGCAATGGCTCTTCTTGTTGGGTTTGATGCCTTTATTTTTATTTCATATCCTGGCTTCTCTTATGATGTGGAAGCAAGAAAGGTATATTGAATTTGGGAGGATAGGGTTGGGGTTCTTCCTGCTCCAACACTTCATGGTATCTCGATTATAATCAACTCAATTGTTCATCCCATGGTGGAAGATATGGTTCAATATCACTATAAAAGTAATTGTTGTGTATTATGTGACTTGGTGGATGTAAGAAGATGAGTAAAGCACTACAAGTGTAAGATGGTTGAAGTCCAATGCTATGTCATGAATTCCTCTATGAAATGGTCACAATGGGAGGATAAATGGGAGCAAAAGGATCAAATCGAGAACAATGTGCAAGATAATGCACAATGGAAACCACCACTCAATTATTTACTCTTAGGGAGATCAAAGGGGAGGTAACCACATTCATGCAAATTTATAGGCAGAATTACCTCAAGTTGGAAAAAATCCAAATCGTATCCCCCTCCCTTGGTCCCTGTTTCTATTGGGATCTCTTCCTTTAGTGACTTCCCTTTAGTAAAGGAATTGGTGGTTGTTGTAGTTGAAGCTCACATTGTAGACCAACTAGATCATTTGGAAATGTGCCTTATGGACACTACTGTGAAGACCTAGTGGACCTAGTAGAAGATGCCCTTCAAAGGCCAATTCTTTAAGCTTTTTTTCTCAATTTTGTCATGTTATTTTACTATTGTGTGAGTTTGCACGGTAATACACCTAACATATTTTTAATATTGAAATCTAAATAGGCAATGCACAAAGGCTCTATATTTTTGTATTACAATGCTAACCAGTTCAACCACATTTTTTACTAATACCAATTATAACTATTAGAAAAAGAAAAAATTCAAAATCAAAATAAACAAAAACAAAACAACAACTACTTTCATAATGTGTTTGAAAGTTAATTTTTATATTTGGTTGGCAGACACAAACATAATGCCATATTTATTAATGTATAGGAAAACATCATTTCAATACTTTATAACAAGTTTTCCCATTATTAAATTTTTGATAAGTTTTTTTATTATTAACTTTTTAATATTGGCTTTTTTTGCAGAGATTATTTACGTTGAAACTGCCTTTTAGTTTTGGAGTAGAACTTAAAACTGCTTTTGATTGGTTAATAACTTGTCTTTGTTGGGTGTAATGAAACAAGCTAACAACCTAAGATCTAGAGGTATCTGGCAATAGTGAAATTCTAACCCCCTGAGAGACCACCAACGGGTCATTTCAAATGTCGTGGTTTTCCTTGAATAATAATGATGAATCAACACACATTCACGAATAGTAGTCAATGATGAATGTCCTCACTGCTAGCTGACAACTAAGTTAGGATAAGTTTTGCCACCTTTGGAAAAAAAATACTATGTAACAAAATTGTCCATGCTATATACATTTTTTTTGCCATAAAAATTAGAACAATTTAATGGCTTTCCTTTATGTTTAAGTGGGTTCATTCACCGTGTTATAATGAATATAGTATTTTTTTCATTTTCATAATAAAAAATGGGTTTTGGTTTATGGACAAAGTTGGTATGTTTATGATGTTATATTGGTTTAGCTTTATTTTGCATTTAAATCATTATTAAAGGCCTTAATTTGGATAAGAATGTGGAGTCTCCCTCTTGAACACTGCGTTTTTTGTGCCTTCTTCAATTGTGAGTAATGTCTTATGTAAACTTATTTCCTTAGCTTTATAGATTGGGGAGTTGGTTTTTAATAATTTTGTTTGAATTTGTATTTAAGTTGATATGATCAAAGGTCTTTCCAATAAAATTGTGTAGGATAGTGGGAACTAGTACTAGACATAATTATTGAATGTCGTAGTCTAAACATTCTACATTTTGGCTTTTTTTCGGGTATATTTTCTGATCAATTTTACCCAAAATCTGGAGAGAACTTGTTGGAACTGTAGATTTGAGTGGTTGAGTCTGTATAGTCCGAGTGCCAAAGTGATTTTTCACGATGTCAAATCCATTTATGCATTAAAAAATACAACTTAAACAACAAAAATTTTCGATTTCACCCAAATTTATATCGTCGAATTCTCGTAAAAAATACCAAAATGTAAAATGTTTAGACAACGCCTTATTAAACTATGAACATATTAGTAAAAAGACATTCTTAGAAAGGCATATTATTATCGATTTCTATTTTATTATTGTATGAAAGTTTTTTAATTGTACATTTTGAGTAAACTCTTCACTTATCTTATCATATTATTGTTATTGTTCATATACAGCTTGAGTGGGCCTAATGGTTAAGAACATGTGTTTCCTTCTAAGAGGTCACAAGTTCAAATCCAGAGGGGGGTAGGGTATGTATACCTCCGTAGACTTTACCAGTCAAATCATTGGGCGGAGGGGATCCCTTGTCCCACAAACAAGGGGGTCTCATACACCAATTTAGTGTAGCTTGGCCATGACCTTAAAAAAAAAAAAAATTGATGATGAGTAAAGAGTTCAATATCGATAAAAATACATTCACTTATATAAACATATTTATTTCCATTACAAATTCTTTATCAAACAAAGATGTCGAAAAAAAAAAACATTTACCTATATAAACATATTTATTTCCATTATAAGTTCTTTATTAAACATGGATCTATAATGACTTTTTTTAATGTCAAAGTTAAACTTTCACATATTACAAAATAAAAGAATAATAAATTTACTTAATGGAAAAATTCAATGACAAATCATCATTAATTAAACTTTTTTTAATGTCAAAATTAAACTTTCACATATTACAAAATAAAAGAATAATAAATTTACTTAATGGAAAAATTCAATGACAAATCATCATTAATTAAACCAAATAAGGGTTCAAACCTACACTTATAACTCATATAAACCTCAAGTTATAAGTGGATTCTCGTGAATCATGAAAAGAACTAATGCTTTAGATCCAATTAAATAATGAAATTCAATTAAAATACACTTATAACTCATATAAACCTCAAGTTATAAGTGGATTCTCTTGAATCATGAAAAGAACTAATGCTCTAGATCCAATTAGATAATGAATTCAATTAAAATGATATGAAACTTTAATAATCTCAAAATATGTTATGGATTAAATTAAAATAAAACACCATCCATTCACATAACCCTCATTTCAAGGAATTATAAACCTCAACTTATAAGTGGATTGTCTTGAATCACGAAAAGAACTAATGCTTCGGATCCAATTAGATCATGAAATTCAATTAAAATGATACGAAACTTTAATAATCTCAAAATATTTTATGGATTAAATTGAAATAAAACATCGTCCATTCACATAACCCTCATTTCAAGGAATTATAATAGAATGATGTTGTTTCTTTAATATTATAAGCTAACTAAATAGATACACCATTTTATTATACTAAATATATATTTATACATAAAAAGTTACATGTGGCATCCATTCACATAACCCTCATTTCAAGGAATTATAATAGAATGATGTTGTTTCTTTAATATTATAAGCTAACTAAATAGATACACCATTTTATTATATTAAATATATATTTATACATAAACAAGTTACATGTGGCAATGTCTCTGTAAGATATTTGCATGAGTCACATGGGCTTACAGGGCTGAACATGCTCATAAGGACTAAGCCCATGAGTATGCAAGACAAAAAACTTGGCACATACTCAGTTTGGCTTTGTTGTCTTGTATGTAGTTGTTTCTTATTGTGATGTATACTATGTTCTTTTCTTATAAATTTCTGAGTACTATGTTGGTCTATCATTATCTGATGAACGACCAATAAGTTGAAAGGTACTTTCTGGGGATTTGCAGTTTGGGGTTTTCTGCGATGGTGAGTTAAGGCTTCCCAGATGGACACCATCGACGGGAAAAAGCGTTTATTCTTCAGAATAAATGTCAAAGTTTTGTGGGTTTACATAATTTGTCTCAATTGTTTTGTTTTTAATTTGTTTCCCATTGATTGCCTTCCTTGAAGGCTCTCTATGTTTACTATTTGGTAGTAGTAGTTTTATTTGGTGGAACAATTTTTACAAGCACACACATGCACGTGGGGTGGCGCCTAATGAGAATGACAGAAGCCCATTTGATTACAGATCAATACTGAATCGACTGCCTCATGGATTAGCCTTTTAACGCTTTTGTTGTAGCTCCCTAAATTGATTTTATACACTTAGATTCTATGTTGAATCGACTACCTCATGGATTAGCCTTTTAACACTTTTTCTGCAACTCCCTAAATTGATTTTACACACTTAAATTCTATGTTGAATGGGGAAAGCGCTTTGATTGGAATTTTACTAGGCTTGGTTGCCTCATGGATTAGCCTTTTAAAGCTTTTGTTGTAGGTCCCTAAATGTTGAATGGGGAAAGTGATTTGATTGAAATTTTACTAGGCTTGCTTTGTTTGTTTCTTCCTGTAGTAGTTAAAGTTGAAGGCCTTGATTAGAGAAGTTGATGCTGAGGTTCAGTTTGTTTCTGTGGGCAACTCCTATATAAATCATAACAGAGCACAAATCCATTTTTCTTATGTTGCTTTAGTTATTGAAATACCCCTCACACACAGAGCACGTAGAAAAATTACAGGAGTTGAGAAACATTACACGAGTCCAACATCGAGGGAAAATTAAAAAGAAATCACATTGAAGCCCCCTCGAATAATTTTCAGAAAGTAAACCAAGACTCCTTCTATGTTTCTGCAGGTAACCAAAATCTTGGTTTGGCCGTCTCATCACTTTTACTTTTCCAAGGTTGCTTTGAGATATTATTTCTATTCAAAGTTTTATGAAAAAAATCACAGGTTTTCAATAATTCTTATAAAAAGTTATTATTATTTTAATTAGAACGATTAAGGTGGTTGCATAATTGATAACATATGACAAAAACTAACCACCAGTTAGCAGAAACGCATTGAGACTACACAATTCTCCCCTCACTTCGGGTGGTGAAATTTCAAAGATATATAAAGGAGAGGATATTATCGAGACTAATACAAATTCATTTTACCTTAACTAAATTAGTATGGTTGGCCTTATGCAATATATTCAATTCTTGGGACATATCTTCTTTTATATCTGTGTGGCTATTCCCTCCACTGAAAATCATATCTATAAACAATGGGTTGAAATTCTGGAGATTTAACAAAATCATTTGATTAAAAGAAACTGAAAAACATCTTTATAAACAAAAGGGATGAAATTCTGGAGATTTAACAAAATCATTTCATTAAAAGAAAGTGTCAAGCTGCAAGGCATTGTACATATTCTATATGTGCAATAAGACTAATATATCTGCATAATATTTATGCATTGGCATATGCAAACAACCTAAGGTATTGATTTCATCGAAGATGAAAATTTCCACAAGAAAATTATAACCTAAATGAGTATGAGAGGAGATTTGGTAACATTTTATGAGATGATCTTCGTGTGCAGGAGATCATCCCAACATGGAAATGGTGCCCAGAGCTCTCCTAATTTGTCCAGAGCAACATTCACATCGGCTTCTACAAACAGTACGCCTTTTCTCCTCCTTCACTCTTCAAGAGAGAAAGGCCAAGGGTTTTATGTTCCCCATGACAGGATCCTACGTGCTCTCGATGCCCAATGGCTCGACAATGACATCATATGAAACCAGAGACCACCAAGAAATAGATGGCCAAGATGAGGGAGAAGATAGTCATGGGAGAGGGTAGGGAAAAAGATGGCACCTTCAGGCGCATGCAGGACTCTGAGAATGTTGTAAGGGAGCTTCAGGACTAGAAGCAATGGGTGTATTGAAGATGATGATGATGGCATGCAGTGACACGCGTTTGTGATGACATGTAAACTGAACACATTGCACTTTCGTCGGGGTCAAGGATGCAGAGCATTAATGAGGGTGTCAACATCCCACCGCCACCCCCGGGCTCCCGTATTTGATGTAAAGGTCAGGGTTAAAAACTTTAGGTTAAACCATTTAATAACACCTCAGAAACTATGCGCCCAAATAATGAAAGTAGCCCAAAACATAATGTCCCTGCCACACAACTAGGAGCACTCATCACAGACATTTTGGGCAGTGGTTTCATTTTTGTAGAGGCACAAGAAACCCTAAAATTCTTCGACAGTCATCATTGTAAGTCACAAGGCCTTTTGATAGCTTATTTTGTATAACGTAGGATCTTAATTTGTAGCATTTTCAGGGCCTCTTTGACAAAGCAATGATAAAATTCAAAGTGGTTCCTAATGACATTCTATTTGTGTAATCTATGGACAATTTTGATTAAATTCCAAGTTGTTATGGAAATATGTGTTGTGAAAGAGCATTAATGAGGGTCATCACCACCCCCTGGCTCCCATATCCGATGCAAATGTCAAAGTGAGAAACTATAGGTTAAACCACGTAATAATGCATTGGAAACAATGTTGTTAACTAATGAAAATAACCCAAAACATAATGTACCTACTATGGCAGGGACATAATAAGTCCTAAATACATATTTATACATAAATAAGGTAAATTTAAATAAATATAAGAAAAATTCAAAATTAAAACCTAACCAATGATCTCAATGTTTATGGACATATCTCACTCTTGTAAGTGTTTGTCCCTCTTGTAAGTGTTTGGGTTATAATTTTATAATTTATATAATTATATTATGAGATTTAGGTTGTCAATTAGGTCTAGCTTGTGTGGTTGTAGGATAGAGTATTATCCTCCCCACGCAGGTTCTATTCCCTTAAATGACATGTTGAGCTCATTATGAGTAAATTGTTGTAAAGGCTTCGAGCTTTGATATTGACCATTGAAGAATCTAGGGTTTACCCTAGGTACCATCTGTCATGCCCCCAAGAGTCATGCCCAAGTCCAACAATGGCATCTCATAGTTGTGTGACGTTGTGGTGGTTCTCTCTTGGCAGATTGGCTCAACCAAGGATACTTCACTTGGACTACGCCTCTTCACCTAGAGCATACCCATACTTCACTTAGACATCTGTGAACATTATTTAACACTTAGTCAATTTGGCATACAGTAGAAAACATGTGAAACACGAGAGACAGATAGACTGTGGGCGGCACCAGCAGTGCCTAATACCCGACTTTGTTTATTATATTACGAAACATGAACAAAGCTTTACGAAGAGGGCATTATTGTCATAGTTACATAGATGGGAGGAGTCTCACAACTCTACCTTATACATCAAAATTTTCCAAACTTGCAATTTTGTCACACCAAGACTTCCCCTTGTTGTTCCTCCTTGCCTTAGCCTAAGGTGCACCCCACTTGTGCACCCAGCCTCAGAGCTACATGTCTTTTGCCTTCACTTTTTTCTTCATGTCTTCCTTTGGTTGTGCGCCCTTTCTCTTATAGATAGTCCAAGGGTCACTTGAGTGAAATGTCATGTCTTTTGGGTGTGTCGCACCCCTTCGCAAATCTACTTGCACTTCAAACGATTGCTCAAAGGATGGCAGCTTCACCACAGGAGTAGTGATAATTCTGCATTTTATCTCTTCAAATGCAAACTTGTTGCTTTCTGTCTAGTTCCATGATTTCTCCTTTTTCAACAAGTCAGTAAGAGGTGCAACAATCTTGGACTGGCCTTCGATGAACTTGCGATAGTAGTTGACTAGTCCAAGGAAGACTCTCACATCATGAATTTTTTGCGGTTCTTCCCAATCTTCGATTACCTTGACCTTCACAGGGTCCATGTGAATGCATCCTTGGCCAATCCCTCCCCAAGAACGGTATCTTATTCTGCCCAAAAACACACTTGGACTTCTTCAAGAACAGTTAGTTTTGTCGCAGTTCCTCAAAGACCTGTGTCAATTTTTTCTTGTGCTCCTCCATACTCTCGTTGTACACTATGATGTCATCAAAATACACCACAATGAACTTGTCCAAAAATGGCCGCAACACGTCATTCATTATGTGTAGAAGGTTGCGGGGGTGTTGCACAACCCAAAAGGCATCACTAGGAACTCATAGCTCCCTTACCTCATCATTGTGGTTATGTTCGCCTCATCTTTGTCTGCAATCTGCACCTGATAATACCCATGTCACAAGTCAAGCTTTGAAAAGACCTTGGCCTTGGCCAACTTGTCAAAGCAATCAACAGCTAAAGGAAATGGGAATTGGTTATTCACAACTTGTTTGTTCAATGCTCGGTAATCCAAACAAATCCTCATCTCTAAAGTGTCCTTCTTCTTATGAAAGAGAACTAGGGTGCCATAACGTGACCTGGATGGATGGATGAAGCCAATATCAATCAACTCTATCAAATGTCACTTCAACTCTTCCAACTCAGGTCCAAACAATAGGTAAGGAGATCGTGTCAGTGGTTGCAAATTAGGTTTTATCTCTATACGGTGGTCAATAATGCATCGTGGTGGGAGAATTTTTGGCAACTCATCCAGCATTATGTCCAAAAAATCACCCAACAAGTCAGTGAGCTCAGGTGGAACAAGCGTCCCACTCCATCCTCTTGAACATCTCCAACAATTTCTACATAAGTCTGCAATCCATTCTACCTTGTTGCTATCTTCATACTCAATGCAAACACAAGTTGCACCTTTCCACCAGACTTCCTTGTATTTGGGCACACAGCCCAAGCCTTTTGTTCACTAAGTATAACCATCTTGTCCATCCATGGCATGAGGACCGAATGCGTCCTCCTTAGGAACTCCTACCCAAGAATCACCTCAAAGTCATCCATAGGCATCACTATGAAGTTAGCCTGACCTTCCCACTTATCAAGTCAAATGTGAATTGAAGAGGAAACACCAGTTGTTTCCTTTTCCATAGAGTTTGATGCCTTCACCACAACTCCACACGAGGAGACTCTAAGTCCCATCTCCTTCGCTACCTCAGTCTTTAGAAAGTTGTGTGAGGCACCTAAGTCAACCAAATCTTGCATTATTATTCTACTCATAACTAGATCCATAAAACACAAATGATGGTCTTGGGTGCCAATCTTTCCACCCAGGGCACACAACGCACCAACCCTTTGCAGCTTGCTACAAACCAAGCCTTGCCACTCTTTCTATGTTAAGTGAAAAAGACAAACAAAATCAGAATACAACATAGTTGTGTTGTGCTCGTCTTCTGTAGACTATGTGGGAGCACCCCTTGGTCCACCACTTGGTTCTAAGGTTCTTCATCACAAGTCCCTGTAGATCCTAGGTCATTGCACAAACCAAGTCTCCTCTGCCACAAGTCGCAGCGGGACACTTGACTCGACCTACCTTGAGTCATTTGTGACCTGCTTCCATCATACAACTTCATCTACCTTTGTCCAAGGAGTCACACTATCCTAGGCCACCCCACTTCCTGTAATGTCCCCAACCACCCAGGCTGGGCCACGCCACAAAAAATCTCATCTTTTGTCACAACTGCGCTTTCAAATTTCTTTGAATTTCTACCTCTTACAACTTTGTAACGTAATCGACCACCTCGTTGAGTTCCATTACCTCTAATATTAGCTCTGATACCATTTAAATAACATAACATTCCCCGCATATGAATACAATATATACAATTCAAGCGATGTACCAATTCATGCATAAACATATATATTTAAGCACATAGAATTGACATAAATGTATACACATTACTAATCAAAATAATACACACAATAAATAACATGTAAACACATAAAAATACACTTATCTTTTAATGGTAAATCACCAACTGCGTGCAAACCTCAAACGTTCCTCCTAGCCATAGACTTTGCTACTCATAAACTCTTAACAACAAGTCACCCCCGAGCTGAGGCTAGAAACTCCACCAGGGAAGGTTTCCCAAGTCACACTAAGGTCTATCCAGCACAATAAATTTCAAGTTAAGGTGTCAACTGATTCAACAAGCATACAACCTCTCATTTCTCGCAGCCTTTCCCACCCCGGGAATTGTGCCCCTTCTTTGCTCAATAGTCCTTTGATTCCCCACTTCCCTTTCGAGGCTTTAGCAACAGGTCAAACATAAAATCTCATACCTCTGTAGCTATTGTCCAACACACAGGGAAATCAGTTCCCAATAGTTCTCTCACCTGGAGAGAACACTCACGGGCCTCACAACCCACTACTCCAGATGCACATAGGCATGACAACTCACTTCTTCAACCACCCACGAGCTTGAAAAATCATTTCTTCAACTTCCCACATGCTTGACAACCCACTTCTTCAGTTCCAAAGGTCTTGGAATACTCCTTCCCAACATCTCCCCAAAGCTTTCCCCAAGCACATGTATGAAAAGTGGTGATGGCTATAAGGTGCATATGGAAAGAGTCTAAAGTTCAAATGATTGAAGAATGATGGGAAAAATTGATGATGAGATCCCTCAAACTCACTAAGTCTCTAATATAAGTATGCATGCAAACAACATGACAAGTGGTGCAAGAGTAACCACTTTCTCTCTCTTGGAAATCCGCCCCTCTCCAATACTTAGGATAAAAACATCAACATGTCAAAACTTAGGCTTGGACTCTTTAATGAATATTTTATTATATTCATTGGCTCAACTCCCTAACTTAAGCCCTTCTCTTGAGTCCCTTAGCCCCCTTTCCTCTAGTGGAGTTCTAGGCCCCATACTCTTCTTGTCTAGTTGGTTTGCATCAGTGATGTATTTTATTAATAATATAAGTGATACATATTACAATGATAGGCTTGTTGGCCTTTTAGCATTATGGCACTCCAGCCTTGTAACCACATAGGCACTTTAGCCTCAAAGCATAATTACAATGGCACTCAGGCCCAAAATATCTTGGCTCACCAGCCTATAAGTACATTTAAAACTTGGGGTTCATCCTAGGGGCATTACATTCCCCTCCCCCTTATTTATGCATTGTCCTTAGTGCATTATATACACATGTACAAGCAAAATTCTTCAAAAATCTCCAAAAATATGCGGGTACTCTTCCTGCATGGCATCTTCATGTTCCCACGTTGCTTCTCTGGGACTGTAACAGGTCCACTGGTCCTTTACCAACCCTATTGGTTGATTCTGAAGCAACTTGACCTTCCAATCCAATATGCACACCGGTTGAACTCAAAAATTTCCTTCTTGCTCCACCTAAATCACATTCCAGTCAATTACATGATTAGCATCATGTACATACTTTTTAAGCAAAGACACATGGAAAACATTATAAATGCACATGGATGTAAGAAGTGAAAGCATGTATGCAACAGGACCAATCCTCTCCAGGATTTCAAAGGGTCCACAATATCTTGTTGCAAGCTTTGAATAGTTCCCCAACTTTAGGGAACTTTTCTTTGCCTTCACTTTTAAGAAAACATGGTCACCCACTTTAAAATCTCTGTGATTTCTACCCTTACTTTCATAGCTTTTATGTTTGTCTTGGGAAACCTTTAAATTTTATTTTATCTTCACCATATGATCTTCCATTTCCTTGAGCAATTCTAGCCCAACCACTGCTTTATATGCTAGGTTGTCCCAACTTACTGGGGTATTGCACTTTCTTCCATATAAGGCTTCAAATGGACTCGTCTTCAAAGATGCTTGATACCCATTGTCATAAGCAAACCCAACTAAGTGAAGATAATCCTCCCATTTTGACGGTTTATCCATCACATACATTTGTAGCATATCTCCAATCACTTGATTGATCCTCTCTATTTTCCCATCTGATTTTGGATGATAGGTTGTGCTAAAGTTCAAATTTGTCCCAAATCCTTTGAATAATCCCTTCCAAAATTTTGATGTAAACTTGGGATCTCTATCATAAACAATTGCCTTAGGCACACCATGAAGCCTGGAAATATCCCTCATATAGATGTCTGCAATATTAGTTGCCTTGTGAGTTAGCTTCATTGGAATAAAATGAACAACTTTAGTGATCTTATCCACCACCACCATGATGGAGTCATGTTGCTTTATTGTTCTGGGCAGCTTGGTGATGAAATCAATTTCCACCACTTCCCATTTCCACTCAAGAACATACATTGGTTGTAGCAAACTAGGTGGGTGTATATGTTCAGTCTTTACCTTCTGACATTCAAGACATCTAGTTATATAATTAGTGACCTCTTTCTTCATACCTGGCCAGAAATATTGGCTCTTGACAGCTGCAATAGTTCTCTGGTAACCTGGGTGCCCAACATAAGGCACGTTATGCATCTCTCTTAACACCAAAATTTTCAATTCCTGAGAATTAGGTACATAAACTCTACTCCTGTACATGAGGATTCCTTCCTATCGTAACTCATAATCTTCAATTTTTTGTTGCAAACTACATTGTTGTAGTTTTTCTTTTGTTTGCACATAGTGTCGATCTAATTTTGTAGCTTCTAAAATTTTGTCTTTTAAATAAGATTTTCACATGCTAATGGTTGTAGCATGCATCCAATGCACCCTTCTATTGATTGCAACAACCACCTTGTTCTCTTTTCCTTTGATATGCTCTATTTCAAAATCATATTAACTGAGGAATTCCAACCATCTACTTTGTCTAGCATTCAAAGTTGGCTATCCAAATAAATATTTCAGACCATTATGGTCTGTCCTCAACTCAAATTTTTTTTCCATGAGATAATGCCTCCACATCATCAAGGCATGCACTATGGATGCTAATTCTAAATCATGAGTAGTGTAGTTTCTCTCGTGCTCTTTTAACTTTCTTGACTCGTATCATATCATATGTCCATTTTTACTAAGGACTCCACCAAGTCCTTCCTTGCATGCATCGGTGCACACAACAAAATCTTCATTTGAATCAACAATCCTTAAGATTGGTGCACTTATCAATAAGTTCTTCAAGTGTTGAAAACTTATTTCACAATCAACGGTCCATTCAAATCTCACACCCTTCTTTTGCAAAGAAGTGATTGGGTGAGAAATACTTGAAAACCTTCAATAAATATTCTATAGTATCCTGCGAGTCTTATGAAAGATATCACCTTTGAGACATTCTTTGGTACTAGCCATCCCTCAATGGCTCTTATCTTTTCAGGATCCACAACTATCCCTTCCTCTAAAATGATATGGCCCAAATAATGTATCTGCCTATGATAGAATGAGCACTAGTTCAATTTTGCATACAATTGATGCTACCTTAATACTTGTAGCACCATCCTTAAGTGTTTTTCATGATCTTGTTCAGACTTAGAGTAGATAAGAATGACATCTAGGAAGATAATTAAAAACTTATCTAAATAATTTTTGAAAATACCATTCATCAAACACATAAATGCAACTAATGCATTTGACAACCCAAATGGCACCACAATAAACTCATAATGGCCATATCTCGTCCTGAAAGCAATCTTGCTAATATATTCTTCTTTGATTTTCACATGATGATAGCCTAACCCGATTTTAATATTGGAGAACGTCTTTGCATATTTCAACTGATCAAAAAGATCATCTATCCATGGAAAAGGATACTTGTTCTTCACAGTCACCTTATTCAACTACCTGATGTCAATGCACAACCTCAAGGTATCATCTTTCTTCTTAACAAATAATATTGGGGCACCCCAAGGTGACACACTTGGGCATATATACCCCTTCTTCAAAATCTCCTCGAGATAGATTTCTAATTCTTTCAATTCTGGTGTGCTCATCCTATAAGGAGTCTCGGACATTGGGGTTGATCTAGGCATCAAATTAATAGAGAAATTTATATCTCTTTTCAGTGGCAACCCTACTATCTCTCTAAATACATCCTCGAACTCTTTCAAGACTGCATAGTCTTCAATGCTTGGCACTTTATCCTTAGGTGCCTCTCCATATGCACTAGTATCATTTCCTGAAGTTTTTCTTTAGCTACAAGGATGGATCTTCTCTAATAGTTACTGCCCTTGGAATACACTAACATATTCTTAAGTTTCCTTCCTCATCCAAGAAAGTTAATGCTTTGTTATAACAATCTAGGACAACATGATGCTTGTCCAACCAATCCATACCAATTAGGAAATCATATGAACAAAAAGATATGATATTAAAAAATGCCTTGGTTCTCAATCCATTCATGTCCATTGGACAATCCTTGACTATCTCGATAATTCTTCTTTTAGCTTTAGTGGCTAGCTGTACCAACCAACATTTCCCAAGTTTGCTTCTTGGAAAACAAAATATTTCCACCATCTTAGGATCTATATAACTATGACTAGCTCCCGAATCAATCAAAATAACAATAGGTTGGTCATTAATCTTAACTTCCACTTCAATCATATGAGATTGAAATTAAGCTTGCTTGTTGTCTAGGGTTTCATATATCCTTAGCATGCTTCTACCCATGCCATCAATTGTATCAACATGTTGTACATTATGAACAATCCTCAATTTTTCACCTCTGTGAGGGAAATCTCTGTACATGTGATCTCCCTCACAACCCCAACATTTCATAGGCTGTTGTTTTGGTCCTTTTCCCAATGTTTCTGACATTTTGGACTCATTTTGAGTTGGATACCCCTGAGAATTATTTATGAAGAATGGTGGCTTGTTCCCCTTCTTCATTTGCTCCATATTACCCTTCTTATTATCTTCCCAATCCTTGTGGAAGTTTGGTATTCCTCTATGTTGATCATAGAGGCACTTGGCTCTACTTAATGCATCATCCAAAATATTGGGATCACCATACTGTATCTTGTCACTAAATATTGATGGCAACCCACTCAAGAACCTTTGAATCTTGACATGTTCATCTTTGATGAGGTCAACATACTTCAATAGTTCTAAGAATCTCTTTTCATACTCATCCATGGTCATACTCCCAAGCTTGAGTTCAAATAACTCCTTCATATTCCTATCATAATAACGATTGGTCAAGTATTTATTCTGAAAATGCTTCTTGAACTGCTTCCAAGTGATCTTGTTCTCATCAATGTATTGTACTTGCACAAAATGGTTCCACCACATTGATGCTTTTCCCTTCATCTGGTAAATGAAAATTCTTCCTTTTGTCTGTGAGGAATAATTGTCCAACTAAAAGTATCTCCTCATGCCCAACAACCAAGTATCTGCATCCTCATCTTTCTTTTGTTCACCATCAAAGGTAGGAGGTTTAATCTTGTTCATTTCTCCTTGCAACTCATCCACTCTAGACCTCCTCTCATTTCTCCTTGTTCATTTCGTGATGTCTTGATACTTAGACAATTCTTGAAATCCGACCATGGTTTTGGAGTCAAGGTTCTGCAGGACAGGAAGGTGCCCCGCCACGCGGCTCCACATTACCTGCCATCTTCCATATTGGCCACCATGTATATTTCACCATGGCCCTACTATGCGACAATACAAATCATTATTCTACCACGTCAACTGACACATGGCCTCCACATCATGTTGACATCACCGTACAAAAAAGTACCCAATTTTTTCCAATTTTATAGTTTTTAAAAATGCCCAAATTCAAAATTCTTGGCTCGACCGCCATTGCAGTTCTAAAACCAAGCTTAATACGGCCAATTCTGGCCCTGTAAATGTTGATTCAACCCTTATACATAAAATTTGACTCTTCCTCATTGAATTTCCCATGAATTTCCACTAAAAAATTGGGGCTTTTGCCCAATTCCACCATGGGCACTCTGCAATTTCCAAATATCACTCAATTACAGGCCGAAAATGCCCAATTTAAGATTTAGAATTGGGGATTTTTAACCCTAGTGTTGAATTTCTCAAATTCCCCACAAATTCTTTCCCAATTTCATAGGAATACTTTTGTCAAACATATCAGAGACATTCTTTGAAATTTAAATTTATGCAACTTATGTCTCTAGTGTTCTACTAGCTGGCCCATGCAAGCTCAGTATTGAACCTGTGGCTATGATACCACAATGTAACGTCCCCAACCACCCAGGTTGGGCCACACCACACAAAATCATGTCTTCCGTCATAGCCGCGTTTTCAAATTTCTTTGAATTTATGCCTCTTACATATTTGTAACGTACAAAACCACCTCGTTGATTCCCATTACCTCTAATATTAGCTCTGATACCAGTTAAATAACATAACATGCTCTGCATATGAATACAGTATATGCAATGAAAGCGGTGTACCAATTCATGCATAAACATATATATTTAAGCATATAGAATTGACATAAATGTATATACATTATTCAGTAGAATAATACACATAGTAAATAACATGTAAACACAAAAAAATACACTTGTATCTTAGTGGTAAATCACCAATTGTGTGCAGACCTCAAACATTCCTCCCAACCATAGACTTCACTGGTCATAAATTCTCAATAACAGGTCACCCCTGAGTCGAGGCTAGAAACTCCACCAGGGAAGGTTTCCTAAGTCAGACTAAGGTCTATCGAACATGATAAATCCCACATTAAGGTGCCAACTACTACAACTAGCCTACAACCTCTCATTTTCCACAACCTGTCCCACCCCAGGAAGTGTGCCCCTTCTCTGCTCAATAGTCCTTCGCGCTACCCCATTTCCCTTTCGGGACTTCAGTAACAAGCTCGATAGAAAGTCTCATAGCTCTGTAGCTATTGCCTAACACACAGGGAAATTAGTTCCCAGTAGTTCTCTCACCTGGAGAGAACACTCATGGGCATGACAACCCGCTTCTTCAGATGCACACAGGCCTAAAAAACCACTTCTTAAACCACCCATGGGCTTGACAACTCGCTTCTTCAATTCCAAAGGTCTTGAAATACTCCTTCCCAACATCTCCCCAAAGCTTTCCCCAAGCACAGGTAAGAACATTGGTGATGGTCATAAGGCACGGATGGTAAGAGTCTAAAGTTCGAATGATTAGAGAATGATGGGAAAAAATGATGATGAGATCCCTCAAACTCACTAAGTCTCTAGTATAAGTATGCATGCAAACAACATGACAGGTGGTGCAAGAGTAACCACTTTCTCCCTCTTGGAAATTCGCCCCTCTCCAAGACTTACGATAAAAACATCAGCATGTTAAAACTTAGGCTTGGATTCTTTAATGAATATTTTATTATATTCATTGGCTTAGCCCCCTAGCTTAAGCTCTTCTCTTAGGTCCCTTATCCCCCTTTCTTCTAGTGTATTTCTATCCCCCCGTACTCTTCTTGTTTAGTTGGTCTGCAAAAATGATGTATTTTATTAATAATATGAGTGATACATATTACAATGATAGACTCACTGACCTTTTAGTACTCTGGTGCTCCAGCCTTGTAACCACACATGCACTCTGACCTAAAATCATAATTACAATCGCACTCAGGCCCAAAACATCCTGGCTCACCAGCCTATATGTACATTTACAACTTGGGGTGCAGCCTAGGGATGTTACACTTCCAAGTTGTTTGAAGCCTGTCATAATGTGTGTTATGTTTATGCAAATCTCTTTATTGCAAAACTACTCTGATGCTATCTATCACGCCCCCAAGAGTCATTCCCAAGTCCAACCTTGGGATCTCATGGGCGTGCGACACCATGGCAGTTCTCTCTTGGCAACCTAGCTCAACCAAGGATACTTTACCCAAACTATGCCTCTTCACCTAGAGCATACCCATACTATGTTCTAGGATACAGACGAGTCACATCCTTACTCTATGTAACTCGGTTGTATACTTAGAAATTTGTTAACATTATCTAACACTTAATCAATTTGGCATACAACAGAAAACATGTCAAACACAAGAGACATATATAGTGCGGGTGGCACCAACGGTTCCTAATACTCGACTTCATTTATTATATTGTGAAATAGAAACAAAGCTTTACAAAGAGGGCACTACTATCCCAGTTACATAGGAAGAGTCTCACAACTCTGCCTTATACATCATAATTGTCCAGACACGCAGTTATTTCACACCAAGACTTCCCCTTGTTGTTCCTCCTTGCCTCAACATGAGGTGCACCTAGCCTCAAATCTCCATGTCTCTTACCTTCACTTTTTTCTTCATGTCTTCCTTTGGTTGTGCACCCTTTCTCTTACAGGGAGTCTAATGGTAACTTGTGTGAAATTTCATGTCTTTTTGGTGTGCCACACCCCTTCATGAATTGTCACACTCAATTGATTGTTGCACCCCTCCATGGACCCAATGTGCCCAAACGAGCTCGTTCTACCATCAGCCGTCGCATCTCTCGGACCAACGTGCCCCATCCTTGGGTGCACACTCCTTGCCTCGTGCTCTTTTTTGTGTCGATCATCATGACTCTCTGTGGTTGTGTTGATGGGGTTGTCCATCCTCTCTGGTGTGCCCATGTTGTCAAGGGAAGACATGTCCACTACTTGGATGTGCTCCCAAGTTGCCTCACCCTTTCCCAAACGCTACCCAAGTCTTCGTCGTCCATTGCAAGGGAAGAAGGGTGTGTGCCCCCTTGGGCTCGTACGTCACCGTCGTGCCCCAAGGTGATCCTGCCCACACCCATAATACAAGTTCTCACCTAACCATTTTCTTCCCCCTTGTGCTCTTTGTATGTTATGTCAATCTGCCCAAGGAGCATGCACACTTGGTAGGTTTCCTGAAAGGCCTTACACCATCCTCAAAATGAGGGGAAATACTCGGGGGTTTTTCACATAATTTGTTACATGGAAAAAAGTATTATCAAATTTAGGTTTATATAATAGAGATAAGAAAGTGGGGCTTTGATTATGCTTGTTTTCACGATTTGTTTTTTTCTTTTGCAATAAAAAATAAAATGACACCCTTACTTATAGTGTTCCATATTCTTAATTGACAATTTAATAGTATCATTTTATATGTTTTCCTATATACATATTAAATAAAATTTGTATATGTTTATTAATTACATGTTTTTGAATTGTTTTTATGACACAATTTGTTTTTACCTAAAAAATTATTATTGCACATTAATTGAGATGATTGATTTATGGTAATATATAAGCTTTAATATATCATGATCTTTATGTCAATCGATGCAACAAGAAGGAAATGATGTTTGTTATTGACATAATGGTTTATTGGTTACAAAGTGAGTATATTTTATTTTTCGATGGGCTTTCCCCACTCCTTATTTATGTAATAAAAAAGTAAACAATATATATTTGATAGAGATTACTCCATAGCTCTTCTTTACAAGTTTCGTATGTGCCCATTAAACTGCACACCAAATTGTACCCCTTTACATGCTTTCCAAATTTCCAATCTAAAAAAAGTCAAATATGCCTATCTTTACAAGATTTCCTACATGTCCATTAAAAAAAGTTCGATACACCTAATCGTTGTATTCCTTGGAAATGTTTCTATGGCATGAACCCTCATATCTAAAAACTTACTTTCACACATTGGTTGATAGAAATTCGCGATGGTAACATATAAGCCCCAATATATCATGATCCTTGTGCTAACGGCGAAGGCACAAGGGAGTGATACCTCATACCAACATAAAGGTTGTTTGGTTGCAGAGTGAGTATTTTTGCTTACTTGCTCCCTTACTCTCTTCTTCTTTGTGAAAAAAAAATCCTTAACATGCAGTTCTTCATATTCCCCCTTTACAGGGTTTCCTACATACCCATTAAACCAAACTACTCCATAATATCCCTTTACCTGATTTCATACATGCCCATAAAAAAATTAGGATACACATAAGTATAATGATTATGTATTCCCTCTCTTCCTTGATGCAACAAAAAAATCATTCATTAAAAGTGTTGCATAATACCCCTTTACATTCACTTAATTATTACGTGTCTTGGAATTGTTCATTTTTTTTTACATAGTGGGAAAAACTATCATAATTCAGTTGTCAACTAGAAGTGGGGACAACCATCACTGACTGTTATCTGCGAATGCAAGTTGACTCATCATCATTATTCAAGGAAAACCACACCACCTAGAATAACCTATTAGTTGTTCGTAAGTGTTGGCGACGGAAGTCACTCCTGGATTGCAGCAGGAGCAGAGCCCGACGCCCATCAGTTTATGTCACAATTTGTTTATAAAAGAGGTGATCAAATGGAAGTTAACTCAAAACAATATTGTTTCAACCCCGAAACTAGGCCGAGCATGTGTGGGTAGGTGAGGTCTTAGATAAACTTCAGACAGTGAGATGTAGTAAGGGTGAGTGGGGGGAAGACTTGTATCAGAGAAATGCAATGGTCTGTCGTAAACATCAGGTCTCTAACAGACTGTGGGAGAAGGCATTTAAATGCAGGATCTTCTTACATTCAAACGCAGAAAACCAGAGAATACAATAATGCCACAATAAATCCTTTATCATAACACAATTGCAATAATTCGTGCGAATTAGTCGATCACGAACTCTCTCAGTATGAGAGGGAAAGAAGAACTGTCTGTCATTAAACAAGAAATCTTACATACAGATGCATAACCAGAGCACTAGATGGTTTGTTAAAACTTTACAATCGGGAACCTCGCTCTACCATTGATCCTTTGAAAAATATCAAAACTAAGTATATATACTCCAAACACTTGCTAAGCAAAATCCTACTAGACTTTCAGGATGAGGAGTCTCTTCAATCAAATCTGGCATGTACTCCTCTGCCATACGCCACCTTAATTCTGCATGGGTCGCGCCAGGGGGTAGCTGAGCCCTTAAATGCTAAATTAGCGTGCGCAGGCTTCCCTGGCGAGTCGAGGACTCGGCATGGCTTCCGTGAAAGAAACCAGTACAGAGGACCATCTCGGGTAGGCTTTCGGTCAGGACATCCATACCTTGCAATTAATGCGTGAAACGAGGTTTCACCCACCCTCCCTTTTCTTCATTCGTTTCAAGCAGGTATCGGGATTTAGAACACGTCGAATCGGCATTTGGAGAACACAATGCCCCCCTTCTGAAATTCAACTCGACACTCCTGACCCCTTTTGTACATCCCTTTCTACTCCCTCAAGTGACCACGGGTCGTGACTTTACGCCTATCTCCCAGAGTGCTTTCGGTGTTTCGGGATTCGTGGATGGGAAGGAGCGGGTCTTCTCTCTTCAAAATCGCGATGAGCGAAATGCCGGGAGGGCCTAACGGTAGCCACGCGTCCCCCCACTGATCTGATGGTTATGAACTAACTCGGAAATACTGTGGGCCCGGGTCTGAGATGTCTTTGATGCTTCACGCTTCGGGGATATGAGAGAGTTGTTCCTTATGCTTCGAAATCGCGATGGGCGAAAAGGCAAAGAACCTGATCGCACACCACGTGTTCCTCCAGGATGAATGGCTAAGATCACCCTCGGCGCTTTGGGGTCCATCTGGACAAATGACAAACCTTAGTGCCCCTCCTTTAAGCCTGCTCCTTTATGACCAGGCGCCAAAACCATGGGCTCGATTCTGGGCGCTTTCAGCGTTTCGGGATTTGGGGTTTCGAGACATGAAATGACGAAGAGCGCTTACCCCTCGAATTCCCGATTGTCGACATGGAACGGATGTGCGTCGCGTGTCCACAAGATGGATGGTCGAGATAGCATTCATTATTAAAAGGGGACTGCTTTCATCCTCAGGCTCGCTTGACGTGACCCGACGCTGGGACCGTGGGCTCGGCTCCAAAGGTGCTTTCAGCATTTCGTCGATCGGAAATTTCAGTTGTAATGAATGGGAGGTTCTTTGTCTCCCGAAACACCAATCCCTGATGCAGCAACTGGCTACCACCTGTCCCAATTGGATCGGTCAACCCAGATTTATTTTGAAATATGGGAGCTATCTTTTGTGCTAAATCCCGGGCAGCTTGGCACCCCCGAAATCCCGGTGACCGTTGATTATCTTTATAGGTGGATCTCGGCTGCTGACAACAAAACTTTGCCCGCTCGCTTGACTTGTAACCCGAAAAGGGATTCTCCCGCTCTGCGCTTGGGCGCTTCCCGTGTGACCTGCAGACCTGGGTACTTTTGTGCCTATGACAAAAATTGTTGCTAACAGTAAGGGGACATACTTTCACTCCTACCATATGCCTCTGGATCTTGGGGCATTAACCTGTTTCCTCACGTCTGAGGAAGATAAACTCTTAACCGAGCAAAAACAATTTTAGGTCCTACTCCTAAACCAATCTTAAAATTGTTCATACCACA
>ML787545.1:22733-43887 GCA_009831015.1 Picea engelmannii | reverse complement strand
CCTGTCAAAATCAGAGATTACAAAATCTTTCCTTTGTTCCAGGCTGTAAACACTGAACTGCCCCAAGGAGAAACCATCTCAACCAGCCGAACAATTCCAAAGGTTAAGTCTTAAAGTGCGAAACATAACAAGGTTTCTACAAAAGCAAAATTCAGGCCCCTAACTGTGACCAGCTTAACAGTAGTAAACACAGACAGTAGTTGATATACGTGGCAATCAAGAGGTAAGACCACAGTTAAACACATAGAAAAATAACAAAGACACATGTACATATCACATAGTGGGGCTGTAATGCGGCCACACGTCCATGAAGGAGGCACCGAGTGGCAAGTCACTGAAAGGAGTCGACTCCTCCTCGACTGGTGTCCTGTCCAACTGCATTGCGTCCTTCGGATGGACTGGTGGTGTGTTCTCCTCCTCACCTGTTGCATTGTTCTACGAAGTCCCCAGTGGGGGACTGGTGCCAATACTTGTGTCTCAGCTCCTGCTCCTTGAGCTTCTTCTGTTGGGGGGTAGTGGGCACCCTGCAATGCTGTGAGCAATTGCAGGAATTGTGATGCTTTTCCATCCAAAATCTCCAGGGGAAACCTAAGATCATCCAGGTCTCGACGCAGGTCAAAGACCAAGCCTTGCAACAGTGTGAGGCCTATTTGCAGTTCATATTTTGGGTCAGCGCTAGAATCAACGAGAGATTGAGGCCGCTGACGTGAATTATGGGTTGCTTCGGTGCCGTCATCTTAAGAAAGAACCCCGAGAAGCGTGGCCTGAAGCGACTGGGAGGGCGAGCGGGTCGGCGAGTTAGGAGGAGCTAATGGAACTGGGTGCGAAGCAGAGGTCGAGTTTCCCAGGGGTCCTAAGTTGAATCCTGGCGAGGTCCTCGAGAAATCAAGCGACTCCTTCCTGTAGGCGAACGACGATGAAAGGGGCGGGAGGCTGGTAGGACTGTGAGTCGACTGCGCCAGGGAGGAGGACGAGGAAGGCGATGAGGAAGAGGAACTATGGGAGGGTGCAGGTGGGGGGCAGAGGGCCAAACGTGGTCGGTTGGGCTTCCATGCCGCACCTCGTTTGGACTTCCCTATATGCTTGGGCATCTCTGAAAAACAAGGAGGGTGGAAGCGACTCGGAGAGAGTGACAACAGGAAAAAGGAAAGTTGGTCAGGAGGCCGAGCTTTGGAAAAATCAACCAAAAGAGAATGAGGCATCCAGAGCATCTGGTGCAGTTCATAAAACCCAAGGAGCTGGTGCGAGCCATTAAACCAACACACGCGTAGAGTAAAAACATAACAATGGCGCTGGTCCATCGAAGGGACGGCAAGGCAAAGTAGGGCGTACTCAGAGTAATGGTGCCCTCTCTCAAGAAAGGTTGACTTAAAAGCATGAAGTTGGCGGGAGGGGGAGGCATGCGTCCGTCACGTGGTTGATGCCACAGTGGCTCTCTCCAGGTTGCTCCCCTGGACGCATGGTTTCCACTAACACCCCATCCGGGGAATTTGTTTTCCTATGTTAAACATTACATTGCATACACAAATTTATGATAAAAGACAAATTAATGTCACATCAAAAACAAACTCATTACTATAGTCCCATGGCATGAACTAATAATATACATGCATGCGAAAATTTCAACTCAAACATTTTTTTTTTTAATCCAACATAAACATACTAACTGATATTTGCCTCGTACTTTATTAAATATTAGTATTACTTTTATCAAAATATTTTAAAGATATTAAATTAAATTATTAAATATAACTCGGGAAAAAATATTTTCAATATTTTGATAATTAAAAAAGAGTTATTTAACAACATGCGAACGTAAGTTGAGAACTTCAACCCAATGGTTGCTTTACCTCTACAGACATGCCTTATATTAAGGTACCACCATGTTACATCTTTTAGGGAAGGGACGAGGTTAGCAATTAGAAAATAAGGATATCAACCTTTCATACTTTAGTTTAATCTGATTTTTGTCTTTGGTTGGGAGACATAATATCATATTAAGGGTTTAAATGAAAACATTATTTAGAGTTTTTGTAATGTATTTTTTTTTTTTAATCAATTTTTTTGGTACGAAGTAAAAATCATGCACCGTGTTGAATTTGTAACAACCTTAATGTGCTTGGCTTAGTAGTGTTGTCAAATTCAATGGTTCTACATCAAGTACATTAAGGTTGATGCAAATTCTGCATGGTGCATAATACTTACTTTTGATACAGTCCTCGGTATTAAATAAATGTTTTTATGCCATAAATCTTAAAATAATTCAATGTCCTTCGTGTACTCTAGGTTTAAGTGGGTATATTCACCTCATCATAATTAAATAAGTTTTGTGTCAACATTGATAAATGGTAATGGGTTACGATAATGGACAAAGTTATCATATTTTGGTCTTAATTTGCATTTTGTCACACCCCCAAGAGTCACGCCCAAGTCTAACCTTGGCATCTCATGGACGTGCAACACTACAACGGTTCTCACTTGACAGCTTGACTCAACCAAGAATACTTCATCCGAGCTATGCCTCTTCACCTAGAGCATACCCATACCTCGTTGTAGGGTACATATGAGTCACACTCCTACTATGTGCAACTCAATTGTATACTTAGACAATCTTTAACATTCTTTAACACTTAGTCATTCTGGCATACAACGGAAAACATCTGAAACACAAGAGACACAAATATAGTGTGGGTGGCACCAACGGTGCCTAATACCTGACTTCGTTTATTATATAGTGAAACACATACAACACAATGTAGAGATGACACTATTGTCCTAATTACAAATATGGGCAAAGTCTCACGACTCGCCCCATACAACAGAATTGTCAAAATTACTTGCAGATTCGTCACACCAAGACTCTTTCGTTGCACCTCCTTGCCTCAGCCTACAGTGCCCCCCACCTCAAACTGAACTCTTTTCTCAAGTCTTGCTCACTTTCCTCTACCTCTTAGTTGTGCACCTTGTGCTCTTATATGGACTCCAAACGTCACCTTCGTGAATCATTGTGTCCTTTGGGTGTGTCACGCCCCTTCACGAACCATCGTGCCAAAACAAACCAACACACCCCTTTGCAGATCTGGTGTTCCCATCAATCATCGCATCTCTTGGACCAACGTGCCCCATCCTTGGGCATGCACCCCTTGCCTTGTGCTCTTCCTTATGCCAATCAAATGAGTCTTTGTGGGTGTGTTGATGGGGTTATCCAACCTCTCCATCGTACTCTTGTTGCCAAGGGAAGGTGGGTCCACTCCTTGGGCATGCACCCAAGTCACCTCGTCCTTAACCAAACACAACCTAAGTCTCCATCATCTGTTGTAAGGGAAGTGGGGTGCATGCCCCCTTGGGTTCACACATCACCATTGTGTGCCCAAGGTGCTCCTACCCACACCCATAAGACAAGTACTTTCCCAACCGATCACATCCTACTTTTTCTCTTTTCCCAACTCGTCTCTGAATCCGCCCAAGGAGCGTGTGCCCTCGATGGGTGTCACAGAAGGCCTTACATCCTCCCCCACTAGATTTTTGTTGTCCCGACAACTTCCATTACTCTTGTTATCCATAGTGGTGCTTTATCAAACTCTTGAATCATGTCCTCATATTTCCACAAGGACTCGTATCTCTCCCAACTGTCCTCTTCATTGGGTTTGTCCTTCCAATGGACAAAGTACTCGTGTACTCAACCTCTGCCTCGTCCCAAGATGTGATGTGCCAAAATATTCTCCACCTCCAACTCTATCTTGTCTGCAACCATGGCTGGTGCTCCGGATGGATCAACTCAACTTGGGTCATCCAGGTCTCTTCGACACGACTTCATCTAGCCAGTGTGGAAGATACGATGAATATGTCACATGTGGAATGACAACTCCAATCTATAGGTGACGTTGCCAATATTCTCGAGAACTTTGAACAGTCCTTCATACCTTCGCACAAGAGATGGAGCCATCTCTTTAGGTGGTGGGAATTGATCTCTACTCAACTTGAGTAAGAACAACTCTCCTACTTGGAATTCTCTGTTGCGCCTACTACAATCTTCCCACTGCTTCATTATGTTTGTTGCATCAGTCAAGTGTGTGCGAGCTATCTCCAACCGATCCTTCCAACTCTTCACGAAACCCATGCTTGATGGATTCGTTCCATAGTATCCCTATGTCAAGGAATGAACACTCATGGGTTGTTGTCCATTCATCAAATATAATGGACTATAGCCCATTGTTGAACTCTTCTATAGGTTGTAGTTGAATTGGGAGACGTCCAACAAGTCCAACCAATTCATATGATCTACATGTACATAGTGCCACAAGTAGTCCTCCATAAGTGAGTTGATTCGTTCGGTCTACCCATTTGTCTGTGGATGGTAGGATGAACTCTTCAACCACTTCGTCACCACAAGCTTGAATAATGTTGTCCAAAACTTACTCATGAACCTTGCATCCCTATCTAATACAATGTTCAAAGGAAGGCCCCAATACTTCACTATATGCTTGAAAAACAACTTCACAACTTCTTTTGTGTTGCAAGGCATCTTTGTTGCAATGAAGACAACATACTTGGAGAATCGATCCACCATGACCAAAATCCCATTGTATCCCTGCACCATTGGAAGTTGTGTGATGAAATCCATCGAGACACTCATCCATGGTCCCTCTGGAATCAGTAAAGGATGTAATAGACCTTGCCTCATTATGGTGTTTGTCTTATCTTGCCGACATACAAGGCAAGTGCAAATGTATTCCTCCACATCCTGCTTCACTTGCTCCCAAAAGTATCCTTGCTCCAACAATGCCAACATTCTCCATTGTCTTAGGTGGCTAGCCCAAGGCGAGTCGTGACATTCCTTCATGAGTTCCCTCCTGAGGTTAAATGACTTAGGGACATATATTCATTTCCAAAAATACAACAGTGCATTGCGTATCCAAAACTTCCATCCTCCACTTGCTTCATGTTGTTCTTCGTTGTGTAATCATGCTCTAACTCTTCCTTGATCTTTTCGTGCAACTGTTCCAAGACATGAATTTGACTGCCTCCTGATGTAGGCAACTCATCCTCCTCCTCTAGGACTACGAGTTGTGCCTTTTTGCTCAAGACATCTGCAATAACAATTAGCCTAACCGACCTATACACAATGGTGATTTCAAACTCTGGGAGGAAGTCTTTCCACCTTGACTGCTTGGGTGACAACTTTGGTTGCGTCGCGAAGTAACTTGTTGCAATGTTGTTTGTCTTCACGATAGACGACTTTCCCAACAAGTAATGTCTCCAAGTCTGCAAACAATGTACTACTACAATCATCTCCTTCTCATGAACAATGTATCCCCGTTTGCGATCTTGGAGCTTTCTTCTCTCAAAGGCAACCATATGTCCCACTTGCATCAAAACTCCTCCAATGGAAAAGTGTATTGCATCTCTTCACACTTCAAACGATTGCTCAAAGTTTGTAAGCTTCAACATGGGAGCGATGAAAATTCTGTGTTTTAGCTCTCCGAATGTAGACTTGCACCTCTCTATCCAGTGCCATGATTTCTCCCTTTTCAACAAGTGAGTTAGTTATGCAACAATCTTGGAGTAGCCCTCTACGAACTTGCAATAGTAGTTGGCTAGAAGAAGAGACATAGATATAGTGTGGGAGACATAAGTGGTGCCTAATACATGGATTCATTTATTATATTGTGAAACATATACAATACAATGTAGAGAGGGCACTATTGTCATAGTTACAAATATGGGCAGAGTCTCACGACTCGCCCCATACAACATAACTGTCCAAACTTGTAGATTCGTCACACCTCTTTGCCTTAGTTTGTGGTGCACTCCAGCTCAGACTGAACTCTTCTCTCATGTCTTGCTTACTTGCCTCCACCTCTTAGTTGTGCATCTTATGCTCTTATATGGACTCCAAAATTCACCTTCGTGAATTGTCGCATTCTTTGGGTGTGATGTGCTCCTTCGCGAATCATCACATCCAAACGAACCAATGTGCCCCTTGGTGAACCATCACGTGCAAACGAACCGATGGGCCCCTTCGCAGACCCGGTGCGCCCATCAACCATCACATCTCGTGGACCGGTGTGCCCCGTCCTTGGGTGTGCGCCCCTTTCCTTGTGCTCTTCCTTGTGTCGATCGACATGATTCTCTTTGGGTGTGTTGATGGGGTCATCCAACCTCTCCAACACACCCATGCTGCCAAGGGCAGGCAAGTCCACTCCTTGGGCACACACCCAAGTCACCTCGTCCTTTCCCAAATGTAACCCCAGTCTTCATCATCCATCGCAAGGGAAGTGGGGTGTGTGCCCCCTTGGGTTCACAATTCAACATTGTGCGCCCAAGGTGTTCATGCCTGCGCCCATATGACAAATACCTTCCCAACAGATTGTATCCTCCTTGTGCTCTTTGCACGACTCGTCTTTGAATCCGCTTAAGGAGCACACATGCTTGGTGGGTGTCGCGGAAGGCCTTACACATTTGGAATCATTATATATGTGTTAATTTGGATAAGAATTTTTAGCCTCCTTTTTGAGCAATAAGGTTATAAGTCTTTTTCGATTTTAGGTAATATTTTTAGTAGGTTTATGATCTTAGTTCTAAAGATTGGGGAGTTGGTTTTGATTTTTTTTAATTTGGATCTATTTTTACATTGATTTGAGTAAAGGTCTTTAAAATTGCATCAAAGAGTAGGAGTTGGTGTTAGATAGAGTTATTGGACAATGAACATATTACTAGAGAGGATTTTGTAGAAAGACACATTATCATCGATTTCTTATTATCCTTGTGTGAATGATTTTTCACTAGCGTATTTTGAGTGAAATCTTCACTCTTTATTCTTCACATTGTTGTTATTGTTCATTTGGCTTTAATGATAAGTAAAGAGTTCACTCAAAACATGTTAGTGAAAAAATTTTGTAGGGTGATAAACTAGAAATAAATAATAATATAAACACGTTGTTTCCAATTGTAGGTTCTTTATTGAGCATGGGCATATAGTGACTTTTTATGAAATTTAAAACTTTCACAAGCTACAAGTAGGAGAATAGTGAACTTTCCTAGTGGAAGGATTCGATGACAAATCACCACTAAGTGGAAGCAAACAAATAGTTCAAAAACTCTGTAGCTTTTATAAATAATCCCCCATCCACTTAGGAGTGAGAAGTGTAATGTAGACACTAATATAATAGAGATTGAAAGTCAACCCCTTCAACAATAAGTTATTGATTGATTGCTCCATGGAGAAGACAAATACAAGGCATGAGTAGATTCACTTAGACCAAAGAACGAAATTAGCCCCTTTGCCTCAATTGTTAATGAAATCTATTTAGCATTATTGGATCTCTAATGATCTCAAAGTAACTTGTTGGTTGGATTGAAAAAAATTAAAAAAGAGAAAACCAACACACCTGTATTTTGGTTTAAAGAATTAATTAATTTTTCCAAAGGTGACAAAACCTATCATAATTCAGTTGTCAATTGGTGGCAAGGACAACTATCACTAGCTACTAATCATGATTACTAGTTGACACATTATTGTTATTAAAGGAAAACCACACCACCTTAAATGACTTGTTGGTGGCATGTAAGGGCGTAGACTTCCACTCTTGCCTGATGCATATGGGTTGTTGAGCCATTAACCTCTTTCCTTACATCTAAGGAAGATTGACCCTTAGCCAATCACAAGTGGTTTTAGGTTTTACTCCAATACCAAAAAATAGTTTTAGCTTAAGTAGTATTTGCAAGAAGACAAATATCCCTTGTGATCATCACCAAAGCTACTTCTAATGGAATCATATACTTTCTAATAACATTTAAATACATGATACTAACCACTATCACTAATTACAATTTATTCTCTTATCCAAAAGATAAAATTGAATATCTAACTAACTCATACTTGATAGTTAAATTATTTAATATCAACTTTTAATTACAATTTATCCTCTTATCCAAAAGATAAGATTGAATATCTAACTAACTCATACTTGGTAGTTAAATTATTTAATATCAACTTTTAAAAATATATAACAAAGTGAATATCTTTTCTTATCTTCATAAAATCATCATTACATACATTAAAAAAAAAAAAGTTGTTTAAAAGTTGATGGGCACCTATATCCTTTGAAAGTGTTGAGGCATGGCCTTGTACTCATGGAAGCCTAAGAAAAATGGCCTTTAAGAGCATAGGCAACAATCATTTCTCATAACGAAATGCCTTCTCATCGAGCCATCTCCATTCTTGCACTATCTAGAGTAATAATTTATCCATTATTCCACTATCAAGTAATCCTTACGTCTTGGGATGGTCTCCTTTGGCATCCATTTTTAAAATACTTTTTTTAGGTCTCAAGTTATTTTTTTATTCACTTTTCTCAAAATTTATTTAATTATATTTTGGGATTCATTTTTACATGGCATACATAACGGACCGATCTCTATTTAATATAATAGTTGATTAATTACAAAATAATTATATTTTTTTATTTAATTTATTTTTTATTTTTAAAAATTATTAATAATATTTCATAATTTTAACTGAGTATTTTTAATATGTTTTTTTATATAATTATTAAAAAATGTTGTATTTGTTTTATACTTGTATATAGTTTGAGTGGGCTTAATGGTTAAGAACATGTGGTTCCTCTTAAGAGGTCACAGGTTCAAATCCAGAGGGGGTAGGGTATGTATACCTTCGTAGACTTTACCAGTCAAATCGCTAGGCGGAGGGGGGTCCCTTGTCCCACAAACAAGGGGGTCTCATACACCAATTTGGTGTGTTGGCTTGGCCGTGACCTTAAAAATAGATTGTTATTATTATTATTATATTGGAATTGTTTTTACAATTTATTATCTAAAAATATACTATATTATATTGCTCGAAAGAATTAATCCGTAATAACATTTAAGAATTGATATACCATGATCCTTATGCGAATGAGTACAATGACAATGACAAGTGAGTGATGTTTCACATTAATATAATGTGTGATTGATTGGGGGACGAGCATGCTTGCTTGACCTTCCATTCTTCTGTTATGCAACAAAAAAATAAAAATAAAATATTTAACTAACAATATTGTATAACAATTGTTTACATGGTTTTCTACATGCCCATTAAATCACGGTACCACATAGGACACCTTTACATTATTTCCTACTTATTCATAAAAACAATTGGATATCCCTACCTTTACATGCTTTCAAGCATGCCTATTAAAAAAAAAGTTAGATGCACTTAATAATCATGAGTATTGGAATTGTTTTTATGACATAAAATCCTCTTATCTAAGAACTTACTATTGCACATTGGTTGAAAGTATTGTGTTGTGGTAACATGTAAGCCGCAAATAATCATGAGTATTGAAATTGTTTTTATGATATAAAATCCTCTTATCTAAAAACTTACTATTGCACATTGGTTGAAAGTATTGTGTTGTGGTAATATGTAAACCCCAATATACCATTATCCTTATGTCAATGAGGGTAGTCACAAGAGAGCAATGCTTCATACTAATATAAGGGTTGATTGGTTACGGGGTGAATATTGTTTTCTTGCTTGTTCACTTGATATTCTCCTCTCCTCTTTTACATAACAAAAAATAAATAAATATTTCTTTGACTTATAATTCTCTATAATGCCCTTTACATAGTTTCCTACACATTCATTAAACCACACCACTCCATAATACTCCTTTACATGCTTTCCTACTTGCTCATTAAAATAAGTTAAGATACACAAATGTCTAATAATAATGCATTCCCCTTTCCTCCTTTCTGCAACAACAATCTTTACTAAAAGCATTACATGATACCCATTTTTATGTACTCGATAACTATATGTCTTGGAATTTTTCCCACCATATAAAAAACATCTTATCTAAAACCTAATGGCTAATATCTATTTGTATATCACGATCCTTATTCCAATGGAAACAACCACAAGAGAGTTACACTAGTATCAATGTAAATAAATATAATTTATGTGGCATTAGTATGGTATGAATACAAAATTCATGCGTGGCTCCAAGGGCGGGATGAACTACATTTAACCCTGACCTTACATTCTTTTCACAACTACACCCTCATACTCGTAACATGCATTTGTGCAACTTTCCACACCTTCATGCACCTCAAGAGGATGAGATGAAGTTTAAGGTGTAAATGTGCATTGGAAGGGTTGACATTTGTAACAAATACATACGTTCACACCTCACTCTCACTACCCCTACATGAGATGAAGGTGTGCATTTTATTTATATACTTGTACTCATGAAACAAATTCTTTACAACCATGGTTACATTTTGTGTCCACCTCATAGTTGGGAAATTAAACTAATTTTTTCCTTCCAAATTGAGAGGCGATGTTTTTTATTATTATTTTAGAAAGTGAATAATGTGTTGTATGGGGGTGAACATGGACATGTTGTAGTCTTGATATCGAGATGTTCCATGAGAATCACAACATAAACAACCTACACTTGATAGCAATTAACTGTTATACAGTAAAAATCCTCGAATCCCTACCCCTCCATAGTCAATAAAGTGAGAATTATATCCAAAAGGGAACTACCTGTATGGAACAATGAAATGAGCATAGGGTTGTTTCTAACATTGATTGTTGGAGACGAGTTTTGGTTTATGGATAAAGTGAGGTATGTTTATGATGGTGTGATGGTTTGGTTTTAATTTGCATTTGAAATCATTATCAAAGGCCTCAATTTGGATAAGAATGTGAGTCTCCCTATTGAACACTAGGGTTATAAGTCTTTTTCGATTGTGGGTAACGCCTCAAATAAGTTTATTATCCTAGCTCTAAAGACTAGGAGATGGTTTCCAATAACTTTGTTTTAGATTTGTATTTATGTTGATTTGAGCAAATATATTCTTGATAAAATTGTGTGTGAGTGTGAATTGGTGCCGAATATAATTATTAAATTATGAATATATTAATATATAGGCTTTTTTTTAGAAACATATTGTTATTAATTTTTGCTTCATCATTATATGAATGTTTTTCCATTGACGCATATTGAGTGAACTTTTCACTCAACATATCATTGTTATTGTTAATTTGGCTTTGACGATAAGAAAAGAGTTCACTCAAAACAGGTTGGTGAAAAACATCTATCAATGTCAACAAATTGGTTTCCATTGTAAGTTCTTTATCGAGCAAGGACATATAATAACTCATTATTGAGCTTAGTTTCCATTGGTTTCCATTGAAGGCATTATCGAGCTTCAAAAGTGGTCTACAGACATGGCATGCCAGATTAGTTTTATCAGCATATACTAGTTGATCCTTGTTTTTTTTGTTTAGGAAACTATATCAGATTCTGCTTTAGATGGTTTTTTTTTTTTGCTCCTATTCAAAATGTGAAGACAACTTTTTATGCTTTAGTACTTTTCAATAGTATTGAAATGAGAGATTTTTTTATTATCTGCAAATCTCTTATTAGTGAATCTTTTTAAAATATAATATTTTGTCTCAAATAAACATAATCCATTATAGGATGCCAAACTTGTGATGTAATTTTTATATTATTTATATAATATAAAGATGATAATTTAAAAAAAAAAAAACACATAATAACTCTTGCTAATGTTAAAGCTTTTATATGTTATAAAGTGAAAGAATAATGAATTTACTTAGTAGGATGACTTAAAAAAACGAATCATTATTAGGTAGAATCAAATAAGGTTAAAAGGAACCTACAATTATAGCTTTTATAAATGACTCCACCCATTGAGAATTGTGATATAGACACTTATATAATATAATAGTGATTAAAGGTGAATCTGTTAATAGATTCTTTTTGCTTAATTGCTTCACATAGAAGACAAAGACAATATGAATCAATATGCTTGGATTATGAATAAAACTAATATTCAGTTAATGAAATAATACATTTTTCTTATAGATAGTCTTTTTGTTTAATTGTTTTATAGAGAAGACAAAGCATTTTATTGACATAATTTAAATTTAAAAAACATATCAATTCACATCATTTCACTGAACCAAAATAATGTTGTTTTTTTAATATTACAAAATATTTTTATTATGTTGAATTCACTTATACACATAAATAAATAAAATTTTAATAAAAAAATTCAAAATTAAATATCTAACTACTAATGTTTGTTTGGATTATGATGGTTAAATTATTAAATACCAAATCTTTATTGGTGTAGAAAAAAATGACACTAATAGACATTTATATGCCTTTGCAAGTTTTGGTTTATTATTTTATAATTTGTGATTTAGGTTTATATGATAGAGATACAAGATTCATTTTATTTTTTGTGATATAATAGTTTAGTGGCTATGTTATAATAGTGGAGTGGTTGAAAGTTGTTTGTATTTTTTTTTAAGTAAAATAAAATAATTTAGTTAATAATTTTAAAGATAAAAGATTGGTGTGTTTTGTAATATAATAGTTAATTAGTTGTAAATTGATTATGTTTGTTTTTTATGTTTTTAATTAATATTTGAAAAATCTTTAATTCATAATATTTTATAGTGTTATTTATGTTTTTATATGATTTTCTACATATATGTATTATATAAAAGGTTGAATATGTTTAATAATTGTGTGTTTTGGAATTGTTTTTACAATATAAATATTATGTGAAGAACATTGAAACAACAAAAATCAAACTAAAAAATCAAATTCACATATTACTCGGAATGAGATATTATTACCAGAGAGAAAGAAAGATTACATTTCTCGAAGCTACATGTGGTTTTTTAAACAGGTCATATACCACATCTAACTAACAACAAACTAACACTTGTTTTATTCTTCTTAACCCCTGTCCTAATTTTCCCACCCTTGTTCAAATCAACGATAGTATGTATTAACACACATACATCATATTATCACAAGTTGACACATGTGGATGTTGGATGTATTGTTATATGCAACACCCTCCCTACAACCGAGAATCCAGTAACTTAACAAATGGGCACATTTCTACCCTTTGAGACCTCAAGCACCTCTCTTCTTTCAACACTGAAATGGAGGCATGTCGATGGACCTTCATTTCCTTTGAAAACCTTTTTAAATGTGTATTCATTGGATTTGCACACACCCACCTCCTCCACGCACACCACTTAAGAGTTGTTTGGTGGATGTATACCAGAAAAACACAACATTCTCCGGTAACCTTTTCTAAATGTGTTGTACTAGAGCTTTCATAAATCAACAAAACACCCACAAAGAGTAGATAGTTTCCTCAATGCTTGTAGTAATAGTTCTCCTTGGGCATGAATAGATCTACAATTGCAATTGGTCATGCAAAATGGCAACACCTCTTCACAAACATCATTGAGAGCACAATGATAACTCTCCTCAAAATATCGACACACAAATCTCACAATCTCACTCCACCACGAATGCAATCACACTCTCACTTATGTAGACACGTGCTTCAAGACAACAAATCTCCTTACAAATCAATCATAATCGCAACATATCTTCCACGTCATTCTCACCGTGTCGCAAACAAAACTCCTCTCTTGAGGATCTCCAATCTCCAAAAATTAGATTGATGCATGGGCATCGACAGTTTCAGGGTTGCTTGTACATAGTGGAGCAACCAACAACTAATTACATTGCCTTGCCTAGTGTCCAACAAAACATTATAGGCAAGTTATGAATCCCACATAGGAAGATCTCAACGAGAATACTTTCTACACATATCAACAACAAATTTATGCACACCCTACATATTAATAAAACACAATAACTTGCAATCTTCTCGTAGAAGCATTTTCTCTCTACACTATCCTCTACACTTACGAGGATTGCACATCAAAGGATCTCATGTTCTTGGGCACTCTCGTGAAAGAGTCATGCCCGATTTCGCTCTGATACCATGTGAACAATATTGGAAACAACAACAACAAAAAACCAAATAAATACATACATAAATCATGAAATACACATATTACTCAAAACAAGATATTATTATCCCCAAGAGAAAGATTACATTCAACGAAGCTATAGACAACCTTTTAAACATGTTATGTACCACATCTAACCAACAAGGAACTAACACATCTTATTCTTTCTAACACCTATTTTACTTTCCTAACAACTTGTTCAAATCAATGACGACACACTAACAATATACTATCATAAGTTGACACACATGAGTGTTGGATGCACAGGATGGTTGGTTATGCTTGTTTTCATGATCTACCTTTTTTTTTTTCCAATAACTTAAAAACAATCCTTTATTCATAGTAAGAAGTACCCTAAACAAGCATATTAAAAAAGGTTGAATATGCTTACTAATTGCATGTCTTGGAACTGTTTTTAAGACATAAAAATCTTTCTACCTAAACATTTATTATTGCACATTTATCAAGAGGATTGACCCATAATAACATATAAGATTCAATATACCATGATACCCATGCTAAGGGGCACACTGACAAAGGAGTGGTACCTCCCACTGATATAATAACTGATTGGTTGCTTGTTGGGTCTTCCTCTTTTTGCAGCGTAACAAAAAAAAAAAAAACATTCATAGATATTACTCCATAGCTCTTCTTTACACGTTTCCTACATGCCTAGTAAATTACACACTGCACATTACCCTTTTACATGTTTTCCAACTTGTCCATTAAAAAGAAGATGGATATGCCTACCTTTACATGCTTTCCTACACACGCTGATACACCTAACCACTACATGTCTTGGAATTGTTTTTATGACACAAAACCCTCCCATCTAAAAACTTATGATCACACATTAGTTGAAATGATTGCTTTGTGGTAACAAAAAATTGGTGCCTCATACTAATATAAAGGTTGAGTGGTTGCAGGGTAAATATGATTATTTTTTTTATCATTCTACTTCTCCTCTCCTCTCCTCCTTTATATTATAAAAAAATAAAATAATTCCTTAACCAATATTTTAATGCATAATACCTCTTTACAAAATTTCCTGCATACCCATTAAATCACATTACTCCTTTACATGCTTTTCTACATACCCATTAAATCACATTACTCCTTAAAAAATAATCGCAATATACACACATCTAACAATAGTTTCCCTTACATGCAATTAACAATTATATTTTTGAAATTGTTCCTATCCCATAAAAGTGTCACTCTATTTAAAAACCGAGGGAATAACAGCTATACTTATATAGTTATAGCATTATCCTTATTCCAATGAAAATATTACATATAAATATAATTTATTTAACATCGCTATACATATATGGATACATATAAATATAATTATTTAACACCGCTATAATATGGATGATGAATTTATATATGGTTTTGAGGATAAGATAAAGTATAATTAATTTTATTTTTTCAATTTTCAAATAAAACCATTGGTCAAATTTGATGGTTTTGATAATTTGATCGTTTGAAAATGAAACTATTTATTAAATTTGATGGTTTTGATAACCACAATTTGATCGTTTGAAAATGAAACTATTTGTCAAATTTGATAGTTTTGATAACTAAAATGTGGATGGTTATCAATTTTTTTTAACCATATTTAATGGACAAATAACCCCAATATTGATAGAGTTGGAAATGTAAATATTTATGGGAAAAATCAACGTTATATAACAAATACATATTTTTCAATGGTGTGTGTGACGATGTAAATGTGCTGAAAAACCTTGGGGTACTTGGATTATACAAACTTAACCACTCAAATCTTCAAATCCAACCATTCATCATCAAATTTCAAACAAAATCAAACGAAAAAAATAACCAAAAAACAACCAAAAATTAGAACCTTTAAACTACTCCCTTTTCCATCCCGACTCTCACCATCTTAATAGTTTTGATAACTAAAATGTGGATGGTTATCAATTTTTTTTAACCATATTTAATGGACAAATAACCCCATAATAAAGAAACAACGTTTTCACAATTTCAAGAAAGAATGTTGATGGTTATCAAAATTTTTCAACCATATTTAATGGACAAATAACCCCATAACAAACAAACAATTTGCTCGTCAAATTCCATCCCACCTTCACCTTAATGGCTCCCATGTATTTGTGCAACTTTACCCACGTTCATGCCCTGATAGAGTTAGAAATGTAAATATTGATAGAGTTGGAAATGTAAATATTTATGGGAAAAATCAACGTTATATAACAAATATATATTTTTCAATGGTGTGTGTGACGATGTAAATGTGCTGAAAAACCCTGAGATATTTGGATTATACAAACTTAACCACTCAAATCTTCAAATCCAACCATTCATCATCAAATTTCAAACAAAATCAAACGAAAAAAATAACCAAAAATTAGTAGAACCTTTAGCCTACTCCTTTTCCATCCCGACTCTCACCGTCTTATCTCTCAAGAAAATTGGTCAATGAAATGCATTTTATGTGTATGCTTATATTGACAAAACAAATCCTTTCTAACCATGGTTGGTTTTTGTGTTCACCCCGTGGTCTGGTTTTTGTGTTCACTCCGTGGTCCGGCAGCCAAACCAAAAGGGAAATTTTCCCTCCAACTCCGGGAGAGGCAAGGTCCCTTTTCTAATTATTTCAGACAGTGAACAATGTGCTGTAAGGGTTGCATGGACACGCGTCAGTATCGGCATGGAGGTGCTCATCGGTAGCCGGTAAAGTGAGAATCATATACAGAAGGGGGCTGCCGGCGTGGAACGACGGAAGGTCCGGGCGAATGAGATGCGCTGCCGACAACTGTAATGGGAAATTAGCAGCGTAGCCTCAATGCAATACGGCACCTAGTCGTTAAATTAGTAAGTTGAGGGAAATCATATATACTCAATGCTGCTGCCTGTTCTTCCTCTGCCTTAGCAGGAGTGGATGATCAGTCAGCCAGTCTGATGGGGATCCCCTTAATAATATCCTCTAAGTTGGCATCTGAATAAGAATGACGGGTTTCCTTTAATTATATGTTTTGATTTTATATCACAAAAAGCCAACAGAGATAGAGACCCCCAGATCTATCTACTTTCGGTCCCCACGCTCATTTTCATCTTGGTTTTACCATGTAAGCGTCCCTTTCTTTCTCAAAAACGGCTTCAAATCTGCTGATCTATTGATTTAGTAATGCCTTGGCAATTTTTTCTGTCAAATGCTTCGGAGTATATTTGAGATCTGAGGGTTTTTCGATTGTGGCTGACTTTATATATTTCTACTAACCATAATATGGGTTTGATGCAGAGGATTGTGATGGTGTAGGGATAGCATTGGTCGGTATCTGCTTAGGAGAAGGAGGAGGAGAAAAGTGGTGTTAGGGTTGAGAGACAAAGATGCCTGCGAAAAGAGGAGGCGTGTGGAATGGTGGGTGGCAGGGCTACCAGCGTAGTAGAAACGGAGGAGGAGGGGGAAGTCGGGGTTTTCATCATCGAATACCTGTGGCGGGCTTCCTTGTCATCTTTGTGGTTACGCCATTGATTTTTTTTGCAGCTAGGGTTCGCCACTCCGCTTCTACATCTACTCCTGGTAAGCTTCTTCTTGCCCTCCTCAGGTTCCTTCCTTTTTTCTTGTCGGTCATCGTTTTTCTTGGCAAGTATGCCCTTTCTGAATCTGGTAGAATTACAATGAAGTGTAGCCTTCTTACAACATTCAAGGATGACCCCTTCCATTGAGAAGCCACATGTATCTATGTGATTTGAACCTTGGTGGGGAATTATCACCACCCCCGGTTAGCCATTGAACCAAGACCCCATGGACGTGCTTTGGAATTTGATTTTGCTTCCTGCTTTTTCGCAGGATCTCAAGGGGCAGATGTCCCCAAACTTGCCTTCCTTGTTTATCATCAAATGTTTAGCAGCTCTAGCATTTTGCCAAACATTTTGTGAGTTTTCTTTATAAATTTCCTTTCATTTGATCTTTGTGAAGCTGTGAACTCCAACTCTGCATTAACACGGTACAATACCTACCTGCTGGTAGAAAGATTTAAACTTTGCACCTATCCCATGCAAGAGCAAAGGCTTTATCAACTGACCCTGGGGTAATTTCCCTTGCCAAAGATGATTAAACTATTGATCCAGGCAGCAAGAAAAAACAATCGGGAAACCTGCGGGGGCATTTCTCTTCGTTCTGAGGATCATTTCTCCTCGTTCTGAGGATGGTACCAGAGAGTAAACCATTTCTCCTCGTTCTGAGGATGGTACCATAGAGTAAACCAGATTATGCAGTGAAGCTTTGTCAACACATGGAATACGGTGATCAATGCCATTACAACAATACAATATAAAAATATACTCGTTAAGAGCTTTGCAGGAATTGAATCTGGGTGGAATGCCATTACAACAATACAATATAACAATATAACAATATACTCGTTAAGAGCTTTGCAGGAATTGAATCTGGGTGGGGAGGATACCAATCCTTCCTCCCGACTACTCCTTCCTCCCAACTACCAGAGCTAGACCCACCTAGATCCAATTGACAACAACAATCTTGTTATCCACCAGCTACCTTCTTCTATAAATATTATTTGGACTGCTCAACACTGCGTTCAGGGCACATTGGCCAAAACAAACAATAGATATTACACATCCACACACCATTTGATTATTGGTGCGTAATGAAATCTCTCGATTGTGATATGCATGATAGCAAAATAGTCCCCTTTTTAGTGTTTCTGTATTTTTATGGATATTCAGATCCATCAAGTCTTTCTACCTGACATTTTATGCTTCTTTTGTTATTTAAAACAGCAGGGCACAACTTCTCAGGAGATGGATCTGTTAGAATGGTATGCTCTTTCCACATCTTGAAACTCAATTCTATTTCTATGGCTATTTTGTTCTCTTTTAGGATCTGGAGAATGCACCTGCACTTACTTTAGAGTCCAAACCCAGAAAATAAATAGTTTCCATAAACTGAAATTCAATCGCCACTAGTGGATTGAAATGGAGAGGAGTTATTGAGGATACTGGTTCTGCCGTAGGTTTAAATGCACTCCTATACTTATATTTATTTGTGGGATTCACAGGAACAGGCAGACGACTGGAGAAAGCAGAGTTCAATAGAGAGCATTGACTCTCTCTTCCCAAAGGAGGCAAGTATAAGAAATCTGCTGCATTTGGAGATCTTAAATGTGTCTCCTCCCCTATTGAGCAGATAATTGAAAATAAGTTTTATTTACTGGGCAGGTGATTGATGTCATAACAGCAAACACAGATGATTCGGGCACCCTGAACTTAAATATTGTTGGACGGAATGACTTGTCTTCCTCATGGGTAGTGGAAAAGCCCTCTGAAGTAAACCAAAGGGATATTGCTTACTATGAGGTACGATTAAGGAAGGTTTTAGTTATTTTTTCACTGCTGAACATGTAACGAAACCTGTGCGATCATGAACTATGTAGTTGAGTAGGCTTGTATTAAGAAGGAAGTGAAAACTGACATTGGCAGGGGTAATCCTCTGTTTCTAACGGTGTACATCAAGCAGAGGCAAACGACTTCTGGAGACAGCTCAGAAAAGTTGCACTCGCAACAAGATGGTGTGATCTTCAATGAAGAAGGCAAGGAAAATTCAGAGGGGGGTAAAATGGATGATGATGAGCAGAAAAAAACTTCCAATGATGCAGAACTGCTTACGAACTTCCAAGAGGATGACACAGGAAGTGAACATCGAGATGTCAAAGATAACGCTCTTGCTGGTAAGCTTTGGTTTTCCCTGCTTAGCTGATCTGTTCTGTTGGTGGCTTACTGTAAGGTAAGGTCTAGTCAAACTCACAGGACAATGGTTGTTGTAATGCAGACAATTTGCAGCTTGAAGAAAGTCCAACAAAGGTTTTGCGGAGGGTAAACTTCTTTCCTGCACTTAGATCGCTTCTTTTTGTTCTCACGGAAAAGGGATTTTTTATATTCTTTTCTAAAATCCTTCTTGAATATCACTTCTCCCTTGAAAGCTTTTATATTCCTTAGATTCTAGCATAATATGCATTTATTTATAGTAGTTTAATGCTTACAGCAATTGAGACAAAAGAGAAGAGAGAAAAGGTCAACAGAGCTGATCCAACAGGATGAAGAAGAAAGAATTGAGCTTGAAAACGCAGCAATTAAACGTTCCAAGGAGGTAGATTCTGCTGTCCTGGGCAAATACAGCATTTGGAGGCGGGAGAATGAAAACGAGAACTCTGACTCCACTGTCAGATTGATGCGAGACCAACTGATCATGGCTAGGGTGTATTCAAGCATTTCCCAGGCTAGGAATAACCTTGATCTATACCAGGAATTAATGCTTCGTATTAAAGAATGTCAGCGTACATTGGGCGAGGCTAATGCAGATTCTGATCTACCTCAAAGGTATTAGTTTTTAGCATTGGCTGCTTCTAAATCAAGAGTAGTAAGTGCTTCCATTTGCATTTGGTGTTCATATCCCTTTGTTTCTTTTAAAGATGCAATCTGTGTTTCAAACTTTCTGCATTTCATTCTCTTTTTCATGGCTGATGATTGATATGAATGTTTCAGTGCACCTGAGAAGATCAAGGCTATGGGTCATGTCCTATCCAAGGCTAGAGAACAATTTTATGACTGTGCGACAGTAACAAAAAAGTTGCGAGCCATGCTTCAGTCTGCAGACGAGCAAGTAAGGACCTTGAAAAAGCAAAGCACATTTTTAAGTCAGCTGGCAGCAAAGACTGTTCCCAAGGGCCTGCATTGCCTGTCCATGCGATTGACCATAGATTATTACTTGCTTCCTCTTGAAAAACGAAAATTTCCCAAAGAAGACAAGTTGGAGGATCCGACTCTCTATCACTATGCATTATTTTCTGACAATGTATTGGCTGCATCTGTGGTTGTGAATTCAACTGTAATGAATGCCAAGGTGAAGTGTTATTACATTTAAGATACTCTAAAGATTGGAAGTCCAACAGTTTTGTTGCTTATTATTTATAATGCTTGGATCTCATTATAGGTGTTTTTTATTTGCGTTTGCAGGACTCTGAGAAACATGTATTTCATCTCGTCACAGACAAGTTAAATTTTGGGGCCATGAAAATGTGGTTTTTACTTAATCCCCCAGGGAAAGCTGCGATACATGTAGAAAATGTTGATGATTTTAAATGGCTCAATTCCTCCTATTGCCCCGTTCTTCGCCAACTTGAATCCGCAGCTATGAAAGAGTATTATTTCAAGGCAGATCACCCGACTACACTCTCAGCAGGTTCTTCCAATTTGAAATAT
>ML787545.1:2641-22266 GCA_009831015.1 Picea engelmannii | reverse complement strand
TTCTTTTTTGATTTCTAATTTTTTCTTTTATTGTATATCAGAATGAGGATAGAGTTTTGTGGAAGCTTGGAACACTACCCCCTGGATTGATCACGTTTTATGGCTTGACCCACCCTTTGGACAAGTCTTGGCATGTGCTGGGTTTAGGATATAATCCTAGCGTGGACCGTTCAGAGATTGACAATGCAGCTGTTGTTCATTATAATGGGAACATGAAACCTTGGTTAGAGCTGGCAATGACCAAGTATAGGCCTTACTGGACAAAATATATAAAATATGATCATCCTTTCTTACAACAATGCAATATAAACGAGTAATTGCAACCTCAATATTCATACTTCATCAGATTGTCAGATGTAAAGTAAAGGCCCTTGATTCTGGAAGTCATGTCTGTCTCTATTCATTTCATAATTCATTCTGATTCATTTGTTTCTGGAGTTTCACAGCAGGTTTCTAGTTTATTTATGGCTTAATGAGTCAGGTTTTTTCAGGTCCAGTGGCCTAGTCAGGTTTTGAAGATTTACAAATTTTAAGTCCTCATTGTATTCCTTCATTGTTGAAGTAAAACTCCTATATAAGTATTGTCTTACATGTAAACAGGAAAGGAACATTGCAAGAGTTCCCTGACTCCTCATGTGGAAGATATGGAAGTCAACATCAAATTCAGTGATTCTTTTTAGTTTAAGAAATTGATATCAAAGTTCAATTGGTTGTTTCCTGATTTTTTCTCTTACGATATGTTGGCTTTGATTCATAGCCAGAATGTGGAACTTCTATTCACATAGGTATCTATTATTTAATGGTACTTAATAGCAGCATTTTAAACATGTTGAGCACTCTGATCCAATGGGTGGAATAAAGAGAGTAATAATTGATGTGTGGCAGAATAGCTTAGCGGACTGATTTTCCATGGTACTGGTTGAATGCTTTTCATTGTGGTTCGAAAAGAGGATAACAAAAATGAATTTGGATGTTTGTGTTTTAATCACCTTTCAAGAGTATACATTCTTCCAATAATAAAACCCTGCCGTGAGACGCACATACAAAAAAGTAGCAAACCTTCCAAGACATAATTATAATGTTCCACATTCCCGAGAGTTACTTATATCTCATTTTGAGAAATTCTTAGGAATCTTATTCTGTTGATGGACAGAGACTGAGTGGCTGGAGCTTTTCATCATCTGTCTTTTTTGTAATTTGAGATGTCTGCAGTTTATATGGATAATAATGCATTTCATGGTCTGCTTACTCTAATGCAACATGTCTATTGTGTGCGAATTCGAGATTTATCCTTCTGGCTTTCATTCGTATTGCCTACACTTTAAGCTGGTTTTCGAGTGAAGGAAAGCGTTGTGTAGCCATGTACTGGGTGCAGTACATTATTTCTTCTTTATTATGAAGCATTTAATTGTTTTATTTTATGGATCCATATATAACCAAAATCAAAACAGTCAATATATGATCAAAATAGGTTAAAAAAATAGAACAGTTAACCATTTCTTTATCATAAGCAAAGGAATTAAGATAAAAAAAGTCGTTTTCAAATTAAATTGAATTGTCCTTGCGGATGGAACTTCATGGATGAGGCTTCATGAATGATTCTTTCTATGTTTGCCGTGGAGATGCCATCACTCTCCCCACAATTTTTTGGGGTGGGAAAATATATTTTTGCTAAATTATTTCTGGTGATGGAACGTGGTAATGCTTTGTTGGATCATTTATATTAGCAAAATGGCCGAAATATACAGAAAAAGAAGAAACTCGGATATTCCATGCATACCACAAAATGTATGGGAAATACAGAGCATACTACAAGGAAGCAATTGATCACTCTCTCGACGCTTGCTTGATACACAACTTTCGGCTTATTCCTCAAAATGGTTATTTATATTTACCTACACTATTTTTAAGTGAATTTTAAAAAAAAAAATCCTACTTCATAACTTGTTCTCTCGGCATACCATCTTCTCTCGGCATACCATCTGACCTTTTGAGGTTGGTGGCCTTTTGGTTATTGATGGGACTGGAACGAAGATGAAACAAAAAAGTATTGTATGAAGTTATGTACACACAATTAACTCAGATGCCATGTAAAACCCGGGCATGGTTCTCACCGACAATCTTATATCCATATATGTATACTCATTACATCTCTGTTCGAGTCAATCATAACACTGGAAGAAGCTTGGACTAAAATTAAACTAGATGTAAGTTACTTTCGTGTATTTGCAGTATAGTATGGGCTCACATTTTTTATGAGAAAAGGAAAACATTGTAGCTTAAAAGTGAGAAGTTTATATTTGTTGGTTATTCTGAATATGTCAAAGGTCACAGAATTTTTCAACCACATTGTAATGAAATTATTATTAGAAAAGATGTTAAATTTGATGAAAATATCTTGGCCTGGGAGCCTAATTCGACGTTTGTGTTTTCTTTGGCCCGCGAGTCTAATTTGACAATTGTGCCTTCTTCGGCCTGCGAGCCATCTTTGACGTTTGTGCCTTCTTTTGTTTTGGTTTTTGAACTTGAGCCTTTGCATTAACACAAGTCCAATAATCTTGCTACTTCCCACTAGATCATGTTCTTATGGGCCATATTTCCTATTCTTGTGATTGGTTGCATGTTTTATATTTTTATTTATTTGAATTAATAGTGCATTTACCAGAAATTTACGTCTGTCCATTTGGTTAAGTTGTGGTGTGACGAGGAGCATAACTATGCCATCAAAACCACTTAGGATTTATTTGCACTGGGCCTCATCTGCACTTATTTAGGTATTTTGACCTCGAGTCTTTGCATTAAGACAAACTCAATCATCTTGCTACTTTTGTGGGCCATATTTAATATTTTTATTCATTGACCAGCTTATAATTTGAAGCCTCTGTGCCCAAGGGGGTTTGAACCTAAGTAAGCGGTGACACCCTCTCTCAATGACTAAATGATAATGGATAATGGGACAAACACATTTTGTATTCTTAGTCTTGGTAACCTCCAAATTGGCACATTGATATTGAATTAAAAAAAAATAATATGGGGTTTGTATCGTCTCCTTTGCCTTTGTTTTGATTAAGGATACATTCTGTATTCTTAGTCTTGGTAACCTTCAAATTAGTACATTGAGAGTGAATTTAAAAAGAATATAATATGAGTCTTGTATTGCACCTTTGTTTTGTTTTGATTAAAGACACATTCACGTTGGCTTAAGAAAAAGATAAACCTTAGTTATGCCATCTAATTAGAGTTGCACCAACCATTTTGAGGATTGTTAATAGGATTAAAAAGGATTGAAGTGGTGGGAAGTAAGACCCATATTATCAAAACATGATTATTATATGTTTTGACAAGTGAAGTAAATAAATCTATAAATCCTAAACAAAAGTGTTTTAACAAGTTTTAAAATTATAACCAAAATCTTAAAAAAAAAATAAAAAAACATGCAAGGATCACCTTTCCATAGACTTGACAAGATTCTAATTTTATTATTTAAGAAGCTCGCTAAACAAATCTGTAAGGATTAAAACATCCACATCAATTCTTCAACATATATAAGCATAATGCCAATTTCTCAATTTTTTTTCACTAGGGAAAATAGGCGTGAGAAACTCACCAATACTTCCCCACATTTGTGGATGGTAAGGGTGCTAAACCGCAACCCTAGGAACACAAGGCTTAAACTTGTGACCTCTCCTTGTACCGAGAGAGTATGCACACATTTCACCAACTATGCTATCCCATGAGACTCAATTCCTCAACATATATAAACATAATAACAAGAACCATTTACACTCACAATATTAAATTTTACACAATATCCTTAATCAATAAATATTTTCAATATTTTCAACAATATCCTTAATCAATCAATATCCTATCACATGTGACCTTTTTCGTCGCTTTCACATGGATGACTGTAAACCAATGCCTTCTCCCTTCCAGTCTGGAGTCAAGCTTACTGCCACTTGTACTTCTTCCGAAGTTGATGCCACCTTGTACCTTCAATTAGTTGGTAGCCTCTTATACTTGACTCATACCCGTCCTGATCTTTCCTTTGCTGTTGGTCTTGTTTTTCAGTATATGAAAACACCCCATGAAAGGCCATTGGAAAACAACGAAAAGGATACTTCGCTATGTCCTTGGTACAGTTCAGTTTGGGATACATTACAGTTTAGGGGGGACTCCTTTATTGGTTGGTTTCACTGATTCATATTGGGCCGACGACCCTGTTGATCGGAAGTCTACTGGGGGTTATGTTTTCATCCTTGGTTCAAGACTTGTCACTTGGGCCTGTAAGAAACAACATGCTATTGCACTTTCTTCAACAGAAGCAGAGTACCAAGCAGCGGTAAATGCAAGTCAGGAAGCCTTGTGGCTTCGACAGATTCTTTCAGAGTTTGGATTCCAGTAGCAACATCCGACCAACATTTGGTGCGACAATTAGAGTGCCATCAAGCTCGCCAAAGACCCAGTTCAACATCAGCGTAGCAAACACATCGAGCTACACATGCACTCATCAAAAAGCTCATTCATGATCAAGTTATTGAAGTGCTCTTTTGCCCTACAGAAGATCAAGTTGCAGACATTTTCACAAAGTTTTTTACAGAAATGAAGTTTTCCAAACTTCGATCTATGTTAGGAGTTCAAGAAGTTGTCATTAAGGGGGGATAGGCTCTAATGATTCCTTCCTTCTCTTATTGTGTCACCATTGTAAATCCTTTAATCCTATCCCAAGTTGTTCTTAAGGGGGGATGTTAGGATATTTAAACACTTAGGAGTTAGTTAAGATCTACTTGGTCTAAATTTGGTCTAAATTTGTGTCGTTAGGTAAAAGTATGTTTCTTTAGTATGTGTTAGTATGCATTTGTAATTGGGAAATATGACGGTCACGATATATTCCCGACATAGAGTGATTTGACGGTTCATACACTCCTCGATCTTAACGACCATTGATCCATGGCTTAACACCCGATTGGTCCATGATCTCTATTTAAAGAGCATGGAGGGTCATTTGCCGATGATCGATTGTGAGAAACTCTCTTGTAAAATCTTTCTGTAATCTTTTTCTTTGCTGAGATTATATTGCAGAGGCTTGGTCACGCCCTTTGTAATAATATTTATTTCATCATGTTTCTACGGTTGCTTTAAAAATTTCGCTCCTTGGGGATAACAAGCAATAATGCTATTGAATAAACTCCTAAGTGATCACAAACAATACACAATAATGCTATTAACTTAATTGGAATACAAATACTTTGTGGGTGGATAAGAGAGTGATGAGGCAAATGATTTACGATATTGATATTTTGACGAGCGCCTGCATAATGAGAGCAATGAGGCAAATGATTTACGATATTGATATTTTGACGAGTGCCTGCATAATGAGAGCATATTTATACAATCAAAATTATTTAGAATTTTCTCTTGGCTGCATAAATATCAATTCAGAGGTTTTGTACTAACTCAATCACTTAGAATTCGCCCCTGGCTTCATCCATACTGGGTTTTTGAACCTGAGCCTTTGCATTAACACAAGTCCAATAATCTTGCTATGGCTTCATCCATACTGAGTTTTTGAACCTGAGCCTTGGACATTAACACAAGTCCAATAATCTTGCTACTTCCCACTAGACCATGTTCTTATGGGCCATATTTCCTATTCTTGTGATTGGTTGCACATTTTATATTTTTATTTATTTGAATTAACACTGCATTTACCAGAAATTTACGTCTGTCCATTTGGTTAAGCTGTGGTGTGATGAGGAGCATAACTATGCCATCAAAACCACTTAGGATTTATTTGCACTGGGCCTCATCTGCACTTATTTAGGTATTTTGACCTCAAGTCTTTGCATTAAGACAAGCTCAATCATCTTGCTACTTTTGTGGGCCATATTTAATATTTTTATTCATTGACCAACTTATAATTTGAAGCCTCTGTGCCCAAGGGGGTTTGAACCTAAGTAAGCAGTGACACCCTCTCTCAATGACTAAATGATAATGGATAATGGGACGAACACATTTTGTATTCTTAGTCTTGGTAACCTCCAAATTGGCACATTGATATTGAATTTAAAATAAATAAATATAATATGGGGTTTGTATTGTCTCCTTTGCCTTTGTTTTGATTAAGGATACATTCTGTATTCTTAGTCTTGGTAACCTTCAAATTAGCACATTGAGAGTGAATTTAAAAAGAATATAATATGAGTCTTGTATTGCACCTCTGTTTTGTTTTGATTAAAGACACATTCATGTTGGCTTAAGAAAAAGATAAACCTTAGTTATGCCATTTAATTAGAGTTGCACCAACCATTTTTGACAAGTAAAGTAAATAAATCTATAAATCCTAAACAAAAGTGTTTTAATAAGTTTTAAAATTATAACCAAAATCTCTTTGAAAAAAAACAAAAACATGCAAGGATCACCTTTCCATAGACTTGACAAGATTCTAATTTTATTACTTAAGAAACTCGCTAAACAAATCTGTAAGGATGAAAACATCCACATCAATTCCTCAACATATATAAGCATAATGTCAATTTCTCAACATTTTTTTTCACTAGGGAAAATAGGCGCGAGAAACTCACCAATACTTCTCCACGTTTATGGATGGTAAGGGTGCTAAACTGCAACCCTAGGGACACAACTTAAACTTGTGACCTCTCCTCGTATCGAGAGTGTGTGCACACATTTCACCAACTATACTATCCCATGGGGCTCAATTCCTCAACATATATAAACATAATGACAAGAACCATTTACACTCACAATATTAAATTTTACACAATATCTTTAATCAATAAATATTCTCAACGGAAAAATAATAATATCAACTTAAACACTTTTTAATTTGGACTTAACAAATAAATATCTCAATTTTCTATGAATTCATCAATCAAATATAAAGAAGGAAAATACAACCAACATGTTTGTATATAATTTTCATTTTCCTACTAATTATATATAGCTTCAATCAAACGTAAGCATAGCATGTATAGATAGGATCTGCCCTAATCTTTATCATATAATTTTTTATCATAATTTAATTCCCCTACCATAGACTTTTCATTTTATTACTATTCTTTATTGATAACTACAACAAAATAACTTCATTATTTACTTGTATATATGACTTCAACCAAAAGTAAGCACGACATATACAGATAGGATCCTCTCTAACCTTTATAAGTTTAATTCCCTTACCATGGAATTACACTTTTATGAGTCGCCTTTCAAGAAAGAATCTATTCCCTACATTATTATAATCTTTAATCTATTCCCCACATTATTTTAATCCTTTATCATATTAATAGTTTAACGTGCATATAAACATATTATATAATCCACTTTACAGATTTAGTTTTAGCTTATATTGAATTTAATAAATATAATTATATTTATTTAATTCCATTAAAATCAAGTTTAATAATCTATACATAACCATGTTTCTAATTTAATAAGTTAATTGTTAAAAAATAATATAATTTAAGCCGAGCACTAACCTCACCATCGCACCCCACAATCGAGGTTTTGCATTTAAAGTGTTAACACACCAATAGCTTATAATATAGCTTATGTCACTACCTCCTTTTCTATTGAGTGTAAATCCATTATTATGTCACTACAATGATTACTCAATTATTTTCAAATTTGATATTCTCTAATGAGAGTTTGATTTCAATCATTTTCAAATTTGATAGTCACTAAATGAGAGTTTGATTTGTTATGCTGTACACAATCACATTAGTTTTTAATGTTGTTAATTTTATGAGAATTGTAATTATATGAGTGATGTATTTTTCTTTTCAAATATGGTTAATTTTTGTATTAAAAGGAAGTTGCAATCGTCCTATATATAAAATTAATACAAAATAAAAAAAGTTTGTTTGATGTCCTAAAACATTGAATAAAAGAGTTTATCTCTGGGTGGAACGCCCATCCCAAGCAGCTGGTTGCACAACGATTTTAAAAGAGAAGTGTTCTATTTGTTTATGTGTTGTATTTGAGTTAAATTGCTACGTATTGACTTTGTGTTTGAAAAATATCATATGCTTCTATGTTGAGTTATTTGAGCTGCATTCATGTTGTTTTTAGCATGCCGTAGATGCATTTAATTAATGGTAACAAACAATAGTTAAATCTAGTTCTAATTTCATAGCTAGTAAGCTACATAAAATTAGCTAGTTTTAAAAATTTTAATTTATGAGTATTTTCTGCACGTAATGGACTTCAGCTAGGCTGGAGAGCACTACAATACTAAATATGATAAACAATCTAGGAAGCCGCAGATTGAGAAAGTCAATTTGAAAGACAAAAGAGTAATAGGAAAGTGGAGCTCCAAGATATATTTTAAAGGTTTGAGGCCCTCAAGGGTTTTAAGGTTTCATCAAGCCATGGGTGAAGCATTGGCTCACGTAATAACTGAACATGAGAGAGAGAATGAAAAATTGAAGAAAAGGGTAAGGGAACTTGATTCAGGTGGATCTAAGAATGCTAAGAAATTGATCATCTCAAATGCTAATGAAAATGAATTCATTGACTAGAGCTCGACGAGAGCTTTCCAATGGCACGTAAATCGCCTCAAACAGACATCGTATGAAGAAGTTATGGATTTTCAAAGTTATGGAAAAACAAGGCATAAGACAAAAATAAGAGTGCCACCTGGCAGGCCCATAGGATGCCACGTGGCCATCCATACAAATGACAGGGCACATGATGACATTATGATGATGTTAACATGCTAATGTGGCAGCACAAAAAACTTCCATGTGTCACTCAGTTTTAGCGTTTTCATCACCCAGTTGGACCAATTAAAAGTTGCCATGTGGCATCCATATTGTCCACGTGGCACCACTGAAAGGGTGACATGTGGAAGGTCGTACAATGACGTGGAAAATAACAGGTGGCAACTAACACATGCAAGTTGACTGTGCGTTGATGTGTCATTGATTGTACAACAGGTGGGCCAGTAAGAGCGTGACACATGGACCAATGGGATGGTGCCACGTGGCACTACAAATTTTCCCAATATGTCCTTATCCAAAAATTTATTGGGTCAACGGGGAATTGACCCCGTGACCTCCAATGGACAAAAGAATTACATAACCAATTGTGCCACATAATCCGTCAAATATTCTATTTGATAAATATGTATTTAAGTTGTTTGTTATAACAACATACCATAAAAGGCCATTGGTCAGGGTTGACCCCACGACCTCCAGACCGACGCCCAATGCCTTAACATTATATGCCAACCATTGGGCCACATGTGTCATTGGTTATAACAACCAACAACATTATATTTAAAGTTGTATTTATGTGCCACCCAAAATATAAAGGGTCGGGTGGGGTTTGACCCCCCTGACCTCCCCTATTTAAACCTGGAGCCCARCCTTTGTACAATACATGGAAATGCATGCCAAATTGTAGAGAGGTTGCATCGAATTTTGTGCCAAGAGGTGCTAAKATTTTTATAGTGCATCATTTTGCGTGCCATAGAGTTCTTTGRGAAAAGTATAGGGTGTTTATACTACTTTTTTTCTCAAAATTTCGAGAGGAATTCAATGGTGACTTATGTTTCTGAGTTAGAGAAGAAATTTTAGAAGGTCATTGTAAGAACACAAGTTAAAGTCATTATTGTATCAAACATTTGAGCATTAATAGAGCGGTCTCTCATTTGGAAGCGGACCCAGAGACGTAGCCCAAGATGGGTGAACTCCGTTAACAACTTGTRTAATGTCTCTCGTTCTTGTTGTTTTTATTTCACTCARTTTCTSACAAGTTATTCATCATAAATGAGGTTTTGGATAAGTAAATGAATTCATATTGTTTGCAAATAGTCAAGACGATTATATTTTTCRAATCAAGTTGGATTTTTATGTATACTTAAGAAATAATTTAAGATTTAAGGATTTTCAGATCAAGTTGGTATCAGAGCAAGTTTGACGTGTATTTACAAGTGAATGCTTACGAGGTCCAAATCCAACCTAGGTGAAGGCATACTTGAAGACTTCAACCCATAAATTCAAAGAGAATTTCAAAAATGAGTCATGGCGTCCGAAGAAGGAGAAGATCCCATAATGAGCTTCGAGGCTTTGATGGAGGCATTCCTCAAGATGAAGACAATGGTGGAAGAACCCTACCATAAGGTTCAAGGAGGAGCCAAAAAATCGGTAAAATACGAAGGAGAAGGAGGAGGTGAAAAACCTCTAGAGCCCCCTTCGTCCCCATCATTGTCATCATCATCATCTTTTGGTGAAAGTTTACATTCTTCTCATAAGAATACGCCTTCTAAGAAGTCTTCCCATTCTCATGCTTTTCCTTTATTAGAGTTAGATGTAAAGTTTGATTTACCGATTTATGATGGATAATTGAATGAAGATAAGTTGAACAAGTGGATCGAGTAGATTGAAGTATATTGCAACGTGCAAAAAATTATGGATGATGCTACAAAGATATAGTTGGCTACTCTTCGTCTGGGCGAAACAACCTTGATATAGTGGGAGAGTAGGATGAAAAATAATCTCATCCAACATGGTAAAGTAATTTCTTCATGGGATGAATTTATTGCTGCCTTAAGAAAACAATTTTATCCATTAGCTTATATACAACAACAATAATAGATTGGCAACATCTAAGACAAGGAAAGGGGCAAAATTTTCAAGTATATACACATGAATTTAAGAAGAAAGCATTATTTTTAGGAATTCCATTATATACTCGTGAGACTCTTCTTAAATATATTGGCGGTATGCATTCATATCTTCGACATACTATATTGATGTTTAACCCTACTAATATTGATGAAGTGTCAGTACAAGCTAATCATCTTGGAGCTAGCAAGGGAAAGCATATGTTTGAAGATAAGAAGTCACACAAATTCGAGAAGCAATCAAAGGGAAACAAGAAGAGTAAGAAGTCAACTACAATGAAGAAAGTTGAGGAGAAACCTACATGTTCTCATTGCAATAGGAAATGACATAAGAAGATTGAGTTTTTGAAGCTACATCCAGAGTTGCGACCAAAGAAGTTCCAGGATTAGTGGAAACAAAAGACTGCTACAACATCTTAACAAGATCTGGGATCGAATTCAAGAGATGAAACTAAGATCACAATAATCGGAAGTAAATGTATATATACTGCTAATTCTAGTTCTTCAGTTCAATCTGCTAAATTGGAAAGTGTTCGTAATCAAAAGAAACAAAGTGAGCTTTTCCATGTCAGGGTTATAATGAAGCATACAAAGATAGATACTTTGTTTGATATTGGATCTCAAGTGAATTCAATATCTGAAGCAATTGTTAAGAAGTTGGGTTTAAAGAGCACACCTCATGTGAAACCATATCCATTGGGTTGGGTGTGTGAGGATGCTAAGTTGCAAGTAACTAAACAATGTAAAATCAGATTTTGAATTAGTAACTTCCAAGTTCATTGATGAGGTTGAGTTGGATGTAGTGCCACTTGACATTGGGGCATAGTATTGGGTAGTCCATACTTATTTGACATCAAAGCCATATTCTATTGCGAAGAAAACAAATATCACATTTTCAAGGATGTGATTGAATATATTGTTAGATCTCACCATATTAAAACTAATATTTCTTTAGTGGGCACCGGATAAATGAAGAGACTTGTAAGTGCTAGTAAATATTTTGTTCTCACGATGGTGAAGCAAAAAGAAGAAGATGTGTTAGATGATTTTGCAGGTTGTGATCCAAGTCATAAGCATGAATTGGTAAAGATCATTTCTAATTATGATGAGCTATTTCAGGAACCTACAGGGTTGCCTCCTAAGAGGGAGGATGAATATGAAATTTATTTGTARCAGTATGCTCCTGTTCCTAATATTAGTGTGAAACGAGACTTTCAGTRGGGAGGCAAGCAATGGAAATCCTTCGAGACATTGAAATAGAAAATAAGTACCGCATCAGTGTTGGMTCTRCTAGATCTGCAACAACCATTTGAGATACAAATTGATGCCAACGRATATKCCATGGGAGTAGCTTTGATGCAACAAGGGAAACCTATTTGTTACCATTCTAAAACTTTTACTCAAGCAATAATTAACTATCCAACATATGATAAGGAATTGTATGCTTTGGTACAAAGTGTGAAAAAATGGAAGCATTACTTAATGGGGAAGGAAATAATAGTTCACACAGATCATCAACCATTACAGTCTTTGCAATCACAAACCAAGCTGCAACAATCACAACACTTTATGTGGATGGGTTTCTTACAAAAATTTCATTTGGTAATTAATTATAAGAAGAGTATTCTTAACAAGGTTGCAGATATGTTATCAAGGCCAGTGATCAATGCATCTACAATATGCATAATTCTCTAGCTCATGAAAATTTTGTTGAACAATATGCTAGAGATAATGATTTTAAGGATGTATATGAAGCTCTAACTCATGGAAATTAGAATGAAGAATTGAATTATCATGTGCATGATAATTTATTATATCATATTGGAAAGCTTTGTGTACCTAGATATGAAACAGAAAATGTAATCAGAGAAGCACATATATCGCTCATTTTTGGTCATTTCAGGGTAAGAAAGATAGTAACATAGTTGCAAATATAATGTTATTGGCCTCAAATGAATGAAACAATTTCCAAGTCTGTAAAAGGGTGTGTTTTGTTTGCCACAAGTAAGCCTAGCAACATAAAATTGAGGTTATATACACCACTTCTAGTACCTTCTCAACCATGGGAAAGTGTGTCCATGGATTTTGTAGGGGGTTTGCCGATGTCCAGAACATGTCATGATTACTTGTATGTCGTGGTGGATAGGTTCAATAAGATTTGTATCCTAATGAATTGCAGGAAGCAACTCACAACTGAACAAAACAATTAATTATTCTTTGCAAATATTTGGGTTCATTTTGGGCTGCCTACATCTATTGTATCTGATCGAGACTCTCGATTCTTGGGGAAGTTTTGGTCTAGTTTGTGGGAGTTAATGGACACTAAATTAAAGAAGAGAACTACATTTCATCCGTAGATAGAGGGATAGACATAGGTGGTGAATGTGACAATAGTACATTTTCTTCGAGGGTACTGCAATAAACATCCTAATTTGTGGGATGAACAATTGCACTATGTACAACATGCCTATAATCGAGCCATGCATTCTTCTACTCAGAGATATCCTTTTGAGGTATGTTTGGGATACTTTCCTAAATCACCTACGGATTTTGATTTCAGAGAAGAAAGCAAAGAGGATGGACAAGATGATGCCAACAAAGCTAAGAGGTTCATTCAAAGGATACAACAGGTACATTAGGGAGTACAAGAACAATTGGAGGAGAGACAAGCCAAGTACAAGGCGAGGAATGATAAGCATTAGGTTGATCATTAGTTCCAAGTAGGTGATCAAGTATAGTGAGATATAAAAAAGGATAGAATGAAGGGTGAAGGTAAGAGGCTCAAACCAATCTGGTATGCTCCATTTAAGATTTTGGAGAAGATTGGTACTAACACTTTTCGTTTAGATTTGCCATCTTATATGCAAATGTATTCAGTAGTGAATGTTGAGAATTTGAAACATTATGAACCTCCTACGATTATGGATAAGGATGAAGGTGTTCAGGTTCCAACAGTTGATGAATTTTCTCCCGAGTACTTAGATGAGTTTCAGGCAAATGTTATCCTTCACAGAAGGTTCATGACTTCACAACATGGTGATGTAGAGTATCTTGGAGTTGGTCTTAAAGGGGTAAAGAAAAGCAAAGCAAGATGGATCGAGATCTCAAAGTGAGGGATATTTATCCTCACTTATTTTCTAAGTAATCCATACTTTTGGTGGTCCAAAAGGCTTATAGTGGGGATAAATGATCCAAGTAGATCTAAGAACGCTAAAAAATTGATCATTTTAAATGCCAATGAAAATGACTTCATTGTGTAAAGATTGATGAGAGATTTCCAATGGTGCATAAATCGCCTCAAACAAACATCATATGAGGAAGTTATGGATTTTCAAAGTTTCGACAAAATAGGGTAGAAGGAAAAAGTAGGGGTGCCACGTGGCAGGCCCACAGGTTGCAACCACATGGTCATCCATACAACTGGAAAGGAACATGGTGATGTCAACACGATGAAGTGGTAGCACAAGAAGCTGCCATGTGTCACTCAGTTTTGGTTTTTTTGGCACCTAGTTGGACCAATTAAAAGTTTCCATGTGGCATCTGTATGGTCCACATGGCACCACTGAAAGGGTGACATGTGGTAGGCCGTACAGTGATGTGGAAGGTGACATGAGGCAATTGAATTTGAATTGATGTGGTGATTATTGTACAACAGGTGGGCCAGTAAGAGCGTGACACATGGACCAATGGGATGGTTCCACATGGCACTATGGATTTTCCCAATATGGCCTTATCCAAAAAATTGTTGGGTCAACGGGGTATTGAACCCATGACCTCCTGCGGATGAAACCACTACAAATTTTCTATTGGATAAATATGTATTTAAGTTGTTTGTTATAACAACATACTATAAAAGGTCGTTGGTCGACGTCGACCCCACGACCTTCAGACCGATGCCCAACGCCTTAGCATTACATTCCAACCATTGCACCGCATGTGTCATTGTTTATAAAAACCAACATCATTATATTTAAAGTTGTATTTATGTGCCCCTCAAAATATAGAGGGTCAGGTGGGGTTCAACCCACTTGACCTCCCCTATTTAAACCTAGTGCCCGACCTTCATACGAGACATGAAAATGTGTGCCAAGTTGTAGAGTGGTTGCATCAAAATTCATGCCAAGAGGTGCTAAGATTTTGATAGTGCATCATTTTACGTGCCATAGAGTTCCTTGAGAAAAGTATAGGGAATTTATACTCATTTTTCTCATTATTTCTAGAGGAATTCAGTGGTGACTTTTGTTTTTGAGTCTGAGCAGCAATTTTAGAAGGTCATTGGAAGAACACAAGTTAAAGTCATTATTGTAACACACATTTGAGCATTAATAGAGTGACCTCTCATTTGGAAGCGGACCCAAAGACTTAGCCCAAGATGGGTGAACTCTGTTAACAATTTGTGTAATGTGCCATTTTCTTGTTGTTTCTATTTCACTTAGTTTCTTGCAAGTTATTCATCATTAATGAGGTTTTCGATAAGTAAGTGAATTCATATTATTTGCAAATAGTCAAGATGATCATATTTTTCAAATCAAGTTGGATGTTTATGTATACTTGGGAAATAATTTAACATATAAGGATTTTTGGATTAGAGCTCGAGGCTACCCTAATCACGAGGATATTATTTGCAGAGCCTTTTTCTATAATGATCCTCAATGAATTTCCCGAAGAAGTGACCAGATCAAGTTCCAAGGTCACAAAGGATGCTAAACTATTAATGGGTATTAGAAAATATGTGATAGAGAACATAAATAAAAGACTTGGCATAATCTTGGAAGCTTAGGAGAGTTTTGTAGAGTCAGGTGTCATGACAAGAAGGATTCGTTCCCTTAAGGATTTTTTGCAAAAGGAATTACATTATGATGGTTTTTTTTATAAAAATGTAGTGAGTACCTTCACGACAAGAATATCAAGCATGGATGAGCCTACAAGGAAAAATCAACATATTCCTTCTAAAAATAGACAGAAGCAAATACAAGTAGGTTGGCTTGGGAGGATAGACACCCTCCGAAAATTGATCACCACTAGTGACATTGTTGAAGGAAGTAGAAGTATATTGTCTCTATATGTGGATGATATTGTTAAGGAACTTGAAGGTTCGCCCTTGATAAGGGATTCAATGTTATTGACTAGAGATAAAATGGAAGTAGAGTTGAGTATACTAAGATTTGCGTGGGGAATTGAATTTGATGACCTCACAAATTTTCCAGAAGATGAAATTTGACACTGACTAGTTAGTTTCGTGAATGAGAATGAAGATAAAGCGACTATTGTATAAAAAAAACGTGCCACGTTGAAAGGAATTGAAGATGTGTTGTTTAGGATTAGGGTTAAACATGACATAACCATAGTGTCGTTACATGATTATATTCAAGAATGGCCACAGGGTGTGTTAGAAGAAATAACTAACTCATCGTGATATTGAAGATTAACGAAGTTGATATGTAGTTGCTTATTTAAAGAATCATAAGAACTGAGAAATGACCAAAGAACCACCATTCCCTACTTTCATTTTTGTGAGTATAAGTCTTGTTTGAAGCATTTCCATTTATTTTCTTGTTTCTCAGTCTATAATCATACAACCTTTTGATTTGAATTTTGTTTGTGTGCAAGGATGATTTTGTTGATATTTTGGTTTTCATTGATGTCAACCCTTGACAAAGCCCCGACAATGTGGTTTTGGTACTCGAAGTTGAATGAGGAACATGGAAATGAAGGAAAGAGTAAATGCAGACAATACCCTCATAGATGGATAGTACTTGTCGTGTTGTTTATGATGATATGTGGAACGCCATGTAGTTCCTCACGGTTAGGGAGATATGACTTTATGAAGTTGTAAGCCTCAAAGAAGTGGTTAAGAAGCCCCTAGTTGGTTACAAGTCTTTAATGAAAGTGTAAAGTTGTTGTAACAAGAAAACCCTAGAAGCCCTAATTTAAGGAAAGGAGTTACCTAACACAAGTATAAATATACCTCAAGGATTCATTCACAAGTACACTCACACAATCATTCATTGCTTATATTTCTTGTGATCTAGTGATCTTTTTTCTAAGGTTGTAGCGTCTTTTTCTGAGGTAGAAAAGGAAGGTCGAAGGAGAAAGTTTCAGAGTTGCAAGAAACCCTAGTTTTTGAGGTATATGCCGGTTGCAGGTCAGAAAGGGAGCGTATGTACGTGAGCTACATTGGAGAAAAACACGTATATACGCGGGCAGTAGAAGAGAAAGTAACGTATCTATAAAAAGGCTCATGAATGATTGAGTAAATGTTGGTACCAGGTCCCTGAAGTCTAAAGGAAGTCTATAGGTCAGCATCTCATAGTTTCAAGTTAGCTACATAGGTATTGGTATGGTTATATGCTTTTTTTGATGGTTACTCTTGGTCATGATATGATGCATGTTTGAGGCATACTTGGTATAGTTGGTTTGGTATTTGGATATGGTATATCTTGGTTGCTTGGCTGGGTGAGGAGCACTCCTATATCTGGTTCAACATATGACATGGTTCTTATAGTTCATATCTTTGAGTTGATTATACATGGTTGAGGCATATTCATGTTGTATAGTGGCATATGCATGAGAGAGATGCATTTTTTCTCTGAGATAATTCATTGATGATATGATATAGGTTTTCATATGGTTGATGGTATGGTATATGGTAGATATGCTTGATGCTCTAGTTCATGATTCACTATTACTTATTGATGTATCCTTGGTTCATGATTGATGCATGAGATAGTATGTATGTTGGTATACAATTGATGCATGGCATGGTACATGTGTTAGTTGATTGACGAGAAGATACAGGTTGATGAGATAGTTACAGTGACAAAGATAGTGGAAGAGACACAGTGGTAGTGACAATGTTAGTGACAGAGACAATGGTAGAGACAGAGTCATAGTGACAGTGGTAATAATAGTGGCAGAGTTTGTGATCGTGATAGTTGGTCTAAACTTTTATTTCAGGGAGATAGGAAGAGGCAATGATATGTGGTTGTAGCCACCTTCCGGTTGGAGCCAGAGAACTCAGGGGGTTGTAGCCTCCTTCTGGTTGGAGCCAGAGAATTCAGGGAGTTGTATCTTCCTTCAGGTTGCAGCCTAAAAATAGGGGGTTGGATCCTCCTTCCAGTTGTAGCTGGAGAATCATGAATTTGGTGCTTCCAATGAATGTATTCTTTTGATATATAACAAAATCATTCTGTGGTTTTCTCCCATTTGGGTTTCCACGTAAATTATGGTGTACTCTGTATATATTGTGATGTGATGTTGTTTATGATTATACTGCTGATGATATATTGAATGCTAATGATAATCTGCTGAATATTGTTGAAGAATATACTGTGGTTAAAAGTACTAAAATTGCTCATTACTGATTCACTCCCCCTTTCAGTAATCCAACAATTGGTATAAGAGAAAGTCTTTCAAGAAGTAATATAACCACTGGAAGGATATCATGGATTATGCTAAGATTGGGGTACCACAGTTTGATGGTGAGAAATATGTATTCTAGAGTAGGATAATGAATATGTAATAAGGATTCGATGTTTGAAGATCAATAATAGATGGATACAAAGCACCAACCACTCCCCCAAAGGAAAAAGATGGAAACAATCTTGAAGAAAATGATTCAAGGGATAGAAATGCTATCGAGAATGGTTTGAAATCAGTGCATACCAATATTATGAATTGTAATTCCACAAAAGAAACGTGGGACAAACTGAAAACTATCTATGAAGGAGATCAGAAAGTAAAGGAAGCTAAACTTCAGATTTTTAGGGCCAATTTCAAATAACCGAAGATTAAAACATAACAACCTACTTTCTATGTTTAGATGAAATAGTAAACAATATCAAACGTTTGGGAGATGAAATAAAGGAAAAAGTGATTGCTAAAAAGGCATTAAGATCTCTACCAATGAGATTTTATTCAAAAAATTCAGCTCTAGAAGAAATAGTGGAACTAGCTACAATGACCATGGATGAGTTGCATAGGATACTCAAAACTTATGAGATGAGGTAAGAGAAAGAAAATCTAGTCATGAAGGAAGAAACATTCAATGCATACAATAAGACAAAGAAGAAAGATAAACAAAATCCAAACTCAGACTATAACTGCAAGGATGATTCAAAGAAATATGAAGAGGTGGCCCACTTCGTCAGAATGCTGAAAAGAGGAACTGACGAACACAAATGTATGATTCCATTGAAATGTTTTAATTGTGACGGTGTTGGTATTTTTTCTAATAAATGTACCTATAAGAAAAAGAAAGGCAATGAAGACGATGACTCTAAAAAGAAAAAGTAAATCTAAAAGGGTAGCAGAAACAAAAAGTTTTTTTTTAAGAAAAGTCTCTGCACCAAGACAGTTCCTCATCAAATGAAGATGAATTCAGTGATAGTGATATATAAAGGGAACTATTCATGGAAATAGAAGACTCTGACGAAGAAGGATTTGAAGAATAATGTGAAGAGGAAAAATTCGATTACAAGGAAGAATTGATGTGTGCCATAGAAGCTCTAAAGAAGGAAAATAAGGAAAACAAGTCACTCCAGACAGAACTGAAGAAGAAAGAAGAATCTCAGAACTCAAAGTAAGTTGAGAAGACAATCATGAAGCTAAAAATGCAGGTAGAAGAAGACAAAAATATTGAAGAATCACTCAGAGGGTAGTTAGATGAAAATGACAGGACCGTTGAAGGGTTAGAAGCAAATATAGTCACTCTAAGAAAATATCCTCAGAAGAAGGAGATGCAACAAAACAACACCATGATATTGGATAATATCATTAACAATCAAAGAATTTACTATGACATATTTGGATTAGTATATAATCAGACACAGACAAAGAAAGGTTCAAGCTCAAGAACGACATAACAAGAAGTAGAACCAAGAATCTATGCAGAAGCCGTCGGAGGTCCTTCCAAGAAAGAAGAAGACATGAAGACTCAAGAGAAAGATTACATAGACACTACACCACCTAGAAGATT
>ML787544.1:605442-640516 GCA_009831015.1 Picea engelmannii | reverse complement strand
CCCTTCCTTTTCCTATGATTCTGGTTGTCGAATCATTACCCAAGAAAACATTACCTCCATCATACTTTTCATATTCGTAGAACCACTCCCTGTGGGGAGTCATATGAAAGGATGCACCTGAGTCAATCAACCATGCCTCATGACCTGCATGTGTGCTTGAAGAGGCCAAGTACACATCCCCTCCTTCTTCCTTGGAGGTCTTTTCTTCTGTAGACGGAGATTCTTCAGATCCCTTCTTTTTCTCAACTTTGGATCTACACTGCTTCTTGTAGTGCCCTTCTTTTCCACACCTCCAAAATACCCTTCCAAACTTTCCAAGAGATTTAGATCTACCCTTAGACTTAGATCTCCCACTTGAGAAATTAGATTTATTTCTTTCCTGGGAACGTCCTCTTACAAATAATGCATCTGTGCTATGTCCTTCCATATTCTTTTGTCTCATCTCCTCCGACAACAAGGACGAGACCACTTCTTCAAAATTCAAAGAAGTTGTATTACTACCTATGGCCACAACCAGACTATCCCACGAGTCTGGTAAAGAAAAAAACAAACCGATACATTTATCTTCATCTGAAATTTTAATATCAACAGATACTAACTGACTTACCACAGTATTGAAGGCGTTCAAATGCTCTGCCACCGAGTCTCCATCTCTCATACTCAAGTTATATAGCTTCTTTCTCAGGAATAGTTTATTTACCAGGGACTTAGACTGATACAACTTCCCCAAATTTTCCCATAAATATTTGGTTGTAGCTTCCTATGACACATTAAGTAATACTAAATCGGAGAGACACAGTCGAATTGTGCTCTTTGCCTTCCGATCTGTCTTTTTCCAGTCATCTGTAGAAGTTCTTGTAGGTGTCGTACCTGGATCTACCATGATCCACTGATCTCTATCCACCAAAAGATCTTCCATATTGAGCTTCCACATCTCAAATCTTTTCCCATTAAACTTCTCGATCTCCATCTTTGAATTTCTTGCCATTTCTTTTCACCTGGAAAACAATACCACAGATCTCCCACTGTAACAAGGCTTATCACATTCCTGAGCCAAACCCTTGATGACAAAGGCATCCCCCTGAAGCCAATAAATCTCTGATACCAAATGTAAATTCTAACCTTGTACAATATCTACTGCAAACTGATATTCAGAAAGGAATAGAAAAGATACAATGGCAAATACAAACATTACACAGAGATTTTTCACCTGGAAACCCAAACCAGGAAAACCAGCATATATTATATTCATACATTGTTTTACATTGTTTACAATACAATATACATATAGGAGCCAGCGGCATCCAAAACCCTAACCCAATGACCTGGATTAGTCCAAAACCCTAATTCCTTAACCGGAACTAGAAAACCATCGGCAAAAAACCATGTGTCAAAAACCACCTAATATCATGTGGTCCCGGTAATCTGTCGTCCTGGAAATATGTCGGCCCAGTGAAAATATGTCGTCCCGGCGAAAATATGTCGGCCCGAAAAAAAAAAATGGGGGCGCTGCCCCGAAACCCCCGCGCGGGGGGCTCCGCCCCCCTGCACCCCCCTCTAACCCCCCTACGCGCCCGACGCAGGTGCTCAAACACTACTACTTGTGCAAAGAATATAACACATACCCAACACTTTGGGGTGAGACGATAATCTTATAAGCACATTCCTTAACTCGCCTACAACTTTAACAATGGTTTGATCAAGTGGGATGATTTTTAAAGTAGATGGTTCAACTTCAGCATTAATATTCTGACATACAGAACATGGCATCACATTGGATGATGCTCCTGAGTCTACCATACAATTGTGCACGTTTCTATTAAATATTCTGAAAGTTAATAAAAATGGAGGTACATTTCTGCGAGTACTAAGGGTGGTAGCTTGTGGTTTTTTACTCATCGTTTCTAATGTTACTTTATCTACATTATTTACATTATTTACAGGAAGACTTCCTTTGTCTTGAGGATCAGTATTATTTTTAGCGAAAGTCTTCTGAGGAACTTTGTTCTGAACAACCTTGTTATTGCTTGTATTACCATTTTTGCTATTCTCTGCGATGTTATGTAACATTTTTTATAACATAAATGGAAATTTCAATAACTCATAAACATAAATGTTAACACTTAAATTTTTAATATCTTCAACTAAATCATAATCTAAGTTGGGGCTCACATGAATCTGTTTATTCTTAGTTGGTTTAGATTGCTTTGGAGGCAAAGTCGTAGTGTTTTCGGAAGAAGGTTTGTTTGTCGTCTTACTCCTAGTATTATAGGGATGGACTGTCTCGAAGTTAGCTTGAAAGATGCTATCCGAGAAGTGTCCAAAAATGTGTGGAGAAGACTCTTCTTCTTGAACTGTCTCTCTTTCGACAACCTCCTCATGAATCTCAGGAGGCATCAATCTATCCTGGGCTTCTAGAATTGTTTGAAGGGCGTATTGCAGACTTTCTAGATTAAGACCCTCAGTAGTAGGATTAGGTCGGTTGGTGGGAAAAGGCTTCCTGAATGGGGTTTTGTAAGGTCCTTTGCTTGAAGAAGCTTCTTCGGTCATTCTTTTCAAGTCTATAACTTGATTTGATAATTTTTGAACGACTTTAGTTAAGTTTTCTAAATTTGAGCTTTCAAGTTGTGTTTTACTTTGAGTAGGTCTAGGGAGAATTTTGATCTTCTTTTTGGAAGAAGAACTAGTCTATGTTTTGTTGCTAGTAGTGTCTTTTAGACTAAGTATGTCTTTTTCGATCTGGCTGGCCTCTTCGAAGGCTTCTAACAATGTGGCTTTCTTAGATCGTTTAACCTAAATGGTTATACTTTGATGCAGGGCTTTCGTATAGTATGCTATGATAAGATTCTCGACAAGCATAGAATTTGTAGGGATTCGGTTCTTAAGTGTTAAGAATCTTTGATTAAAGTCTCTAATTTTCTCTTTTGGGTTCATTCTTAAGCTAGAAAGCTCCATAACTAGGACTTCTAGAGTTTTATCATCTCCGAATTTTTCCAAAAAGCATGACTCGAACTTTTGCCAAGACACGATGGTATGGGGTTACTGGGCAAAGTACCAAGTGGATGCATTGCCCTCGAAAGTGTAGGGGAACAACCTATAGACTACATCTTCATGCTCGACATTGCAAAGTCTAATGGCTAACATAAACTTTTTAATGTGATCTTCTGCGATCTATTTAGAGTTAGGGTCAAACTTGGGAAGCCACTTCTCCATATGTTTGGGTAAGGGATGATGTGCCCCAGGTACGGCTACGGCATCCTGGTCGAGCCAAGGTCTAGCAGTGTTGTTCTGGTTGGCCATTGGTGTAGTCGGTGTGGAAGGCTGAGAAGAGGAACTGCCTTCATCAGAAGAGTCTTCTCCCAAAGAAGAAGGGGATGATGGATCTGGTGAGGGAGGTATTCTAGATCCTCCTGCAACAGGCATGAGGATTGAATATGTAGGGTTCACAGTGAGGTTAGTGGCTCTGATTTGTTCTCTGATATCAGAGAAATATAAAGGTTGGTCCAAAGGTCGATTCGGTTTCCTTAACTGGGCTAAGTCACTATGTGTTCTTATGAGAGATTGGCGGACAATCTCTTGTATGTCACCACCGGTAGGATTTGGGGTTGTTGGCTCAACTGTGATCCATGGATCGTCGTTTGATGTGGTTGTTGTTTGAGGGGGAATGTTATCATTCGAATGACTTCTTGTCACTATAGGTGATTGATTAGGTGGTGGAGGATTCTTGCGACTGCCTCGTGCCATTAATAAATTCCAGGCCCTCCTTCTAGCGCCATTTGTTGACGGGCGAAATTGAACGCTCACCAACTGGAAGAGTGGATCCGGTCCGGGGTTGTCTAAATAACCCAAGCCGTTTGGGATGAACCACCCTGACAGGTTTAGAGGATCTGTTGGCCGATCTAAGTCCTAGAAAAACAAATGAAAACTACACTAAGGAACTAATCGAAATGAAAACAATAATTAAAACAAACTAATAAACAAATCTAAACTACAAATATACGGTCTATTATCTAAATTATACAACTATAATTCTATAAAATTAAATGTTCAATTAACAACAGAATCAGATTGGATTACAAATATGCAATATTTACAGATTACAAATTTAAATGAAAACCTGCAAAAATCATTGGTAAGCTGTCCTAAGACAACGAAACTATTGTTTTTGGATTTTTATAATTTTATGAGAAAGAAATTAAATAAAAACTATATAAGCTAAGCAACTAAAATAATAACTCTAACTAGAAATTTGAACTATATATATATATCTATCTAAACTACTTAAATAACACTAATAAACTAACTATTAAATAATAAATAGCAAATTGACCTGAAGTCACGCTTCAGGTTTGTCCTGTATGCAATGGTTGATTTAGCTGTTCGGTGGGTGGAAACCCACACCAGATTCTCCACGAGCTTCTCATAAACAAGAAGCTGTTGTGCTCTTCGAGTATCAATAACAAGACAAACAAGACATAAAAAATTACAAAAATCTTATGATTAACAAATTATCACATTCAGATAAACCCTTGTGCAAAATTTGTACAAAACAATTCAATTAACGAAAAAGATAAACCTGTATTCATTAAATTGAAATAGAGTAATTGTTGTATTTTTTAAATAAAAGAGATCAGATATGGATAACATATAAAACAAATCACATCAACCTGCAACGAATTACGATAGCTAAAGTAGTCGATAATTAATTGCACATTGATATGGAGAAAACTTGAAACAAAAGTTTGATATATTGAAAGCGAAAGTTGTTACAAGACATCAACTTTCATCCCAGTCTGTATTATTATAAATCCATAGTCTAGTTCTCCCAACAGTGATGATGATGATCTTCATTACAAAAAATGGCAAGTATTTAAAGACCTCCCACAGGGTAAAACATCCCTGTGGGAGTTATCAAAACAGTTTACAAAAATCTGGGGATAATATCCCAAGTCTCTATTTCTGACTCAAGCTAACAACCTAAAACCAAAAACATATCCAAAGTATCTCCTAAACTTCCCCAGCATGCCCAATTGATCATTGTAATTCGTATGCACCTGAGAGAAGACAAGAATAGACAAGTTTAGAGGATATTTTATTGACAAAATTGACAAAAATCTAATTTTTAAGACTAGCTACAGAATCTTGCGATTTTGTAGCTGGTCTAATTTGAACACATAATCATTTTAAAATCCATCCAAAACTTAAACAATCATATTGAAATTATTAAACAAATATTTAATTTCTAATTGGAAACCAAACGAATCATTTGAATCAAAACTTCTATGCTAATTTGAGAGCAAACGAAATCGTGGTCAAACGAATGGAAACAGAGATACATGCACTCTGTTCAACATTTGTTATTACCAATTCGGGGAAAATAGAAACGCTTAGATAATTCGACAGTAATGAAATCATTTGCATGAACCAATTTCGATCGGCACAAACTAAAACCGGTTAAACAAATCATTCAGGTAATAGTTTATGTCGCCTCATCCGTTAACAAAATCGTTTTCGAATGAAAACGAAATCAACAAGATCGTTTTTCAAATTAATAGAACTATATCAAGAATATACAAACGATCATGCTAATCGTGGCACACAACAATCGTTTGCACATCAAATCAAACAGGAACAAATTGAACTGATTTAAGATCGACACAATCGTTATGCAAAATCAAAACAGAGCCATGTCCGAATTTAGCAAACAAATTTTTTGTGCAGGTGGAATACAATCATAATCCAAAATGAAAATATTGATTCAATCCAAAACAGAATCGTTCCTGGTAAATCGAAGTCAACAGGATTGTTTAGAAACAAATGGAACTTAATCGAAATCACACCCAATCGACTATCCATACAGAATTGTTTCAAAAAGAAATCCAAATAAAATCGAAAACAAATCAATCATTTATACTAAACTGAGAATAATAAAATCTCATTAACTAAATCATAGCCATGTCCGAATTTAGAAAACAAATTTTCCACTCATGATTCATAACGAAATTGTTTTGGTAAAATGAAAGCAACATAATCATTTTGAATCAAAATGAATAGAGCTATTGAAAGCAAATCCAATCGGTTATATTAATCCAAACAAACTTACAAAGCATAATCGATGTTGAAACACACACCTGGGCATCTCGGTCATGATAATTTTGAATTGACAAAGGCCGTTGTTGCCTCGACGTTCCTGAAAAACAATCGAACCGGTGGTTTTTTGTTTCTTTTCGTTGGCTTGAAGCCTGTCATTCTCCTTCGACAACACTGTCACTCATTCCTCTAATGATTTGATATTTGATTGCAACATGGGAATGTCAGTGTAATAACTCTCTAGCCAAGCATTGCATTGGATACATGATGGATGCTCGAGCTTTGATATCACAGGCGAGGGTTTGTTTAAGTCACCAAGGGTTTCATTGTGTATCTTGATTCCAGGGTAATTAGGATCATTTTTTAGGCATGGAGGTAAGTTAGAGACATAGTCATAGGGTTTCGTAGAGCATAGGCCATGTGAATAGGGGTATTCCTCAGCTAGGAAACGCTTAATATCGGAGTCCGAATCCTCGCTCAACACTATGGGATTTTGGTCAACTTTTTGCTTGGGTTTGTTTCTGGCACATCTCGATATCCATCGAGCATGTTTCTTACCCTTACTCTTGATAGGATTGTCACTCTTACCTTTCTTATTCACAGGTATTTTGATGGCCTTAATATTTTCTTTAGCACCCGGGTCGACAGTAGTATCAGGTAGGTCGATGTCAGGGAAATCCGAGGGTTTGACAGGAGGTAGAAGGATATGAAATGGTACGGTTGGCCCAACCAAAGTTTTCGTAACCACAACCTTGTCAACTTGGGCAGACTCGGGAGTGGAAAAGCCGTTCCTAGATAGGAAGGCTTGCCAACTATCACCATGAAGGCTCAAATGGTGGACGATGATGAGTTTAATCAAGCCATGATGGAAAAGCCTGCTGTCAGCCTTCTCACGCTTGAATCTATTAGACATCTTGTACAGACTTCGCAAAAGATAATGCGGCATATTTAAGGGATAGCCTATGAAATTCATTAATAACCGAAGGTGATACAAAAATACCAAGCCATAACGACCTTCACAGGTCACAAATTGTTTAACAACTACCAAAAGATCATGCCACCTGGGTTTGAGGGTAGTGCTAGGCATACCTTTATCACAGGAAAGAATATTTCTTGAAGTGAAAAGGAGAGGCCATGACACCTCGTCAACTTTGGAATTTTTGAACCAACGTTTCCCTGTCGCTAGTAGTCCTGTAGCCGAACTCATGAATTCCTCATTGAGCTCGAGCTGTAAGTCTCTGACCGTAGCCCTACACCCATCGAAGGTGAGGGAAAATTGTTGGGCAACCGAAAGGTTAAATCCCTCGAACCTCTGTACAAACACCAACCAACCATTATCTTCCAAATCTTTGTGAGCATTATCGAATATCAATAGAGTTTGGCTCCGATTTGGTTCTACCACTGGTGCGATAGACAGGAGCACACAGTGGGCAAGGGTTTTCGGCCAAGGGTTCGAATAGGGTATTGGCAGGAACGAATAACTCACAGACTCCCTGAAAACAACAGAGTTAAGCCAGGATAAGGGGAATACATTAATGCCTAAATGTGCGAGGGTGGTGGATCTAGATAGGCCCATGCAAAATAGTGATTTTATAAGTACAAACGACAACGCATATAGTGATTCAAATCACCATTGCATATGTTAAAAACCCTGCCATTCAAATAATCAATGAAATATATGGTATGTCGACCAAACACTTGAGCGAGAAATAGTTTTAGCATAGTTTTTAAAACCAAAATAATGATTCAAAACCAACACCAAGGGTTCGATCATATCAAATGTGTATGAAATGAAATAATTAGACCAAGAGTCTAACCACATCCTCAATGTGTTTTTCATAAGACCAACGTGTCAAGAAAATCGATGAAAGACTATTAAACATCAAACCACCAATGTATCAAAAACTCGATCATAAGAATATCAACACAGTCTTATAAAAATGAAGTCATATTAACAATCAAAGAATGCCAAATGAGTAAATATCTTGGAGCGTTGCAAAGTGTACAGATATAATTAAATTGGAAATGCAATGAACACACAGACAAGAGTGACCATAATAATCTAGTGACGATTTTAATGAGACTTTGAAATTAAAAATTTTCATGCTTGCAGTCGTGAAGATGAGAACAAAGGCAGGTGTGAAAATTGCACAAAAGTTATAGTGTTGTTTTATTCCGAAGATTGCAACGAATATCAAGGTTCGCAAAACTTTAGTGTAGGCACCTTATAAGGATAGTATAAAAATACGAATTGGCTGCCAACACCTTCGTCTTTGCTTATCCTATCCTTCCACTCAACTTCATCCAATGGTTGAGAATGCTCCTGGAGTATATCAATGATCAGGGATGATTGCAGGGTCCCAACTAGCATGACGTTTAAAACTATCGTCGAGCTTCGCAATGGAAACTGTTCGTTTGTAGTGAAACTGATGCCAACCGTAGATCTATTAGTGGGTGACGATCGACGTTCTAGACTAATTGTGGGATTGGAATTAATGCATTGTTTAATTCTCCCTTCGTGCTCCACAATCAATCCCTACCCTTGATCTGGTGCTTGCATATCCAATGGTCACAACTTGATCTTATCGTTGACCAGTCCTCTAATGGTCCTTCTCTTTGTAAATCCCATATCTGAAGGTCCTAGTTTATCCAATGAGGATTTCAATCCCGATGGAATTTATACAATGCGCTCTTCCTTCTGAGATTTGATCTCTACATAATTTCTGACATTTTCATTCTTTGCATAATGCTTGACATTTTCATTCTTTGCTAACTGTTATATTGTTGACATCAATGAAAATTTCACCAATGATAACTCATCAATGAAAATTCATCATAACAACTTATCATCACATCACAATGACATTGACTGTTGACATCAATGACAACATATAAATGACAATATGTCCAACAATATCCCCCTTTGTCATTGAGGAAAACACACTAGCTTCATACAGAAACTCCCCATGTGATGATTCTTTTCTCTATGAAGCTACTCTCCCCCTTTGACATCAATGGAAAAGGGTTGCTCCCCTTATGATCAACCTCTGTCTGTCTGCATTTTTTTGACCAAGATATGAACTTGGGTAACTCCCCTTGCATTCATGCTCTGCTTGCCATGATTGAATGACTCCCCCTGTCAATATGTACTCTCTACCTCTGACTACTCTCCCCCTTTGTTTCTGAAAGGGTAGCAGTTTCTGACAAGGTCTCTTCTCTTGTTAATTTTAAAAACTCTTGGCATAATCCTTTGATTTTGTAGAACCCAATTTAAACTTCCTTTTGTATTTTCTTTCTTTGGCTAACAAATTATGACTTCATCAAAATTTGATATTGTCCCATATTCTTCTATAGGAACTTCCTTTTCTTGGGCTTGATTTATTTCATATTGAAATTCACATTCTTTATTAGTTCCTTCACCCATCATGTTCTTATTATTAATTTCTTCATTTTCAGGTGTAATATAATCTTTCTTGCTTTCTCCTTCAGATTTTCTTCTCCATATCTTTCTATGAGATATTCTGTTTTTGGATTTTCTCTTTCTAATTGTGTTTTTGGATATTTGTCATCTTCCTTCTTCTTCCAACTTTTATTAGTTTTTTCCACTGACTTGAATGACTTATTTGAGGATTGACTTTTTGAAATCCTGTAGCTTTGGGATTTGTGCCCAAACCTATCACAATTGTAACATCTCATTGTATGAGAAAATTTTGTTGTGTGCCCAACAAAATTACATCTCCAACATCTAATTGAGTTTTTGGATTTTCTTGTATATCCTTCCTCTAGTTTCTTGTAGTCCATTTCTTTATGGCCAAAGCTATGAAAAAAAAATCAATAGCCATTGAAGGTGTTTCCATTCTTGATTTTATTTTGGCTTGAGAAATCTGTCATTTGATTTTCTTCTTCCTTTTTACTTCTATAACTTCCTTAACAAAGTTCATGACTTGTAATTTCTTTGTAATTGAACCTTTTCGTTTTGAGAAGGATGATCCTTTCTCATGTCTATAAATGGTGCTCCATTTCTTATTGTATCCAAGACCATTTTTGCCATCAACTAATCTTTGGCTCTTGTAAATCTTATCTAGGATAACTGAGCTATTCTGGAAATTGACAATATTATTTTTCTTTTCATTCATCTTTTTGAGATTGACTATTTCTAACTTCAATATTTGACATATTTTTTCCTTTTTAGTCAACTGAATCTTCAAGGCTTCTTCGACTTCTTTAGCATGTTCAAGTTGAGTATTTAAATTGATGATTATTTCTTTTGTCTCATCCAAGACTTCATTGCATTTAATAGTTTTTTCATATGTATTCAATTCTTGCATATCTTTTATTAGATCAAAAACTTTAGTTTTCAATATTTTGATTTCTTCCTCATATTCTAGTTGAATCCTTTTGAGGTTGATGGATTCTAATTCAAACATTTGGAATGATTCTTCCTTTTTAGTTATTTGGATCTTTTGGGATTCTTCCTTTTTCTTAGCTTCTTGAATTTGAGTCACTAGATCTGCATTAGTACTTTCATTTATCATTTTGAAATTGATGATTTCCAATTCCAACATGTGGTAAGAATTTTCTTTCTTTGTTAACTGGATATTTAGGTCTTCTTCACTTTCTTTAATTTCCTCAAGTTGAGTGTTTAGATTGTTAACTAATTCTTCTGATTATTTTAGTACTTTTTTTCTTTTACTGTCATGTGTCTTTAATTCTTCCATCTTTTCTGTTAGATTAGTAACTTTGGTTTTCAATCTTTTTATCTCTTCTTCTTTGTTTTATAGTTGAAACTTTTGTTCATGCTCTTCATGGTTAGATTGATCTAACTATTGAAGTTTCTCCAACTCTTTAAAAGTGCACACAACTATGTATTCGAGATGGTCAAGAACATTCACAGGAACTTTAATATGCATATAATTTCCTAGTTGCATACGAATCTCATATATTGTAACTGTAACATCAGTCTAACGATTATGTAATTTATCTTTAGTGATTACTGAGGTATGCCTCAATTCCTATATTTCATTCTAATTATAAATATTTTTCTTTGTATTATGTTTTTCAATTTGATTGGAATTCTCCTTTTCTTTATCTTGTTCCTTATATTGATAAGAATTCATTTCTTCTTGTGTTTCATTCTGATAACAATTTTCTAGTTGGAGCCATAATTCTTTAGTAGATTTGTAGTGCCTCATCTTTTCTTTGACTTGGTCTGACAATCCATCCTGGATTGTTTTTAAGGCTACTATATTCTTTCTCCTTGCCTCCTTTGCAGATTTGGTTTTTCTCTTTGAAGTATTTAAGTCCCAAGGTTTACTTACTACCGAATCCCAAACTCCATATCCTCTTGACTTCATATATCTTTTCATATTTTCTCTCCATGATAAATAATCTGTTCCATCAAATAAGGGAGCTTCATTTGTGGAGATAACAATTTGTCTACCCATTTCTTTTGAATCTACCTTCAATGTTTAAACTGTGTTGAAGACACCCACTCTGATACCAATTGTTGAAATGGACACTTGACACTGAGAGGGGGGGGTGAATCAGTGTCACAAAACTTTGGACAATTTTCCACTTTTCATAAATTAACTGAACAACATATATTTATTTCATTTTCTCAACCAATATATAAAAGAATAAATATTTTATTTATTTATTTAACTTGAATGAATACATAAGATCAATCTTTGAATATTTTCAACTTCAAGCAACTATGAGAGACCCAACTCTCTATTACAAGACCTAGCTTGTAGTTCTTAGATCCAACTGAGAAATGAGGAATCCAATCCTCATAACAAGTCCCATCTTGTTGATCTCAGATCCAACTAAGATGTGAGGAATCCAATCCTCATACAAGACCCAACTTGTAAACATGCACCAACCTGATAGAATGAACCTTCATTCAATCCATTATATATAAATATATATACTTCAACAAATTCAACTACACCTTCTTCTCACCATTTTTTCTTGTTTATATAGTCTTCCAGCTGGTGTGAATTTGAATCATTGTGTCTTTTGATATTTGAACGATTGTACCTTTTCATTTAAATGATAATATTAAACTTTAAATAATATCATTTTTCCTTTTATCCTTTATTCATAATGCTCATGATTTCACTCTCTTAATCATGACTGTGTGTCAGTTCTTTTGTCTTCATGAGTTGATCACAAACATGATCGACTCATTATATCGTACTCATGCTTCTGCTGCATTTTCATTTCACCTACAGATCATATTTGATATTTTATCGATTCTTTGTATTTTTGCTAGTGTTAATTCTCTGTCGAATTAAATATGTATGAGGCACTTCCTTCAAACCATTTTCATATGACCATAGGTACAAAAACATGGGCTTATTGATTTAAGCACTGCCTCTTCTTTTTCCTTTTGCTTCTTTATTCCATACAACCGCAGGTGGTGACCAGGCGCTAAGCTAAATAAGTTCTTGATCACTTGTCAAAATCGATGGTCACGTTTTAATCGCATGATGATATGGATGATTTTTGTTACTTCGAGACTTTGTCCTTCATGACTTCCAGCCTCTTTACAAATCTCTCGAATAAAATATGCGTGTCCATAATCTTCAACAATTGAGAACGTTCTGTGAAGTAGATCAACGGTTAGCGTCACTTCATGGTTTACGCTTATTCTATCCTTCCATTGTACTTGATGAACAGTCGATAACGATCCCAAATTAGATCAACGGTTAGCGTTAACTTCGACCTTCGACACTTCAGGTGATTTCTCCTTCACAATCCTTCAATCTTTCGGAGTTCATTTCGCCAAAGTAGATTGGATAGTTGGATTTTATTTGCATGATGAACAGTTCTCGTTCATTTCAAAACTTCGAGACTTCGGGTATTTGGTGGTGGTGAAACTCCCGAAGTACAAACTCCCGGAGTGACGTAACTTGTTGACGTGACTTGTTGACGTGGCACTGACTAAGTGGATGCCACATGTCACTTAGATTCGTGACTTACGCATATCTGAAATGCCAACTTCACTTTGACACTTGTCATCACCTGATTACGCCACATGTCCTTGTGTTCTTCTCCTGGATCTAACAGTTGTCCTAACTCTCGAAATGTATCTCAGATTGACAACTGAGAGTGACTTCGAAACTTCAGCCTTCGAGTGAACTCATATGTTCTGAATCCTTTTTCATTGAAGTGGTCAGCACCGAAGTTGACCATTATTCTGATCCAACGACCATCATGTATTGTCCAGATCTGATGGTCCTCATTTAACCCAAAAAATATTAACTCAATACAACGGCTATCGGGAATTCAAGTATTTGGGATCTCACATCTTTTGCCTTGCTTATCCTATCCTTCTACTTTCCTTGATCCAATGGTTGGGATATTTCCCGAAGTATTCCTTAGATCAAAAGGCTTGTGTCTACTTCGGGACACTTTATGTCTTACCCTGTCCTTCCACTAAAATTGATCCAACGGTTGGAATACTTCCTAAAGTGTTCCTCATATCGGATGATTCATGTCCACTTTGGGACTTTGGCCTTCAGGTAATATTACTTGTTCTCAACCCTTTTCTTCCAAAGTGGTCAGGGTCGTAGTTGACCACTACAACCTTGGCGCACTATAAATAGATCAATGGTCGAGGGGTTTTCCAGATCCAACGGTTGACGTTCACTTCGAGACTTTGGGGCTCCGACCTTCATCTTTTATTATCCTATTCTTCCACTCAACTTGATCCAATGGTTGAGAATGCTCTCAGAGTAGATCAATGATCAGGGATGATTATGGGGTCCCAAATACCACAAGGTTTAAAACTATTGTTGAGCTCCGCAATGGAAACTGCTTGTTGGTAGTGAAACTGATGCCAACCGTAGATCTATCAGTGGGTGATGATCGATGGTCTAGACTAATTGCGGGATTGGAATTAACGCATTGTTTAATTCTCACTTCACTCTCCACAATAAATCCCTTCCCTTGATATGGCGCTTGCATATTCAACGGTCACGACTTGATTTGATCGTTGATCAGTCCTCCAATGGTCCTTCTCTTTGTAACTCTCAGATTTGATGGTCCTAGTTTGTCCCGTGAGGATTTCGATCCCGATGGAATTTCTACAATGCACTCTTCCTTCTGATCTTTGATCTTTGCATACTGTCTGAAATTTTCATTCTCTTCATATTGTTTAACATTTTCATTCTCTACTAAATGTTATATTGTTGACATCAATGACAATTTCATCAATAATAACTCATCAATGACAATTCATCATAACAACTTATCATCACATCACAATGACATCGACTGTTGACATCAATGACAACATATCAATGACAATATGTCCAATACCACCAACATCACAAATTCAGAGGGAGAAGGTAGCTCCACCAGTGATGAGGTAGCCCCATCAGTAGTGTCATCTCAGAGGGAGCCAAAGTTCAAAGGGAGTCAACCCTTAAGATCCAGTGGGGAGAATCAACCTCCCAGTACATTTCAAAGGAGATTAGACTTTAGAGGAGGCCAAAAGGTTTAGAGGGAGAAAATGGATTTGGAGATTGTATAGACTCAGAGGGAGCCCGATCTCAGAGGGAGCCCGATCTCAGAGAGAGTTAGTTGGCTCAGAGGGAGAGTCAACCATTTAGAGGGAGTTCCCCCTCAATTTTAGGTGGGAGAGAGGCATCTTCCAGGATTGACAAATAGGTGTCATGAGTTGAGGAGGCCAAACAAAAGGTTCAGAGGCAAGAGGATTCTAGGAAATGTGTTCCCTCCATGGAGGATTCATTTTTTTCAGTAGGTTTTTCTATAGTGATAGAGGAAGTAGCCAGATAAGAAGACTAGGAAATAGGATTTGCTTCAATCATACAGGGAGTAGCCAGTGAGGCATATTGTATAGTATGATTTTCTTTAGTGATCGAGGATGCATCCAATCAAGAGGATTAGACTGAAAATGAGGTAAGAGACCTATTTTCTATGGTGACAAAGGGAGCAACCATTCTAGAGGATTGGAGTGAAAATGAGGTAGGAGACCCATTTGCTATGGTGACAGGGCGAGCAACCAATCTAGAGGATTGGAGTGCAGATGAGGTAGTAGACCCAATGTGGAAAATAGAGCTACTTCTAGTACTAGAGGTACATCCAGATAATGGTGGATGGAATACCTCCCTCACTAAGAGGGAGTGTTGATTTTTGTAGCTTCGAGAGATATTCCCATAAGAGGTCAAGGTGTCAGGCATGTGGGAATCTTCGTTGGAACCATATTAGCATTTTGTTTTAGTGAAATCAGACTTGGGATGAGGCTAGGGATTCATGGGTTTGGTGATGGGATTTGTGGGCTTGTGTTGGGGCTTCACACCCACAAATAAATCTTAATTTGATGTTGACTTGTGGAGGGGCTTCTATGTTGACCCCTAGAACTTGTATATAAAGGAGAGAGGTCATTGTGACATTTGCACACTGTGGAAGAATAGAGTTAGCCTAAGTGAGTCTACACTCGTGCTAGGAGTCTTGGTGATTTCAGCAAAGGGAAAAGTCTGCAAGGTGGCGACTTTGGCCCAGGAGAAAGGAAGTTGCAGAGAGAAAAGTGTAGGGAAGTGTTCATACAAGTTTTTTGTACATATACGTGGTTTGTAGTGGGACAAAGAGAGTATATACATGGGTTACACGAGGGTGAATCCCTTATGTACGTGGTCTGACAGTAAGGTGAATCACCTATCAGCATTCAGGCAGGAGCAGGTCCGTACATGTTGACAGGTGACGTCAACAGGCTGCATAGGTGATCTGCAGTAGATTTGTGGGTAGAGGAGATTTCTAGGATATTTGTTACGGTTTGTTTTTCTAATTTGTATGGTTATTGGAAGACAAGGTTTTCCTCATATTTGTTGATATTGTATTGGTTGAGAGGACTAGTTTTGTTCTTGGTTTTTTTTATATTGAGAGGACTGGTTTTGTCCTCGGGTTTGGATAATTGGATAAAGTTACAAAACATAAATTTTGTGTCTCTTGTGTATTGATGATTCATCTCTGATCTTTGTGTTTCCGCTGCATATATTTCAAGCCAATCATTTTTAGAGTAAAATTGTTCAGTGCTAATAGCTAGGGTTTTATTGTTAAGCTCACTAGGAAGCAATTTTCATATCTGAAAATTAGTCACATAGAGTTGCATGTGAAAATTGACAGTGGGAAGAAAGAATATATAATATTTCTGATAATAATAAAGTGGAGGATGAAAATCATTTTCTCTTAGAATGCCTTCACTTTCTCTTAGAATACCTTGTCTATGCACACATTAGATCTCAATTTCAAAATATTTGTTACACTATCGATCTTCATAACTTGTTAAGTCATGAAAACCGAAGAGATCTAAGAAATTCTATATCCAATCTTTTTGACCATAGAAATAAAATGTTAAAAAAAATATTTCAATTGGGTTTAGCTCAGGTGATTGGGAGGAATTGTTATCCTTCTCACCCAACTTCAATTCCTGCAAGTGACATGTTGAGCTCATAATGTGCATATTGTTGTAATGGCTTCGAGCCCTGATGTTGGCCAACCTTGTGCTATGAAAATTCTATGGTTTACCCTGGGTACCATCCTTGAAATGAGGGGAAGGGCATTGTCTAAACATTCTACATTTTGGCATTTTTCGTCAGAATCTGGCAATATAAATTTGGGTGAAATCACAATTTTTTTTTGTTTATATTGCATTTTTGAATGCATAAATGGAATCAGCGTGCTGAAAAACCCTTGGGGCACTCAAATTATATAGAATTAACCATTCAAATATGCAGATCCAACAATTTCTCACCGGATTTTGGATAAAATTAAACAGATAATATGGTGGGTTTTGTGAATTTGGAAAATGACATTTTATGGGTATTGGAATATCAAAGGCAGTGGGCCTCCTAGTAACATAATTGTTGATAGATTACGATATGAATATGCATGCTTTCTCGCCCTACTCCATCCACTGTGGGATTTATTGTGTGCACACATGTGTATGAATAATAAACAATCACATGCACCATTTTTCATGTCATGGAATAGTTTCTACAACTTTAAAATCTCATGTCCTTCGCTATGTATCTCAAAGAATGTGTTTAACTACTTTACCTAATTGTCCAACTTTTCAATATTGAGTTCTCCATCAAATTGCACAACCTTCACTTTTGCCTCCGCCTTAAACAGATTTGGCATGCCTGGTAGAATCACTAAAATGTGTCTTCCTAGCAAATTCATGTTGAATGTGTTTCCATGTTCACCATATAGTTTCGTTGCAATTGATAGACTTACCTATCAATTCCTTTGTTTCTTCCTAGTGTTAGTTTATGTATCCTTAACCATTGTTTCCAGCACAAAATTTCCCTTTATCCTTCCATAACTTGGAAATCTAAAATTTATTGCTTTCACTCATAAGAAATGTGGTATATTGGTCTTAAGGGACAAACTACAAGGAAAGAAAAGTATTATGAGATGATCTGGATTACAAGCAAGTTCCCTCATATATCCTTGGCATATTTTGGGGACCAAAAGCCTCGCAATGGGGAGGTGTGATCCCCATTGGGAGGCTTTTGGTCCCCAAAATCTGTCAAAGAGAAGTTGAAGCGTTGGGGATGCTTGACCTTCCATCTATCTTCCTAGTCGACTCAACATTCTATATCATGTTTCCCCACAATAAGAGAGGGGTTCTTTGGCTATGAATAAGGTAGAGATAGGTTTCCCAGATGTCACTGAGCAGCATAGAAATGAACCAAAGAGCATATAACTTTCCCATTGTTGAATAATAAAGATCCTGGTCAAAGCCAAAAGAATGTTGGTTTTCCCATTTGGGTTTCTAGGGTAAATTATAAGTTTATGTGTGATGATTGTTGTGGTTTTATTTGATTATGAATGGTAAATTTTGTTCACTATAATTTAATGGTCAAATGTGTATGTTTTAGTGAAGAGAACTTTGTTTCGTTTGGGTTGAGTTCCTTTCATGTGAATATGGTTCCCGTGGATCAATAAACCAGACTAAAAACTCTTTAACCATAGCCGTGCATTGACTTTTGAATTGGAAATCAATGAACATCCTGCTCAAACCATTGCTATTTCATTGGGGGTTTCTAATTTTGTTTTTAGAGTCATTGGGCACATTCTCAACTTGTTGGGGCGTTTTCCTTTTCCCATAAATCATACACAATGTATCTTTAATCATATTATGTTACATGACAAGGTCGGATCAAAACCTAACATGACAACTTTTAATCATATTATGTTACTGTTGCAAGACATCCTTTTAATCTTTCTATGCAATGAGACCTTCACTTCTATAATCCTTGCAACAAACCTCCAAATAATCAAGAGCGATCAATCTTAAATGATGTATCCTTTTCACCACATCACTACACTCATTTATGCAATGAGACTTAAATAGTTGGTTCAAATTAATTGGTCTCACCACTAGTGATTAAGAATTTAATAATTTTTATTATTATATTTATTAATCAAATATATTATTCTAAAATATTCTTTATTTAATATAAATAATCTTCATAAATGATTATGTTTAATGAATTTATAATGTAATATTTATCAGTAAATATGGTAAAACTATTCTGCCACTATAAAAAGCACATTATGTCCAAATGGATCATTGCGAAAAACAGGAATGCATAGATCCCGTCCCTATCACAGCGCCCACATGTGAGGCCTTCAAATCATGGGATCACCCATGGACACAAGATGACTGTCACTAGAACAAAACAATCTTTCCAGTGGGGAAAACCCTCACCCAAGACAAATTCCAAGAACATTGTGAAGTCCGTGCAGAAAGAAATACCAATGGTTTCCATTATGAGTGAAAGTGTAGGAATAGAGGGTGGCGAAGAAGTATTAGGACCACCATAAAATGCAATGAGCATAGCCCAAACAATAGAGAAAATCATGTTGACAAAACCCCCGATAAAAGATACGATTCTGAAGCCTAGAAGATCACCTCTAAAGGTCAACAATTGGTAGTTGTTATCGGCATCAGACATGACAAAAGATTTGGTTAGGAATGCATTGGCCGCGAACCCACTTCCTTTGTTGTTTACAATGTAATCTTTGATTGTTCTTCTAGCTAGCAGAGAGCTAGAGAAGCCATCTACAGTGAAAAAAATAGTTAGTACAATTCTGATTACTGCTTCTATCAACCTTGGCACTATGAATGAGACAATGTTGTATTCCACTATTCCATTTGTGCGATATCTACCTCCATATAAGTACTCTTCAAGAGATTCTAAAGCCACAACTGTGACTCCTCTGGATTCCACATATTTAGACCTGAAAGATTTTGCCAGTAGCTTTGTCTAGACATCATCGCGGGCACCATGTATTGGTATGCAGATGCAAATACACTCTCCTGGGTGGATGGATTGGGCATCGATATCCTCTAGAATTTTACATGCTACATGGGGTTCTACAGGGGATTTCATAGTGGAGTCACCCTCTCTCAATGCACCAGTCTCCACATGCAACAGGCCATCATTGCACACATGGCAACCATTCCTCAGGCAGGTTAGACATGGGAGTAGGCACTGGGAATCAGATAATCACTTCAGTGTTTTGGGTATCCGACGAGCAAGCATGACTGTGATGCTTTTCGTTGATTGGAATACAATTCATCTACAACCTTCGCATTCACATGCCTCTATAGTGACTAATGCCTCTATAGGTAGGAATTGCAGTAGGATGGAGTCCAGAATAGGGGCATTGGACTTCATGAATTCCGTGATGGAAGAATTGGCTGTGAATAAGGTAGAGAGAGGCTACCTAGATTTCATTGAGGAGCATAGAAATGAACTATAGAGTCTATAATTTGCCCAATTCTAAATAATAAAGAGCTTGGCCGAAGCCAAAAGAATGTTAGTTTTCCCATTTGGGTTTCTAGGGTAAAGTATGATTTTATGTTTGATGATTGTTGTGGATGTATTTGTTTATGAATGGTAAATGTCATGCACTGTAATTTAATGGTTGTATTTGTATGTTTAACCAACGATAAATTCATGTCATTTGGATTGAGTTTGTTTCATGTTAATACGGTTCTCGTGGGTCAATAAATGAGACTAACAACTCTTTAACCATATCCATGCATTGAATTTTGAGTTGGAAATCGATGACCATCCTATTCAAGTCGTTGTTATTTCATTGGGGGTTTCTAATTTCGTTTTTAGAGTCATTGGGAACATTCTCGACTTGTTGGGGCATTTTCCTTTTTACCATAAATCATACACAGAGTATCGTTAGAAACATGTGGTTGTCTTAGGTGTTTTATAGCTACCCACATACCATATACATGTTTTGACAATTGACCTTCTATCCATTTCTCCCCCTATACGTTTTTCATTGTGCGTGAATGCTCAAGTTGACTTCCATATGTTTTTCATTGTTCGTGAATGCTCAATCTGACTTCTATACATTTTCCCTTGTCATTGAATGTTAAAAATTGAATCCCATACGTTTTCAATTGCTCTGGGTTGTGAAAATTGACTTAGGCATTTTTTTGCATCATGGGTTATTAAAAATATTCTTCCAAACATTATTACATGCCACTGGTGATCGAATTCACCCCTAGAACTTTCTTCTCAGCTGCTAGTCACTGATTCCGATGTGCAGAGGGTTTCTCTTCATTATTGACTATTGAATCCACCTCTTATATGTTTTCTTTAGCCACGGGTCAGCCCACTTCAACTTGGATTTCTCTTTGGTTGAGTTCCCTTCTTCATTCGACTATCTTGGTTGACCCGACTTGGGTAAATTCAACTTGGGTCAATGCGACTTTGGTCAACTTGGTGTGCCTCTGAACCAACTTGCATCTTTCCGACTTTTTTTTGACTCGACTTGGATTCCTTCTGGATTATTTCTTCGAATCGACTTCCAGATAGTATGATTTATTTTATTTTGGGCCGACTCAACTTGTGGCTAGGTTGGTTGAGTGTTTCCCATCATCCAAAGAGCTAAGTTTATATTTGTTTATAGATATTTATGTGTTGGTGAGACGAGTAGGCTATAAGCCTCCCATTTATGGATCATATGCTATCAGAGCTGATGTTTGAATGCATTCAGTGAGACCTGTATGGTAAGTACCTGCATTGATTACAAAAGAAAGGGACAAGAGTTGTTACCAAGGCTAGAGCGAAGTAGAGCATCAAAAATGTCAGGGGAACATTATGAAGGAGAAGAGGAAGAAGGTCCTAGGGTCAGGTTGGATTGATTCGAACATAGTTTGGCCACCTTGACATCAATAGTGTCACAAATGTTGGAAGCGAAGAGCAAGGAAATCAAGACTTTTCATGAAGTCCCTAAGAAGGAAGAAAATAAGCTAGAGACAAAGTGTAAGACTGAGCCAAAGATGGGAAAGTGTAGCTATAACAAGACACATGTACCTTTTTGTGTAGAGGACAAGGTGGAAATCAAGCATTATTCTAGAGAAGTGGATGATATTAGGATAAACCAATGGCTATAACAGATGGAAGTATACTAGCGTACATGAAGTAACCAGAAAACAAAATATTAGCGTACATGAAGTAACCAGAAAACAAAATATTTCTTTTTCTCTGTTGAAGATTGAAGGCCATGCTTTGACATGGTGGGAGAGTGATGCAGAAAGCAAATCCCTAGGAAATGAGCCACCATTGAATGATTGGGAAGTGTTCAAGGAAATGATCAAATATCAGTTTTATCCAATAGGATATGAAGAACACCAACAAATAGTATGGCATTAATTTAGGCAGAGACAAGGACAATCAATGCAAAAGTTCATGACAGAGTTCAAGAAGAGAGAAATTCAGATGGGAGTCTCTCTCAAAATTCCAGACATGCTAGTCAAGTATTTGGAGGAATTATTACCTCATATTCATAGGAAAATGATGTTATTTATACCAAATACAATTGATGAGGCCAATATTCAAGAAAAATTCCTTGAGGGAGACAAGCAGAAACAACAAACAAGTGCTCACAAGAAAGTAGAACCACAAGAGAAACAGAGAACGAAGAAAAAGAAGAAGAAGTGGAATGAGAAGAATATTGTGGATGCATAAGAAACACCTTCCATCCAACAATGTAAATGATGTGATGAATAGGGACACACTGAGGATAATTGTTGGAAATTGCACACTGAGAAGCGCCCCAAATATTTTCAGAAAATGAAGAAGAAAGCATTGATATTTGTGGATACTGAGGAATAGGTGAATAACACCTCAGATCCAAAAGGGAAGATTAATTGCAATAATATTTATAAAGAGGTGGCATTAGTTGGCTGCAATCATAAGGAGGAGAAGGAGATGACTGAACTCCTTTTCATTAAAATCCACATGAAACAGAACAAGGTGAATTGTTTCTTGATCCAAGTTCACAATCCAATTTGATATCTGCAAAATTGGTTGAGAAGCTTGGAACAGAGACTAAAGATCATCCACATCCATACCCCTTGGGATGGGTAAGTCAAGATGTGGAATTGAAAGTGAGCAAGTAGTGCGAATTTAAGTTTTCCATCAATCAAAACTTTACTGATGAAGTAGTTATAGATGTGGTTCCTCTAGACATATGTGGAGTCATCTTGGGAATTCCATATTTGTATTTGGGGGATGCCATTTTCAGAAGGAGAGAGAAAGAATATAGACTAGTCAAGTATGGAAAATATTCTTCAATAAATGCACACCGAGACAAAGCTAAGATCTCTTTGATCAATGCTCATTAGGTAAGAAGAATCATGGGCAGTACAAAGAAGTTTGTCTTGCTATTCCTGAGAGAAGGAAAGGAATAAGGAGAAGGAAACAAGTTGGATATGAAGGCATCCTTGGAAGGATGTAGTGGCGAGCAACGTCAACAACTACAACAACTGATTGAAGCCTATAGGGAAGTGTTTCAAGAGCCTCAGGGAATGACACCCAAGAGAGAGGCTGAACATGAGATTCAATTATTGTTGGAGTCACCACTACCTAACATTGGGCTATATAGGTAGTCCTTCATTGAAGCAGATGAAGTAAAGAAGCAGTTGCAACAATTTTTGGAGAAGGGAGTCATCAAACCTAGTACATCACCATGTGGTTCACCCATCATCATGGTGCCAAAGAAAGATGGAATATGGAGACTGTGCATTGACTATCATTCCCTATATAATATCACCATCAAGAATAGATATCCTTTGCCAAGGATTGATGATTTGTTAGATCAACTGCAACAAGCCAAAATTTTCACTAATTTGGATCTCAAATAAGGTTACCACCAAGTGAGGACCAAAGCAGAAGACGTTGGAAGACAACGTTCAAAAAAAGACAAGGTTTGTACGAGTGGTTAGTAACTACTTTTGGATTATGAAATGCACCTGCAACATTTACGAGACTCATGAAAGATGTGCTAGGTACTCTCATTTATTCTTTTGTGATAGTATATCTGGATGGCATACTAATATTTAGAAAAATTGGAAAGATCACCTCTCACATATGACATAGGTACTAGAGACCTTGAAGAAGACTCAGTTGATTGTCAACTTGTAGAATTGTGAGTTTGGAAAAACCTCCTTGATATATCTTATAAACATGATTAGAGGAGGAGAGTTGAGTGTAGATACAGAGAATATTGTAGCCATTACCCAATGGCTTATTCCCACCAATGTGACAGAGGTCAGGAGTTTCATGATAGAAACTTAGTATTTGAGAAAATTGTTTGTAAACTTCTCTATAGTAGTAGTTCCATTGCATGCCATAACTACCAAAGGAAAGAGATTTCATTGGGGAAAGAAACAACAAAGAGCATTTGAAGAATTGACAAAGAAAATTAGCGATGCTGCAGTGTTAGCCATGCAAAAAATTGCAACAACATTTTGAGCTACATAATGATTCTAGAGGATAAGAATTAGGAGTAGTACTGATGCAAGGAGGAAGGATTGTGTGCTACCATTATGATTTGTTTCATGGAGCAATGCTTGACTATCCCACGTATGATAAGGAGCTCTTTGAAATTGTACAAGCAATGAAGAAGTGGAAGCATTAGCTCTTGGGAAAAGAGACTATCATACACACATATCATCAACCCCTTCAATATCTACAGAGTCAGAGAAAGATGGAGCAAGTGAGGTATTGCAAGTGGCTAGGCTTCTTGTAGCAGATTCATTTATTGATTAAGAACAAGAAATGAGTCACAAATAGACTAGTAGAGATGCTCTCTCGACCACCCCTGAAGAATATTGTAGAAATTGGAATTATAAAGTAGTTTGAGCCTTTCACTCATGAACTTTTGAGTGAAGATTATGAGGCAGATGAAGATTTCAGAGGAGTATACAAGCAATTAAAGGAGATGGTGGTCATTTTCATAGAAGGAAATGAATACCACCTCCAAGATGGGTTGTTTTACAAACTAGACAAACTATGCATACCCCAAGATAGAAGGGTTCAATTGATGAGAGAAGCACACACTTCTAGATTTGTTGGACATTTTGGTGTGACAAATATAGTGGCAGATATGTAGTGGAATGTGTATTGGAAAAATATGTAGGAGAAGGTAACGAAGTTTTTTAGAGGTTGTGTTCTTTGCAGCACTAGCAAGCCAAGCAACTTAAAACTTGGCTTGTACATGCCATTACCAATATGAAATAGGCCTTGGGAGAGCATCTCCATGGATTTTGTTGGAGGTTTACCTATGAATCGTAGAGGCCATGACTACTTGTTCGTTGTGGTAGACTATTTCAACAAAATGTGTGTGCTCATTCCATGTAAGAAGACAATCTCTGGACGAGAGGCAATTGAACTATTTTTCAACCATGTTTGGGTACATTTTGGATTTCCAACCTCCATCATATTTGATCGGGACAACAAGTTCTTGGGAAGATTTTGGACAGTTCTTTGGGAGAGAATGGATACCAAATTGAAGTATTTCATTTCCTTCCATCCTTAGACTGATGGAAAAACCAAGGTAGTAAACATGACGTTGGTGCAATTGTTGAGAGTTTACAACAACATACATCCAAAGAATTGGGATGAGAAGATAATCTACATTCAACACTCTTCAATTGAGCACTTCATTCTTCCACTAATAAGTCACCTTTCGAGACTTTTTTTGGTTATTTACCTCCTTCACCATTTGATATTGTTTATGGAGAACATAAGGAAGAAGCATGAATATAAGGAGAAGAATAGAAGGAAATAACATTCATGGACAATATCAGTCATATACATCTAAGGGTTTAGGAGTAGCTTAAGAAGAGACAACAATTGTACAAAGACAGATATGATCGACATAGGGAGGATCATAAGTTCTGTGTTAGAGACCAAGTGTGGCTTTATCTCTGTAGGGAACGACTGCAAGAAGCATCAAAGAAACTCAATCCCCTTAGATATGGACCATTTGAGATAATTGAACAAGTGAACGAGAATGACTTCAGGCATAAACTTACACCTTATATGCAGATAAACTCAGTGGTGAACGTTGAAAATTTGAAGTTATTTGAACTCTCCATGCTGGATGAGGAGGAAGAACATCATGTTCTTCCCACTGTGGAAGAACTTTCACCTCATGGTCTTTAGGAGTTGAAGGAGCAAACAACTCGCAGAGGGAAACAAGAAATGTGGTAGATTGGTCTCAAGGACAGACTGGAAGGAAAGAAAAGTGGTATGAGATGATCCAGATTACAAGCAAGTTCTACAGTGCAAGGAGCGAACAACTCATAGATGGAAAAAAGAAATGTGGTAGATTGGTCTCAAGGGACAGACTGCAAGGAAAGAAAAGTGGTATGAGATGATCCAGATTACAAGCAAGTTCCCTCATCTATCCTTGGAATATTTTGGGGACCAAAATCCTCCCAATGGGGAGGTGTGATCCGAATTGGATCTGACAAGAACAATCGGCTATCGACATAGGCTCTAAGATGATCAACAAATGCAAATTTTAAGGTTATAAATGAAGAAGGAGATCGACTTGTTGATGTCCAATTTTGTGATGAAGAAGAAGGAGATGCCATCATGATTGATGTGTAATTTTGTATGTAATGTATGTAAAGTTGGGAAACATATTATTGTATAAAATAAATAATGAGATGTTCATAAAACCTTTTCTCCATGGGAGAAAAGATAAACAAACAAAGAAATGAAGGAGAAATAGACCGGAGAGAATTTGAAGCGTTGGGGATGCCTAACCTTCCATCTATCTTCCCAGTCGACTCAACAATCTATATCATGTTTCCCCACAATAAGAGAGGGGTTCTTTGGCTATGAATAAGGTAGAGATAGGTTTCCCAGATGTTACTGAGGAGCATATAACTAAACCAAAGAGCATATAACTTGCCCATTGATGAATAATAAAGAGCATGGCCGAAGCCAAAAGAATTTTGGTTTTCCCGTCTAGATTTCCAGGGTAAATTATAAGTTTATGTGTGATTATTGTTGTGGTTGTATTTGTTTATGAATGGTAAATGTTGTGCACTGTAATTTAATGGTTGTCTGTGTATGTTTTAGTGACGATAACTTTGTTTCGTTTGGGTTGAGTTCCTTTCATGTGAATATGGTTCATGTGGGTCAATAAACTACACTAACAACTCTTTAACCATAGCCGCGCATTGAATTTTGAGTTGGAAATCAACGACCATCCTACTCAAGCCATTGTTATTTCATTGGGGGTTTCTAATTTTGTTTTTAGAGTCATTGGGCACATTCTGAACTTGCTGGGGCATTTTCCTTTTCCCATAAATCATACATAGAGTATATTTAATCATATTATGTTACATGACAAGGTCAGATCAAAACCTAACATGGCAACCTTTAATCATATTATGTTACAATTGCAATACATCCTTTTAATCCTTCTATGCAATGAGACCTTCACTTCTATAATCCTTGCAAAAAACCTTCAAATAATCAAGAGCGATCAATCTTAAACGATGGATCCTTTTCACCACATCACTACACTCATTTATGCAATGGGACTTACATAGTTGGATCAAATCAACCAAGTTGGTCTCACTACTAGTATGCAGGAGAATATGTAAAAGTCAAGAAGAGCACTGTAGAATCCAGAATTTGTAAAGCAACATATATCCACTTCTCAAAAGCCTTTAGACCCAAAGTTCATGCCACTATACTGCCTGATAAAAAACACATCACAACGCCCACACGTGAGGCCTACAAAGCATGGGATCGTCCATGGACACAAGATGGTTGTCACTAGAGGAAAACATTCTTTCCGTGCCATAAGCACAAACATAAACACAAACTTGTATACCTCTTCCCGATCTCTTTTCTACTGCAAACATTTACATAACAATATCGTGTATTTGTGCCACATAAAAATATCATTTGGCTTAACATGAAAGTTTTCGACCATCAAATTCCATTCCTCCCCCTTTACTTTACGTTATCTTATTCTTTAGTAGGGTCCAACATAAGCTTATCAATAATGTTGTCTAGTGCATCTAATTCCATTCTTTTCTTCTTACTTTTATGTTTTTTTAGTTTTTACTCAAGCTTAATCGCAACATTTCTTAACATCTAATTTTATTCTTTTATTTTTATATTAATTTCACTAATTTCTTTGGTTGTATTTTTTTTTCCGATTTTTTATTTATTTTACTTTTACATATTATCACTAAAATCTAAATATCTATATATAGTTTTTAAGTTCAACATAAACTTGTCAATAAATTTCTCAACCTAAACTTATCCATAAGTGGAAAATATCTAATTCCAATATTCTACTTTTATTTTTATTTTCTTTTTTCTTTTATACAAATTTAACAATGAAGTTTAAAAATATTTAATTCCATATTTATTTTTTTAATTTAATCTTATTTTTTAATTAATTTTTTCTTAAAAATATATTCCATTTTTTTTTCTTAAATATGATGATATAAATCAAATATAAACCTATTAATAACCTTTCACAATATCTAATTCTAATTCCTTATTTTTACTTTTAAATATTTTAATTAGATAGATAGATAGATAGATAGATAGATATAAACACTAGGTATTCTATTATATTCACAAAAAATATATAGTTAGATTGGGGAGACTTTCCAAAAATTGGAAACCAAGTTCATGCCCTAGCCATAGGGTACAGTTTTCTATTGACAGATCAAAAGTGAAGTGAAGTCAAGTGTAGACCCAAAAAGAGTTAAGTCCAGAAAACAAAAACCCCCATACTACCCAAGCTATTAACCCAAGACCCTACCTTAGAAACATGGCTATATTTCACTTGGCTATAAGTAAAGAAAATTCATAAACCAGAGAACCACAAACCCCTTAACTAGGCACATCTTCCACTGGCAGCCCCTTGCTCGATTTGGTGATGTAGTCACTACCAGGATTCTCTGGTTGCTTTTTCTCTTCATTAATGTCAATTGGGAAGCTAACAGAGCCAGACTTGCTAGGAGAGCCCTGATTTTTCGTTTGCTTTCCAAGTTCCTGAGAAGATGATGAAACCATGAACTTGATGTGAAACTGGGATTCACAAACAACTCAAACTTTCCTTCTAAAATGTGAATTGCATGGAGGATTCCTAACTACTCGTTCCTTGTCTGGTGCAACACTTAGCCAACCATGTATTTAACAATCCAGTAGGTTTCTACAATACTGAAATATTTGGTGTCCTTGGTCCTAGAGTAGAATGGAACATCTACCCAGTCCTCCACTTCCCGCGAGACTTGTCTATCTGACATTTCCTTTCTATGCTCCCGAACTCTTCCAACTTTGACCTCTTTTGTGGCTCTCTTCTCCTCCTCCAAGCACAATTAGAAAAATCATTTTCTGGCAACCCAAGTGTCTCTTGTTTCCTGCACATGGGCTACAGAGCCTCTAGAGGTGGAGGCTTCCCCATCATGCTTCCCACCCCGTAAAATTTTTCCTTTTCTTCTCCTCAGTTGAGCCATCGAAGTGTCGAAACAACTAGAGATATAGCTCCCACACCACTCACAACAACTAGGATTGTCACTATTGCCACACCAGGAGACCCTAAGTCTAAACCAAGAGATTTTCTCATATCCTACTGGGTCTTGCAGGTTTAGGCTTCATTTGTTGGTGTGCTCTTGATATTCTTCATCTTGTAAGATCTCTTACCCCCAAACTTAATCATGAGAAAACTATGCATACCTTCTTCCCTCTCATGGTAATGAAACTTGATACAAATCCTATCCCCTTCCAGATGCTTCAACACGATCGTGCATAAGATATGTGTATCAGTTCCTTGTCTCTCCCCCCTATTCTCATGCTGAATACTCAAAGTGCTTGAATTGTCATGTTTTTTGGTTATCCTCTCCATCACGTTAACTTGATGCTCGATCGTGTTCCATATTCACTTGATCCCCATCACATGGAATTCTCGTGGTGATTGTCACGTCGGGCCACAACTTCTCCATGTGGGCTCGAGATGTCCTGCTAGTGTCCACCCCATTCGAGAATAAAATTTGAAGGACACGTGATTGGGCTTTGATCCACTTATGTGTGCATGGGTCATGAGACTATTTTTAATATAATCTCTCTTAGTGCAACCACATGTTCGATCACTACCTCAAGGTGTCCCCATGGCTCCAGGTTAAGTGACCCTCATTGTAATTGAACCTTTCCCAATGGTGAAAAACTCCTCTCTCTCCACCATTAGATCCAACCCCTTTGGAATTATTTTTAATATAAATATATATAAGTGATCCCTATATAAAATTAATAATAAAGTTTTTTAATATTACCAATATTTCACATATCAAAGTGTTTTGATTCATACAATGATGTAATGTACCATGTACTTTATGTATTATGTTGATGAGGATATGAGGTACTCCTTCAAACCACCCAATTTTACACCATATATCATTGTTATTTTATTAACTATTTCACATTTGCAGTCACGACACTATAGATTTATGCAACATAAAGAAACCATTTGATTATAAATGCAATCTAATACACATAATCAGAATGGAACAAACAAGAAACTAATTCAATTCATAACATGAATAACAATAATTCAACATATTCACTAACAAACTAAGAGCACTTATCTTATGGAAATATTTCACCAACTGGGTGCAGAAGAAGCATGTTCCAATTAACCATAGACTCTCGGTTACACTTAATCTCTCTGCAACAGAGGCCAATCCCAAGATGAGGCTATGAATCCACAAGGATTAATTTGCCAATGACTAACTATAGCTCTATTTTCCCATCCCAATTCCCAGAATACACAGTCTCTTAGCCCCTACAACTATCCCAAACCACCAACTCTCTTTCCCCTCAAGCTGAAAAAACCAAGGAATGGGATCCCCTTCTCTATTATGCATTCCCTTAGCCTATCTCACTTCCCTCTAGGCTCTAGCATAGACTGGCTAGGGAATCTTACTATTGGGATTCTAGGGATTATTAGTTGTAATTGATTTTCCTCAATAACAAAAGTTTCCCATACACATAGTCATAATATTTGGAATTCATGAGAGCAGACAGACACAAAATACACACACATAAATGAATTGTATTCTACCACATTACACAGAGATACATCACACTTAAATAAGTGTTGTGAGATCCAACTTATTACACTCTTGGAGGGAGAGGTTGAGAGAATCTCTCAACATCCTCCAGCAAACCCAATCCAATCCCTGAACTCTAGTATGTAGCATTAATTAGGCATTATCTCTAACACCCCCCATTAATGCCTATGTTACAAAACTTCACAAATTACATAACAAAAAATATTACAACACTTTGTCTAACATGATCCTCATCAATGCATACACCGACTCTGACGCCTCTGGATTGCACTCTTCCTCTTCCTCTTCTTCGAGCTTTCCTTTCAACTCATTTAAAGTATAAATGTTTTAGATCATCATTCTTGCACTTGCACAATAGATCATATTGACAAACTTGGCTCACCGGAGCTTCCATGAGAAAAGCTATCAATAATTAATCATCCTATGGACATACCTCCATCTGTCAGATATTTCGCTTTCGACTATCCATCAGTTTGTAGAAAGGCAGTCTAGGTACAAAATGTCTTCAAAAATCAATTATAGAAGGTGACTTCCAATCATAACAATTTTTCTTGAAACCAAGGCTGCCAACTTATATCAAGATACAAGAGTTCCTACTTTCTTTTACATAAACATGTAAATCTATAAAAAATTTAAGCACACCACACACGAGATTTGAATCCATCATCTTGGATCTTCGTTCTACACCGGCAACTAGTTAGAGTAGTCAATTCTAACAATCTTTTCTCTTACACATAGAGTTGACTAGACTCAATATGTTTCAAATTCCAAGATCTCTTACAATATTCAATGCACATTCATTGAATTCACAATCTCTCAAACTCACTAAACTATTAACTCACACTAAAAACACACATAAATAAATAAATATATATATCATTATAAAGGTGGCAGGAAAGGCAGTCAAATCCTCTATGGTGGCTTCCAAGCAATCATAATCTTTTGTTTTTCATTCACCATGGGGTAAACCTTTAGCAGTTTATTAGGACCATGACCTTCTTGTTCAAAATAGTCCTGGGCCTTTCCTTGCTTTTCTCCCATAACATTTCATTGGAACATTAATAACCTTTCACACTTCTCGAATACAACGGATCTTCTACATCATACTTAGTTTATGATATTGGCAATGATAACGGATCCACAATCCATCATTCACATTGATTCTTGCATGGGTTTCCAACAGTTGAAAATGATTCTCAGTGGTAAAAAGATGAATCGGTGGGAAACCCATCCTTCTCAGTCGTGAGAAACAATTTTCTTCATCTTTGTGACATGAATAATTCTTTGGTTGTTTGATTGAAGGCAACTCAACAATGAAGCTCTCCTTCACGCATATGATGGCAAGAAATACCAAACAGTCTTCTCAGCTCCTTCATGCAGATTCGGCTACAACAGACAACGAGAATCCTTTTTTTTTAGTCGGTTCCTCCCTCGGCTCCTAGTATATACATCGCTAATACAGAATTCAGGCAACAGATCCTTTATACTCATGTTCCCATAGCTATAGTAGATCGTGTCTTCTGTCGATGGGTGATTTAAACAATGCTCATTTCACGGCCTTGTTGAAATTCATCTACCTCATCTTCTAATGAACAAAATGCTCTCAACGTTTCAGGTTTTCGCATGACTTCTGGGAACCGATCTTAATCTGGACATCAATTTAATCTGACAACAATTTCCGCATGACTTTTGGGCAGCGATCTAATTCCAAGGCCGATCTCCTTTTCATCGATTCCTTGTATGAGATTCAGAAGATGTCAAACAGATGCAATGACACAACAATAGGAATCACATCCTTAGCATCGGATCCGTCCAACTCCTTTACCTCAATGGATCTGATACCAATTTGGAATTCATGAGAGCAGAGAGACACAAAATAAGCACACAAAAATGAATTGTATTCCACCACATTACACAGAGATACATCACACTTAGATAAGTGTTGTGATATCCAACTTATTCCACTCTTGGAGGGAGAGGTTGAGAGAATCTCTCAACATCCTCTAGCAAACCCAATCCAATCCCTAAACTCTAGTATGTAGCATTAATTAGGCATTATCTCTAACCATAATTCCCTCATATTTTGTGTTAAGAACCAAATATCAATATAGCATAGAAAAACCTTAGAATAAGTACTCAACGCCTTGAAAAAGAGATAATTTCATATAATAAGCCTCTTCGAGGGGACAACCTCCTTTTACCCCACATAAATGTTCAAGTACAAGATGAATGAAAATGAAAATGTCTCCTTGGTATATATAAGAGACTAGGAGGTATAATTACAACTAATGGAATAAAGCTGACATGAATAAAATAACATTACTAATGTAATATGCCCCAATTAAGGGGTAATGAGCCAATATTAGGGCTTAACATGCCCCTCCCCTTGAGACAAGTGTTGTCCGCAACGCTTGAGTAACTCTGGATGCTTCTGCATAAAAGACTCATCTTCCCAAGTCGAATCTTCAGCCAGTAGTTTCCTCCATTTAATGAGGTACTCTGAAATGGATCCATTCCTCAGCTGGTGAATTCTTGTGTTAGTGATGGCTTCAGACTCCAATATGATTTTTCCTTCCTCATCAAGTTCTGGCAATATAGTTTGAACTGGGATCTTGTCACCTATAACCTTCTTTAAGCATGAAACATGGAAAATTGGGTGTACTCGTGAATATGCAGGCAACTCCAATTTGTATGCCATAGCACCAATCTTTTGCAACACCTTATAAGGGCCATAGTACTTTGGCGATAATTTATTATCCTTCTTGGCTTGCTTGAGGGACATCTATTTCTATGGTTGTAGTCTTAAAAACACCCAATCCCCTACTTCAAAACTTCTTTCACTATGATGTTGATCTTCTTGTTGTTTCATGTGATTATGTGCCATGGTCAGGTTGTCCTTTAAGATTTGGAGAACTTGTTGTTGATGCTCAATGTGATCTTCCACTACTTGAACCTTATATTTTTCTTTTAGAGAAGAAGTGATGGAAGGAGGGTGGTATCCATAGAGTGCCATAAATGGTGTCATTTTTGTTGCAGTATGAAAGGAAGTATTATACCACCATTCTGCCAAGGGTAACCATTTGAACCATTGTGTTCTTTTATCAGAGACAAAGCAACGAACGTAGGCTTCCAGACATGTGTTCACTATCTCGGTTTGTCCATAACATTGAGGATGATAGGATGAGCTATGAGCCAATTGAGTACCGAAACAAGAAAATAATTCTATCCAAAAATGCTTAGTGAAGATGGGATCTCTATCACTTACAATAATCTTTGGGCTGCCATGTAGCATTTGAATTGTCTCCATGAATGTGGTGGCAACTGTACTAGCTTTGAAGGGATGCGAGAGTGCAAAAAATTGTGCGTACTTGGTCAGTCTATCAACAATCACCATGATGACACTCTTTCCTTCAGACTTCAGTAAACCTGTGATTAAATCCATGGAAACCTCCTCCCAACGCTGACCTGGGATGGCTAATGGTTGTAAAAGACCTAGGGTCTTAATTGTTTCCACCTTATTTTTTTGGCAAACCAAACATTCTGCCACAAACCTTTGAACATAATTTTTAAGGCCATCCCAAAAAAAAAACTTCTTGACTCTATGGTAGGTTTTCGAAAATCTTGAGTGCCCTCCTATTGGAGAGGTGTGCAATTCCAATAGTACCTTTTGTTTGAGTTGGGAGTTCTTACTCAAATATAAGTGATATTTGTACCATAGTGAATCATTATTCCATCTAAATGTATCTGATGCACTGGAATCCTGCTGCAACATTTGAATGAGAGTCCACACTTTTTCGTCATTCTTCCATTCATCCCTTGCTTCTAGTATCCCATCGGGTTGGATGATCGAGATAGCACAGGGAAAGGCCTCAACATATTCATCCTTTCTTGAGAGTGCATCTGCCACAACATTTTTCTTCCCCTTTTTATAGACGATTTCAAAATCATAACCCAATATCTTGGTTACCCATTTTTGTTGTTCTTCTGAAGATAGTCTTTGTTCCAAGAAGTATTTAAGACTATCATGATTTGTTTTGACCTTGAAGTGCCTACCTATTAGGTAAGGACACAATTTCTTCAATGCGTGTAGTATTGCCATCATTTCCTTCTCATAAATGGGTTTGTGTAAGTCCTTTCCCTTGAGTGTCTTACTTTCAAAATCTAGGGGCCTTCCTTCTTGCATTAGGACAACACCAATTCCATTTCCCAACGCATCACATTCCATAATAAAGGTTTTTGTGAAGTCTGGAGTGGTCAAGACAGGAGCTTTGCACATCACCTCTTTAAGTTTTTCAAAATATTTAGTTTCCTCTGGAGTCCAAGAAAATGCATCCTTCTTAGTTAGTGTCGTTAAAGGTGTTGCTATTCTTCCATAGTGCCGAAAAAACTTGCGGTAGTAACCTGTCAAACCCAAAAATCCTCTAAGATTCTTCAATGTTTTGGGAATCGGCCAGTCCATCATGGCCTTAATATTGTTAGGGTCTACCTTGACACCTTCATGAGATACAATATGACCCAAAT
>ML787544.1:584468-604613 GCA_009831015.1 Picea engelmannii | reverse complement strand
GAGCTTATCACCTTACCAGGTTTCCCTATGATACCTCTTAACTCAATTTATTTTCCTTCCAATGAAAATTTCATGAAAAGTTCTTGAAAATTAAAATCCATTGTTCCTAATGATTGTAACCATTGGATTCCTAGTACAACATCCGCACCACCCATGGGCATAGAAATCATTGGACTATTCATTACATATTCCCCCATAGTAATATTGATCTTATTACATTTTCCTGAGCAATTGATAGTTCCTCCATCTGCAATCATCACTTGAAACTCTGGGGCTGGATCTACAAAGCAATTGAGATCTTTGGCTAATTTATAGTGAATGAAATTATGAGTACTGCCAGAATCAATTAGGACTATTACCTTTTTCTTTTTGATGTATCCTTTGATCTTGAGAGTTTGAGGAGTGTTAATTCCAACCAATGCATTACACAATATCATGGGAGTCAACTCTTCAGAAGAAATTTCTTCTACGTTTTCATCTTGAGATGGTTATTGTTCTTCTTCTTCTTCCTCTTCACAATCTATGTAGAATAATTTCTTCTCACCACACTTATGTCCCTTACTGTAGTTCCTATCACAATTAAAGAATAAACATTTTTCTTTTCTTTCCTCCAATTGTTGAGGTGTGAACCTTGTAGTTTGAGGTGTTTTAGAAGAAGGAGCATTGTTCTCTCTATAGATGTTAGGATTGGTCCTTCTAGTAGCCATAGCCATATTTTTACTTTCAACATTTCTTGCCACCTTAAATGCATTCTCCAATGATTTGGGTTCCCAAAGATGAACCTCGTGTTGAATGTTATCCTTTAAAGTTCCTATGAATACGTCAATCAAGTACTGATCTGGAATATCTGTTGCCTTTATATTCAATCTTTGGAATTTCTCAATGTTCTCGGTAACTGAACCCTTTTGCTTGAGATTTATCAATTGGCTAAAGAAGGTATTGCTCCTTGTATCCTCATAGTGTGATATCATTTCTTCCATGAAAATTGTCCAAGTGATGAGTGATTTGCGAGAACAAAGACATCGATACCATACAAATTGATTGGGTTCTAAATATAAAGAAGCAATACATACCTTTTATGCATGTGGCACATTATGTAGATCAAAGAATTGCTCCATCTGAAGTATCCATGTGATTGGGTCCTTGCCATCAAACTTCCACATATCGATCTTAGGAGCATGGTTGGTCTTCAACCCAAAGTTGAATTTTCTCCATTCTTGATTCACCTTCCTTGTGTCCTCATCATGAATTTCATGGGATGCAGTTTCACTTTTAGGTGTCTTCTCTTTTACGAAATTTTTCAATACTTCCATGATGTCCTCTTTTAAACCATCCATCTTAGTATTTATTGCCTCCAACTTAGCTTCCATCTCTTGTAGTTCATATTTTGTTACTATCTTCTTTTGTAAATCATTTATGTCCCTATGCATTTCTTCACCTTCATCAAGAATCCAAGTAGGATTGTCTAGAGGCTTATTTGGTGTAGAAGTTCCCTTTTTGGGTGGCATGTTGGCCAAGTATCTCTTTTGAACCTTTATTTTGAGGTGGTTCTGCTAGACAATCTTTCTTCTGTTGTATCTCCCAAGTTTTGGCCCTTCTGGGTATGAAACTTTATTTTATGTAGTTCTCTACAATGCCATAGGTCTGATCAAAATTGGATGTGCCAAGTGGAATTTACGGTAACTTCCCCATAACTTGCTGATTTTTTTCCTTTCCAAGAGATCTCACTTGTATAGCGTGCCCCGCACAAAATAATTGATATAAAATTATGAAAATCGTACCAGAAATACTAAAGATTGTCCACTATCCAATGAAACTAGTCTCACTCAATTTGGATAATCTAGGAAGAAGTTATGATTGTTTTACCTGGAACACCCTCTTGAGACTAGTCAATAGGACTAGTCAGATACCCTATCTTCCATAGGGTGTATCTACAAATGTAATATGTACCAAAATATGAAATTTTTACCATAGATACCTTACTAATTTATGTGAATATCCTCCAGATTTTAGGGTCTGAAATGTTACAGAAAAACGTTTATAGAAAAAAATTTGCAATGACTCAGTTCAGGATGATTCCAGAACCATATCTTGCACAAGGTGTATCTCCGAAAGTGTAAGGCCTTAGGAGCTGAAAATTTAACCCAACGTACCTTGATCCATATAATAAATATACTCTAAGCCATTTTTTTTGAAACGTTGTATAAAAAAAGTTATAGCAAAAATTCCAAGGAGTCTGAGAAGTAGCAGAGAAACCCCAAGACCTTGAGCTCTGATACCATATGTTAAGAACCAAATATCAATATAGCGTAGAAAAACCTCAGAATAAGTACTCAACGCCTTGAAAAAGAGATAATTTCAGATAATAAGCCTCTTTGAGGGAGCAACCTCCTTTTACCCCACATAAATGTTCAAGTATAAGATGACTCCAAATGAAAATGTCTCCTTGGTATATATAGGAGACTAGGAGGTATAATTACAACTAATGGAATAAAGATGACATAAATAAAATAACATTACAAATGTAATATGCCCCAATTAAGGGGTAATGAGCCAATATTAGGGCTTAATAGTTTACAATATTCCTGATACAATATATTATTTAGAACAAAAAATATCTAGCAAGGAATGACAAAATAATAATGATATATCTAGAAAAATATCATACGAACACCAGAATAGCACTAGAATAATCTCCAGGAAGAGAAACTTTATTATGATAGTAATGTTCACTTTCCTCTTCAAGGGGGAAACCTCCAGCAGAGAAGATCTCTATTACAATAATCTTGAAGAAAAAATATCCAATACTTCCTACTCTTATTTATACTAGTTCTACCTTCTAAAGAAACTTCTAGAGGAAGATCTTTCTAGAAGAGGAAGCTTCTGTTAGGTCTTCTTACATTGACTTATTCTTCTTTATTTATCAGGCCTTATTAATTAATTTCATCCTTTATTAAATAGAAAACATATCCTATTAAATAATTACCCATGGAAATGGGTTAGGATCAGATCCTAACATGCCCTCCCCCTTCAAAAGAAGCCTTGTCCTCAAGGTTGAAGGTGAGAAAACTGTTGAAGTATGGTCGTGGGTTCCTAGGTCGCCTCCTTTGGTGTTGTGTCCTTCCACTTGATCAACACTTCCTTGATAGTGCATCCATGCAACTAACATTCACGGTTATTGAAGACTACTTCTATTTGGAGCCACAAGGAACCTTCTTCATCTAATTCCAACAATATGGTTTGGACTCTGCAATTCTGGCCCAAAACTTTCTTCAAACAAGAAACATGGAATATGAGATGGATTTTGGAAATAGTAGGAAGGGCCAATTTTTAAGCCACAAAACCAATGTGCTTGATGATCTGGTAGGGTCCATAAAACTTAGGTGCCAATTTGTGATATCCCTGAGCTTTGAGAGATGTTTTCTTGTTAAGTTGGAGCCTAAGAAACACCTAATCATGTTCCTGAAAAACCCTTTCTAAATGATGTTGATCTTGGTTGGTTTTATCGATTACCTTCTCGGGTGATCTGAGTTATTGATCCAGGGTTCATGTCATTCGGGTTCCAATAAAGCCTCTAACTATCGGCCCTCCTGGTAAACCAAAAGGCAACACAATGCCCAGAAGGTACTGCGCAGTCTCACCTGAGATAGCTAAAGATGGTTGACTGTAAGACTCAGGTGTTTACAGTCTAGGACAGAGTAGGGGATAAAGGGTTTCTTGATTAAGGCTTTGTTCTGCGAATTGTTACAGTAAGCTACTCGTTCCTAGGAATCACATGCATATAACTCAAAATATAAATAGATTCTAATAATGCATTTGGTTACCCATCACTAGTAATCATCTATTGCTAAAAGAAGTTAAAGTGGTAAGACCATTCTTCTGGTGGCGTCCTTTTCCATAGTGTTTTACATGCCTCCAAGTGTTCCATTGGCATTCCTAGTCCATCATATTTTTTTCGGTTGTTCCATATCTGTTTTGTGCCGAACCTTATGCGCAGTAATTGTTTGCATTGGTACCAATCTATGATAGTCTCTTTGTGCTCACCCCACCATCTTGTGAGTGTATCTTTTAATGATAAATATAGTGCTAATAGTCTCTGGTTCTCTAATACTTCATCTTCATATTGTGTCAAGAAAGTTTCCAAATCATTTAGTCCATGAAAAAAGGGTGGTTCTCTGATTTATGTGCCAAGCCATCTTACCGCTTGGTCTATTCTTGCACACCTTCTTGTGGATACTTCATGTAATATTTGTTGCCAATTTGCTAACCCAGTGTCTGAGTTTGTTGTGCATGACGTAATGCTCCGCCAACTGAGTACCCCGTCTCCATTTGGGTTTATATAATCCACATTGCGTGCAATTGTTCTGTACAACTGACCGATTTCATCTATGTCTAGGCAAGTGGGTTCTACGAACCTCTCGCCTTCTGATGGGTCGAGTGGGGATATAACCCTGTAGTCTCTCGACTCAAATGTCATTTTTATGGTTTTCAAGTTAATTATGGCCTGGTTGTCAAACTCCCAATCCAGACCAAGTAACGTTGGATAATGTGTTGTATCATCTACTATTTCGATGACTTCAAAGTCTGCCTTCATGCACACACTATCCAAATCTATGGTTACTCCTTTCAGTCTACTTATTGGTAGGACTCTATGTTGGTTTCCTAGCATTAATTAAACATTTGAGTATCCTAGTGTAGGTTCTCCCATGCATTTCCATGTGGTTTTTGGTAGTACGTTCACCTCGGATCCTAGATCTAGTATAATATCTCCCATGTTGAAATCCCCATTGTTAGCATTGATTCTAAATTATCTACTTGTTCTTCCTCTTGTGTGTAGGTGGTTGACAGTTTTTAGTTCTGGCTTATGTTCATTCTCGCTACTACATTTCTCTAGGATATTTTTCAATACTTTGATAGATGATGGATCACTTAACATTTTGATGCATGATTGCAAAAAGTCTTTGATAGTACTTACTTGTTCCTTAGGTTATATGTTGTTGGTATGGTCTAGTGATGGCGGCATGTCATATTCCGGAGCTTTCTTGTTCTATTGTGCAGTCAGTGTTATGTCCTCCTTCTAGAATTCTTGTTGGGCTTCTGTAAAGATCTCATTTTCCTTTTGTGCATCGAATTGCTTCTTGTGGTTAGGGTTCTTCTTTACCCATTGGTTCTACGTTGGGTCTTGTCAAGCTGTGTCATTTCCTGTTTTCATTCCTCCTCTAGTGACTATGTTCTTATTCCGTCGGTCATCTCTTTCTTCAGCTGCAATCCACTGAACATTCTGGTTATTTTGGTTCCTCTTTTCCTGGATCTTTATGAGTAGTGTCGGACATTCCTCTATATTGTGGTCCGAAGCACGACAATACATACAGGTTGCTGGTGGTAGTGGGAATTCATGTGCATAATGTCCTGGTTGCTAGAAATTGTGACATGTGACTGGTCCTCTCCCACGTTCGAAACCTCCTCTGGCTCGTCCTACTCCTCTATAGGCTGCGTGATCACCTCATGGCACGTTATATTGTTGTCCCTGATTATACCGCATGGAATTGTACTGGGGTTGTGCTGGGTTGTACTGCGATTGCGCGTTATTATAAGGTTTCTCCGCAGTATTATACTGCCATTGCATAGTGTTGTATGGTGTTGGGGCTTGAGTGAACTGTGGTGTTGCATGCCCAATCATCATTTATGCATGTACCCTGTATGCGTCTGAGGTTCTTTCCCGCATCAACTCCATAGTTCTATAGACTTTGTTGTCATGGTCGACTGACTTGCAAAATGTGCAATATGAGTTTGTTGGGACTGTTTGGTATTTTTTCATCATCGTGCAATGGTAAGGGTCGTGACCCGGTTTCCTGCATATTTCACACCATAATCCCCCCTGTGGTAGCGATTTTGGCATCCTTGTTTCCATATATTGCGCAAACGTCGGACATTCATTTTTTTGGTGTCCTTCTATCTTGCATGTGGTACACCAAACGACTTCTCATTTGTCCTTGTTCTTATTCTGGTTCAACTAAAATGTTGGGTTCTTCAAATCCTCTTTCATTTCTTCGATAGTCAGGTCCGTCTGTTGGTACTGATTCTCTTCCAATTGCAAGGCTGCCTGCAGATCCTCTTCTTGTGTCTAAAAATTATGTTGTTGTAGTGGATATTTCAAGTGTGGGAGTAGTGAGTTGAAAAACAGGTGTCGATGTTGCATCTTGGTCATAAGGTATTTTAACTTCCCTTTTAATCACTTGAATATTTGATGAATCTCCCATACCGATTCTCCTGGTTTCTATCTTATCTCAATCATCTCATTCATATACTGATCCTCTAATCTCGGCTTCTGGAACTCATTAATTAGTAGTTTCTTAATGTCATCCAGTGTACTTGTCATCCCGGGAGCATTTTTTGTGTCTAGACTCATGTATCAGTCTAGTGCATGGTCTCTTAGCATGATCGCTAGTTGTGTGAGTTTGGTGTTGTCATCAATGATCTTCTTTGCTTCCCTAATATTGGCACAAATGAATAGATGCTTCTCAGGGTCTTCTACTTCTTCTCCTCGAAACTCTGGTAATCTAATAGTAGGGTCGTATCCTACCATTCTGAGTACAAAACTACTACCTCCTCCACGCGGTGTGGATACTTGACTAAGATTACTTGAACTGGCTCCTCTAGTTGTCGCTCCTTATGTATATGTGCTTCTTTCTGTCAAACTTCCTTCGAACTTTGGTTGCCTAAATGGTGGTGTTCTCTGTGGTGTATTGGTCGAACATGGGTTTATGGGTTCCACACTGACATTGATATGAAAAGGGTGGTTGTCTTATCCTCCCCTTCTTGGGCCTCTTGTTTTCCTCTCATAGGTGGCGCGCAGGATTTACTCAATCTTCTCCACAACCTAGATATCCTCTACCTCTTCCTCATCACTTGCCAAGCCCTCCCTTTCGTCTACGACTCTCTTCTTGGAGTTTATCTTATATTGGTAGGGTTCTCCGCTATGCGTCATTCCTGATAACACCAAGATCCACTTGAGTTGGTCGTCATCCATCGAGATCAGGTCCAAGGGTTCCTCTTCCTTCTTCTCTTTATCCTGCCCTCCTTCCATTCCTCCTCTTTATGTCAGTGCTTCCCCCCTTCCCCCATGCACGCAGGGAAGTCTAATTGTCTGATTCCATTGTCATTGCACCTTTACTATATAGCAATATGTTGATAGAAGTATACAGGGATCGAATATACCTCCCTCTGGGTCCTCATAGAAATTATTGCTCGGCTGTGTTGTATGACTTTGTTGTGTCTATCGCAAACTTTGTGATGAAATCTGCCACAATATTGTCAAGCCAAAAGTCTACTGCACGGGTGAATTTGTTATTCACCTACTGTAGTTGCTGAATCTATACTAGATTCCAATCTAGCTGTCAAATCTGGTTCGTCGGGTGATTATCCATTAACCTTAAGATCCACTCCTGTAGTAGATTCAGAAAATCACAGAAAATGATTTCGTGTAAATATGTAAACACATATTTATCCAGGTATCTACATGGTGTGATTCTAGGGTTTCTATTGTCTTTGTGTGTAAATTCTAGCTCTTTAGTTTGCAACCAGCCCTCGATTTCTTCTCTTGTGGGGTTCCACGGTCTCCACATTCAATTCTAATGGCTCATTGCTTCTTTGATGGTTCTTGTCCACTCTATCTCATCTACTCAGTCCTATCTTGTTCCTCTCAAGTCGGCAATGGAACCATCTATTTGTTTTATCGATTCCCTTCTCGGGTGATCTGAGTTATTGACCCAGGGTTCATATCATTCGGGTTCCAAAAAAGCCTCTAACTATCGGACCTCCTGGTAAACCAGAAGGCAACGCAGTGCCTAGAAGGTACTGCGCAGTCTCACTCGATATAGCTAAATATGGTTGACTGTAAGACTCGTGTGTTTACTGTCTAGGACAGAGTAGGGGATAAAGGGTTTCTTGATTAAGGCCCTGTTCTGCAACTGTTATAGTAATCTACTTGTTCCTAGGAATCACATGCATATAACTCAAAATATAAACAGATTCTAATAATGAATTTGGTTACCCATCACTAGTAATCATCTATTGCTTAATGAAGTTAAATATATGAAAACATTCAACACATTACACTTATATTACCGTGGTTCACCCCTCCTTGGCTACGTCCACAAAGATTTGTCTCTTGGCTCTTTTATTATAGTAGTTCTTGATATCCCTTGCGCTGCGTGCTTACAGTTCTCTGCAAAAGCGGGTAAGATCTATGAGAGGTGAACTAGATCACACCAGGCTCTACAACCTGCAGTCTAATCCTCAAATATACCTTCCCGCATGTCTTTTTTTTCTCAACAACTTACAAAACTCGGTTCATACAATTCAAAACCCCTCACGTATCGCCAACAACAATACTCAATAACAATCACAATCCTCACAAAAACTAACATTAAATCAACAATGACAACAACAACCAACAACAACAACAACAACCAACCCTATATCATACTTTCATATCTATATTTATACATTTCGAGCTCTTCATCCACTTACAAAATATTACCAAAACCCTAACCCTTCTTACATTAGGTTTTTCTCCCATGCGCGTGTTGTTCTTCCTCTAGATGTCACTTTCCTCTGTGCACGCTTTCTTGCATTCACGCGTGTTGATCTTTTTCTAGTTGTCACTTCAGTTTCATGCACGCTTTCTTTCCCATGATCATCCATCTTTCCACTTCGGCCTAGTGCCAACAATCTTCCTGTTGCTTCATGTGATTTTGGGCCATGTGGAGGTTATCCTTCAGAGCCGCTAGAGTCGTTGTACTTCCTTGAAATATTGTATCAATAGATTGGACCTTGGATGTGCCAGGAATATAAGTAGTGATTGTCAGTGGTATTTGGCCATACACTGCTTCATATGGGGTCATTTTAGTGGTCATCTGATAGGAATTATTGTACCATCACTCTGCCAAGGGAAGCCATTGCACCCACTGATGTTGCTTGTCTGAAGCAAAACAATGCAAGTAGATTTCAAAACATTTGTTGACTACTTCTGTTTGGTCATCATAATGGGGGTGATAAGTTGTGCTCATGGTCAATTGGGTGCCCTGTAATTTAAATAGCTCTTGCCAAAATGTGTTGGTGAAATATGGGTCACGATTAGAGACAATAGAGGTTGGCATGCCATGTAGCTTGAAAATATGACCAGGGAATACTTGTGCTACGAGTGTCGGTGTGAAGGGGTGAGGTAAGGGACAAAAATGAGCATACTTGGAGAGGCGATCAATCACCACCATGATGACAAACTTGTTCCTGGCTTTAGGAAGGCCCACTATAAAATTCATGGAGATTTCAGTCCACAGAGAAGCTGGAATGGGTAATGGCTATAGGATGCCTGGATACTTTACCGTTTCACCTTTATTACGTTGGCACACCTCACATTCTATGACAAATTGAAGTATATCCTTGTTCATGCCTGCCCAAAAAAAAGAACGATGAGAAAGCGCATATGTATTTTGGAAGCCCGAATGACCCTCTATAGCTGAGGAGTGAAACTCATTTAAGAGTCAGGACTTGAGTGTTGAGGAGGGTGAGAGAACCAGGTGATCCTTATATCAGAGAATATTATCCTGCCAAGTGTAGTGAGTGGGAGGATTAGGGTCCTTCTGAAGATGCTGAATTAATTTGGAGGTAGCCTGGAGTGTTAGCCACTCTTGGCGCACTTCTTCAATCCAATTGAGGACTAGTAAAGATAACACAAAAAGGGAGTCCTCCTCCTCATGTTGTCTTTTCAATGGATCTGATACTATGTTATATTTTCCCTTTTTGTAGATGATTTCATAATCATTACCCAACATTTTTTTCAACCACTTATTTTGTTCTGGGGAGGATAGTTGTTGCTCCAAAAAATGTTCTAGGCTATGGTGATCTGTTTTAATCTGAAAATGATGTCCCAAGATATATCGTCACTAGGTGTGCACTACATGGAGAATGATCATCATTTCGTTTTCATATGTAGATCAACTTTGGTTGCGACCACACAATGCTTGGCTAGTAAATGCCAAGGGTCGACCATCTTGGGTGAGAATTGCACCTATACCCTTTCTTGGAGCATCCAATTCCATCACAAAGGTTTTGTTGAAGTCATGAGATTCTAGGATAGGGGTCGTTCACATGGACCTCTTTAATTCTATGAATGCTTTCCCAACAACTGGTATCCAATGAAATGAATTCTTATTAAGGAGGTCAGTCAAGGGATTAGAATTTTTTCCATAATGGTTGACAAATTTCCTTTAATAGTCTGAGATACCCATAAAAACCCTTAGGCTCTTTAACGTCGTTGGTCGCGACCATTCTTGCATAGCTTGTATATTTTTGGGGTCCACTTTTACCCCATCTTTGCTGACAATGTGCCCCAAGTATTCCACTTCGTTGACACCAAATGAACATTTGGTGTTTTTGACAAACAATTGGTTTCCCTACAATAAGTGAAGGACTTTGTCCACATGAAGAAGATGGTTATCCTAGGTGCAGCTATAAATGAGGATGTCATCAAAGAAAACCAAGAAAAACTTCCAAAGATAAGGTTTCAATAGTTTATTCATGAGACTTTGGAAGGTAGATGGAGCATTGCAATGGCCAAAAGGTATGACCAATAATTCATAATGTCCCTCATGAGTTCAGAAAGTAGTCTTCGGAATATCATCCTCCTTCATCCAGATTTGGTGATAATCGGATCAAAGGTCTAATTTGCTTAATACACAGGCACCTTGTAGTTCATCCAAGAAATCATCAATGACATGAATGGGAAATTTATCTTTGATGGTTAGTTTATTCAAGGCATGAAAATCAGGGCACATGCACCAAGTACCTTCTCTATTTAAAACCATCACCACTGGTGAAGAATATGGGATAGTACTAGGGAGAATTACCCTCGCCTCAAGTAACTCATGTACCAACTTTTTTATTTCATTTTTCTAAGCAAATGGGTATCAGTAGGGACATACATTGGGGGGTTGAATGCTCAACATGAGAGGGATGCTATGATCATGCTCACCCCTGGAAGGAGGTATGGATGTAGGAAGCTCAAAGATCTTGGGGTATTTGTCCAAGATGAGCTGTAGGCTAGGAGGAACTATCTGAGAGACCTATTTAGTGATCTGGATGGAATTAGATTGAGTAATCACACCATGGCGGGATTTCTTCAAGATTTTTTCCATCCTGTGAGAGCTAATGATTTTAGGAGAGCCTTCTTGGAGACCCCAAAGAGTACAGGGGTGAGATTCTTGGGTGAAGCTCATATATAATTCTTGATAATCCATTCTGAACGGCCCCAGAGTGAGAATCCATTCCATTCCCAATACAATATCACAACCACCCATGGAAATATATAACATGTGGGTTTTCATATGGTAATCACCCATTTAGAGTTTGACATTCCCATAATGGCCCCCACACTTCATAGTACCGCCATTAGCGATGAGGATTTGAAAATTAGAAACATGGCGGGCAAAGCAATGGAGCTCATTAGCTAGCCTACGATGAATAAAATTATGGGTGCTACCACTATCAATTAATACCACAAATGACCTATGTTTAATGTATCCTTTGATCTTCAATGTCTTTGGGGACAAAATACCTGAGGGTGCATGAAGCGAGATGACCGGTTCCACAAATTCCATCGACGTGACAACTGGATCTTCAATAGGATCACTTGGTTGAGTCACCTCTTGGAGTGTACTCGAAGGGGTACCAACAAGGGTTACAAGGGTGGCCAACAAATGTGCGCTTAAAAACCACTTGTATTTCCTACGTGTATGACTTTCTGACCATGGGTTTATGCGCATAATGACAAATATTTGTAGCTTAAAGATGACAAAATACATATCTACCCTGAAAAAAAAAATTAACCCACAAGTCTTGCCCTAGAAAGAGCTATGATACCACTTGCAATATTCTTGATATAATATATTATGTAGAACAAAAAATATATAGCAAGAAATGACAGAATAATAATGATATATCTAGAAATATATCAGATGAACACTAGAATAACACCAGAATAATCGACAGGAAGATAAACTTTATTATGATAGCAATGTTCACTTGCCTCTTAGAGGGGGAAACTTGCAGTAGAGAAAAGCTCTATTACAATAATATCCAAGACAAAATATCCAATACCTCCTACTCTTATGTTCCATATTATGTTCGGAATGAAATGAAAGCAGAGATATTACAATGAAACACTCATGAAAATTTCCAGAAACAGAGAAATACAACAATACTTGATTTCTATTAATGAAAGAATTGTAAAGAGACTATAAATACAGAGTGCAAGACTCGCCAGAATGGTGACAACTTTATCTCTAAGCAGAGATGTAACGACTACGCTCATTCACCAGAAGATGATTACAATGAGGCTCTAAAGGCCTTTTTATGTTAAACAAGAATGCCAAAACCATAGACATCCAAAAACCTAACCCTAGGAGATGAAACAACAAAAGTCATGTGGGCCCCATTTGGGTAAGTTAGTACATTAACTTCTCAGGGTTGTAACTTTTGCATATGATCTCCATTTTAGGCATGTGATAGCCCATTGGAAAGGTATTTTCAAGAACTATGCATTACACCATCAAACTCAAACTCTGTCTACAGTTTGACTTTGGTGAGACAAAATAACACTGTTTAGGGCCCCAAAACAGCCCTGGAAGTACAACAAGATGTGTTGACATGAAAACATACAAAATGAGCCAGTTGGATTATATGGGAGGCCACAAATATCCACCTGGAAGATGTGTAGGTCTTCAGAAATCCCCGGAAGTGTAGAACCCACAATTACAAAGAAGTAAAAAAGAATATGATGAACTAAAAACTAACAAAAGGATCCATTTGGAATAGGTGGGTGGCCACCAATATCCACCTAGATCAATCCTCCCCCTTAGGAAGAAATGGTCTCCATTGTGTTGAGTGCCTAGGGAAGAGAGGAAAGAATTTTTTGGATCTAAATCTTGGTGAGATGCATGCTTTGTTGGAGAAGTTATGTTGCTTGGTCTCTGGAAGACTTTCACAAGCCTGTTGTTGGCAGGGTTGAATATTCTCCACCAATCTGTTGTCTCTGGGTTTAACAGGGCATTGTGTAGGCACCATCGTAGGTAAAGAAACAATCTATTTTTGTTGGAGAGAAGGTGTTGAGGATATAGTGGTTGTAGTGGTCTTCTGTGCATCCTTTGAACAGACTGTGAAGAGGATGAATTTTGCAGTATGATAAATTACTTTGCAGCACTATTTTGGTGGAGCAGTAGTTGGAACTACCTCTGGTATCCTATAGAGCTGACTTCCCAAAGTAATAATGACACTATGGGGTCTAGACTCATAGACATCATGAAGTCTCCACATATATGGTTGGCCCAAAACCACATCACATACATCAAGAGGGGAAACATCACACATTACCTCATCCTTGAAGGGATGGATGCCATAGGACAAACGACACTGTTAGCTAAAACAGAGATCTCATTCTTGGTGAAGCCACCTGATGTTGCATGGTTGTGGGTGTGGTGTTGTCGACAACCCCAACTGTTTTATGGCCTTAGATGAGATGAGGTTCTTCTGGCTATCGTTATCAACAATGAAATGCAACGGGGTCCCCTTCACCCACATCTATGAATGGAAGAGGCGCTACCCCTCTTTAGGATATATTGATTCTTCTAGTTGAATTGTTGTGGTCGCGATAGTGGCAATGGGGTCTGCATCGATGATTTTTCTATTTTCAATATTTTCTGGATCATATTCTGAATCATTGTTCAACTTCATGTATTTGACCTCAACCACCAATCACTGTTTCAAGTGACATTCATCGGTGTTGTGCCATGGGATTTTGTGGAAGTCATACCAATTCCCAGTGTCATTCTTCATCTTTCCTTTACCCTTCTTCTCCTGTGTCTTGCACTGGTTGTATGGAGGTTGTTGTTTAGGGCCGTCCTTACCATGCTTTGGTTGTATCATATTTGCAGACCCAAATTCCCATTTGTTCTGGTGCCTAAATTTCTGGTCGATTTTGAAAGCATATCGATAGGCAGCTCCTAATGATGAGATGTTTAGGAAATCCATTTCAGTTTGGATGTACCTATGTAGAGCCCCATGATATTTAAAAACTAGGTGTCACTCGAAGTCTTTGATACTCAGCTTGGTGCACAAGGTATGGAAAGTATTTGTGAACTTTGACACTGTTTGGCTCTTCTCTTTCCCCAGTGTGGTCTATATCATGTACTGGTGTTCATAGTTATCAACAAGATAGTACTGTTCTTTGAATGCATCCACAAAAAAATCCCAAGCGGGCTCAGCCCCATATATTCCATATTCCTCTGTGGAAATTTTCTCCCAGTAATTTTCCCACCAATGTTTGACATGGGGGAGAGCCTTGAGGAGTGCGAAGGTGATTTTTTACCTATCGAAAAAATTTTGAACAGAGAAATAACCTTTTAATAAATTTAACCATTTTTCTAGGGAATTCACATCTATCTGACCTTCAAATATGGGAATATAAAAATTAACTTGTACCTTGAAGGGAGGGGTTTCTCCAAAATGGCCGCTTGATGAAGAGGCACATGTTGCTATTGGCAGGCATTGAAGCATGTGTGCAAAATTCTCCATCATTTTGTGCCTCTGTTGCGCGAGAGCTTGCTCAAGCAACAGGTTAATCGGATCTTCTTCTCCACTATTTTTCTTTTCTCTCGCCATCAAGGGTTTCTTGGGCGTGCGAGAGTGATTTTCCTCAAGAGAGACAAGCTCGATACCCCACTGGTTATACTCAGACCTCGTTAGGGACATGCGCTGAAAACGATCAAGAGCAACCTGCTCTGATACCACTGATCCGGATTATGTTCAGAACAAAATGAAAGAAAATATATTACAATGAAACACTCATGAAAATTGCCAGAAACAGAGAAATACAACAATACTTTATTTCTATTAATGAAATAATTGTAAAGAGACTGTAACATATAGAGTGCGAGAGTCGCTAGAATGGTGGCAACTTTATCTTTGAGAAGAGATGTGACGGCTACGCTCATTCACCAGAAGATAATTACAATGAGGATCTAAAGGACCTTTTATGTTAAACAGGAATGCCAAAACCCTAGACATCCAAAAACCTAACCCTAGGAGATGAAACACCAAAATTCATGTGGGCCCCGTTTGGGTAAGTTAGTACATTAACTTCTTGGGGTCGTAACTTTTGCATACGATCTTAGTTTTAGGCGCGTGATAGCCCATTGGAAAGGTCTTTTCAATAAATACGCATTACGCAGTCAAAATCTGACTCCATCTACAGTTTGACTATGGCAAGCCAAAATAGCACTATTTAGGGCCCCAAAATGGCCTTGGAAGTACAACAAGATGTGTTGACATGAAAACATACAAAATAATCTAGTTGGATTAGATGGGAGGCCACCAATATCCACCTAGAAGATGTGTAGGGCTCTAGACAACCCCGGAAGTGTAGAACCCACAATTACAAAGAATTACAGAAGAACGTGTTGAACTAAAAACTGACAAAAGGAGCCAGTTGGAACAAGTGGGTGGCCACCAATATCCACCTCGATCATCTTATTTATACTATTTCTACCTTCTAAAGAAAATTCTAGAGGAATATCTTTCTAGAAGCGAAATCTTCTATTAGGTCTTCTTACATTGACTTATTCTTCTTTATTTATTAGGCCTTATTAATTAATGTCGACCTTTATTAAATATAAAACATATCCTATTAACTAATGACCCATGGAAAGGGGTTAGGATCAGATCCTAACATAGTTTTGAGGCAACAATTTTCTAGAATTTTATTATAACAGTAATATGGTAGCTTAAGATCAAAGAGATAAACCCAAGGAAGAATGAATGTGAATAATGATTTGCATGCCCAAAATCATGGAGTATATTTGCATGTAGATGAGAAACCACATGTCTTCATGGGAAGTATACACATCCCCTCTATTAGAACTAAACACAAACATTACAAAATCCTAATTAAGCAGAGTTAAAGACTTGGACTTATCAATAAAATAATGTTATCTTCATTTAGCCCCCTTTCTTCCTCCTTTTGTTGAGTCATGTCCCCCCATTATATTGTCCCTCTACTTCTATAAATCCCATGATATATTTTTATTATCATAATTCAATGTACAATTTTACATATTAAATAGTTCATCTTTTAGTCATTCATTATATACATAAACAATACTAATCTCAGAATCAAAACTAGGGTATTACATATGAGGATGAAATAGTTATAGAGTAGTTCAAGAGGAGAGATAGGGTGGGAGATAGAGGTTGTGGGAAAAACCTACCATAGGTGGTTCTACGTGGTTGATCCAATTCTAGAGTATTTATCTAGGGTGAATGGATAAGCATCCCTTTAGGGATACTCCTTTTAGTGAGACTCTTGTATTCTTGACATTTAGGGAGATAAGGGGAGATGCCTAACCTTTCTAAGTCTTCCCTTACCTTAACTTAAAGGAAGGGTATTCTTTATTTATATAGTTTATCCACATATCTATTCTTATTAATTTACAAACAATTTTATATTTTTTAATTAATTACTTTCAAAAATCAAAATTTTAAAATTTTTACCTAATAAATATCTAAATTTGTTACATTTAGCTTTATTAATATTAGATGTTAAAAATACATATAAATTATAAAAATAACATTAAAATAAACTAAATTTAAAAGAAAATAAAAAAATATATAAATTCTCTTTTAATAAATTTAAGATGTTTATGCTTCAAAAATTAGCATAATATGCTTGATATATTACCCTTCCAAATCAAAGAACACCTTGTAATATTTGTTTTCCTTTTGTGATCTAGATTTATGAGTGGAACAAAATGAATAACAAATTGAGTACCATAACACATAGATACAGAGAACAACATATATCCAGTGAACAATAACTTCTATTGAATAAATAAAATATGATGAAACTATAGAACTACAGAACTGAAACAACTTGCTCGAATGGTGGTAGCTATATATGAGAAGAGATGTGGCATCCATATGAGAAGAACGATTACAATGAGGCTCCATAGGCCTTTTTAACATTACTCATGAATCCCAAAACCCTAGACATCCAAAAACCTAACCCTAGGAGACGAAATGTAAAAAGTTATGTGGGCCTCGATGGGTAAGTTGGTACTTCAACTTCCCAGGGTTGTAACTTGCATGTGACCTTCGTTTTAGGTGTCTGATAGCCTATTGGAAATGTATTTTTGAGAACTACACATTATGCCGTCAAACTTTGACTCCATCTATAGTTTGACTGTGACAAGCCCAAAAAACACTGTTTAGGGCCCCAAAACGGCCCTGGAAGTATAAAAAGATATATTGACATGAAAAATTCCAAAATAAGCTAGTTGGATTAGGTGGGAAACCACCAATATCCACTTGGAAGCTGTGTAGGGATTCAGACAACCCCGGAAGTGTAGAACCCACAATTACAAAGAAGTACATAAGAACATGTTGAACTAAAAACTGTCAAGAGGAGCCAGTTAGAATAGGTGGGTGGCCACCAATATCCACCTAGATCAGTCATCCCCCCTTAGAAATAAATGGTCTCCATTGCATTGAGTGCCCCCATTAGGTGAGGAAACTTCTGCTGAATTTGGCCTCGAGTGAGCCACTTGCCTTGGTGTAGGAGTTGCCCTACCTTGACAACCTGATAAAGATAGATCCTCTGTTGGCGAGTGCCCTTGACCTGTGTGTCCACTATCTGATTAGTGGATGCATGTTCTATGCAGTCAGGGTTGAGATTTGTTGGTGTGAACTATTTTGTGATCTCTGAGATGTCAAATAATGGTGAAAAATATGGTCGAAGGAGGTCCACATTGAACGCTGGGTGCAATCCAAGGAAGGGTGGAGTGTTGAGCTCAAAATCATTTCTACCCACAACCTTGGTGATAGTGTAAGGCCCATAGCGAAGTGGGCGGAGGTTCCAATGGGGCCCCATAAGGAGCTCTTTATTCAAATGTAACCATACCTTGTCTCCCACCTGAAACCGGTGCGATACCCGGTGTTGATTATGGCGCTTCTTGTACTTAGCATTGGCTTTCTACAAAATCTCATGGACCTGTTGGCAGATGTGCTGAATCTGCTCAATGAATCTAGTGGCTTTGTCAACCTTAAACTAAACATGGGAAGATTCTACATGTGTGGTTGCAAGAGGTAGTGCAACATCAATGGGACCCAAGGGTTGGAATCATAGGCCCACCTGAAATGGGCTATGTTCGTTGGAGCTATGGAGAGCCCTGTTGTAGTTGTGTTGAACATAGGGAAGATTCTCATCCCATGTATGCAGATGCTTAGAGTTGTACATGCACATGATGTGCACAATCATTTGATTGACTACCTCTGTCTGGCCATCAGTTTGAGGGTGGAAATAAGTGGATTTAGTGAGCTTGGTGTCCAAAAGTGACCAAAGATTCAAACAAAATGTGTTGAGGAACGTGTTTTCCTGATCTGAGGTGATGGTCTATGGTATCCCAAAATGGACCCATGCCCGTTTGAAGAAGATCTTGGCAGTATCTGTTGTTGTGATGCTCTTCTTATAGGATGTGATAATGGCCATCTTCAAAAATCGATCAACCACCACAAATACATAATCATTTCCGTGCTTGGTGGACAGAAGGCCAGACATGTAATCCATTGAGATGGATTCCCAAGGCCTCTCGAGAGTAGGAAGTGTTAAATTATGATCTTGATTTCTTATGCAGATTAATTATTTTATTTTCATCAACAATTTGATTCCAACTTAATACACTTCAACAATACCAAATCATAATCGAATAACAATAACTCTGTAGATAAGTAAGCATGAAAATCAACAACACATACCCTAGGGAAACCTTGTACAGGGATAAAAACCCTAGCAAACGATATTCCTTTACTGCATTAATAATGTAATATCACTTACAAATATCCACCATGAATGTTCTGCTCTTAAAGAGCTTGCCAGGATGACTCTGACCTGAAAAAGACCTAAAATACCTTGCTGAAATACACCTTTGATATGTTGCCTCTATTGTTGATATACAACACTGATATGATGCTTTGGTATGTTGACTCTTTATCACTGATATGTTCCTCTATTGCTTCTCCCTTAACCTGCATATAAAAACTATGTTGAAGAGAGAGTTCGACCTCTTCTTATATAGGCTAAAGAGGGGAAGAGGAGAGGCTTGAAATAGTAACATGTTTGCATGAGTTAATCATAACTCAGCTTCATACTTTAGTTCAAACCTAGAACTAGACTTGAGACTAGTTACAACTCAGCATTACACTTTAGTTTGAAAATAGAACTAGACTTGAGACTGGTATGCTTTAGTTCAAAAATAGAACTAGACTTGAGACTTTAGTCACAACTCAACATTACAATTTAGTTCAAAAATAGAACTAGACTTAAGACTTCAATTGCAACTCAACATTACACTTTAGTTCTAAAATGGAACTAGACTTAAGACTTCAGTTACAACTCAACATTACACTTTAGTTCTAAAATAGAACTAGACTTAAGACTTCAATTGCAACTCAACATTACACTTTAGTTCTAAAATAGAACTAGACTTAAGACTTCAGTTACAACTCAACATTACACTTTGGTTCTAAAATATAACTAGACTTGAGACTTCAGTTACAACTCGACTCTTTACAAGTCAATTCAAAATTCTCTTCATGGTGGATAATGTTACACGTGCCAATGCACTAGATCAATACATTTATATCATTTTCAATATTAGGAATATCGTTTGTTTCTAGCTCATAAGAATTTTTTATTCAACCTAAATTTTGCTAGATGCATTGACTTTTTCTCAAGGCTCACAAGGTTTGACTAGGCTCAGAGAGGTTGTATGTTCCCCCTAACTTTTGCACTAGTCTGTCTATGCTCATAGAGGTTGTACGTTCCCCCTAACTTTTGCACTAGATTGTCTATGCTCACAGAGGTTGTATGTTCCCCTTGACTTTTGCATTAGAATCACATAGCATCTCGTTTGTCCTGACTTTTGGTTTGACTCACAGAGGTTGTACGTTCCCCTTGGCTTTTGTCAATACCTCACAAGACTGGTTGATTCTCCAAATCTCCCTGGCTAGCCTCAGGGTGGCCCATATGGCCTCTCA
>ML787544.1:530190-584418 GCA_009831015.1 Picea engelmannii | reverse complement strand
TTGTCCTGACTTTTGGTTTGACTCACAGAGGTTGTACGTTCCCCTTGGCTTTTGTCAATACCTCACAAGACTGGTTGATTCTCCAAATCTCCCTGGCTAGCCTCAGGGTGGCCCATATGGCCTCTCATTGGAGAATGACTATCTATGCTGCCAAATTTAACACTCCCTCTCAGCGAGGGAGTCATTCTCATCCATACCAAGATTGTCTCTCAGCTACACAAATTGTCTCAAGGTCAGAGACTTGGTTAGGATATCAACTACCTACTCGCTCGTGGCTATGTACTATAACTTTATAGTTTTTCTCTAGACCAAGTCTCAGATGTAGTGGTACCTCATGTCAATATGTTTTGACCTATCATGAAATACCATGTTCTCTGTCAATTTTATGCAACTTTTATTATCACAGTGAACCACTGTCATCTCGAGCTTGTCTCCAAACAACCCAGAATGCAATTTTCTGAGCCATACTGCTTCCTTGCTAGCATCACTTGGTGCAATGTACTCAACCTCTGTTTTACTCTGTGAAATGGATCCTTGCTTCCATATTGACCAAGAGATCATAGAGGATCCTAAACTAAAGAAGTATCCAGAGGTAATCTTATGATCCACTGGGCTTCCTTCCCAGTCAGCATCTGCATACCCATGCAGAAATAAAACACCACTGGATGTATATCTCAAACCATAAGTAATGGTCCCTCTGAGATATCTCAAGATGTGATTTGCTACCACCTAGTGTCTTTGTCTCGCTTCATTCATGAAATGACTCATTGCAATCACTGCATAGCATATATCTGGCCTAGTGTGGATCATGTACATCAATGATCTAATTAGCTGCCTATACATGGTGGGATCCACCAAATCTAAATATGTATCAGAATCATGCATCTTCCTTAGGTTGGTAACCATAGGAGTATACATGGATTTGAAATCCATCATACCAAACCTCTTTAGTACATCCACTATGTATTTTCCTTGTGCCATAAATATCTCGCTGATATTATTATTTCTAGACTGGGAGAAGACATTCCACGTGCATGTAGATGCATCAACGATAGCACTTGGAGCTATCCTGGAATAGCCATGAGCGGGAGACTTGGATCAACTGATCGCATTTGCAAGAAGAAAGTTATCAGAATCAAAACAGAACTATAACACAACAGAAAGAGAAGGCCTAGCCATGGTCTATGCACTGCAGAAGTTTAGGCATTAGTTATTGGGAAAACACTTTAAGATGTTCACAGATAACGCAGCCTTGAAATACCTAGTCAACAAGCCAGTGTTGGGGGGGCGAATATGTCAATGGTTACTGTTATTTCAAGAATTTGATTTGGAAGTAATAGTTAAGCCATGAAAATTGAATGCAGGACCTAACCACCTTTCAAGGGTCACAAATGGAGAAGAACCTATGAATTTAGAAGACAATTTTCTAGATGCATGGTTATTCTTAGTATAGATTGTTGATGAATACTTCACAAATATCATTCAGTACTTGAGTACAGGTACTGCGCCGCAAGAATATAGAACTGTGCAGAAGAAAACCTGGTAGTTCGCGTTGCCGACTATCAACTGATTGCAGGACATTTATATAAAATGGGCACAGATAGCATCTTGCGAAGATATGTGTTAGAGCATGAAAGACCAAGAATTTTAGCAGAATACCATGAGGGAATTATGTAGGTAAATCTACCACACAGAAGGTATTGTGCGTAGTACTATGGTGGCCAACGATTCAGAGAGACTCAAAAGAGTAATTTCAAAAATGTGATGTTTGTCAAAGGGTAGGCAAACCCAACAGAAGGGATGAGATGCCATTACAACCACAAGTAACATTACATGAATTTGACAAGTGGTCAATAGACTTCGTGGGTCCAATCAACCCACCTGCAAAAAGAATAGGGGCTAGGTACATTATCACAGTGACAGAATACTTAACAAGATGGGTGGAAGCCACACCAGTAAAAGATTGCAGTGCAGAAACAACAACACACTTTTTGTTTGAACAAGTAATCACTAGATTTGGGTGCCCAAGAGTTTTGATGAGCGATTAAGGCATGAACTTCATAAACAATGCCATATGTGTGATGACTGAGGAGTTTGAAGTCCATCATCAGAAGAGCACACCATATCATCCACAGTCAAATGGCACAATGGAAGCCTTCAACAAAATTCTAGAGAACATACTGACAAAGATCTGTAACATCAATAGGGATGACTAGGACCTCAAAGTACCAGCGGTATTATGGGCGTATAGGATCACATGCAAAAATTTGATGGGGAACACACCATTTAAACTAGTTTATGGCCAAGAAGTAGTGGTGTCATTAGAATTTTTAGTACCAAGCTTGCATGTAGCAACAATCGCACAAGTGACATAACGAGGCACAGTATAGGAGAGACTGAATCAATTACTGACCATGGAGGAAGATAGAATCTTGGTAGGATTCCACCAACAAGTTCATAAAGCAAGAGACAAAGCTTGGCACGATAGACACATCAAGAAGAAAATGTTCAAGGAAGGAGATCTAGTACTGATGTATGACAGCAAATCAGTTCAAAACCCGAGCAAAATCAAAATGCATTGGTTAGGCCCGTACAAGGTAAAATATATCACGGATAGAGGAGCAGTACAATTAATAGATCTAGCAGGCACATAAATCAGAGGAATGATCAATGGGAGCTGACTAAAGTTGTAAAGGGACAGTCGACCATCCATCACGTAGTAAAAAAAAAATCGAAAAACAACAAAAAGGAATCAAAACCAAAGAGGGAAAAGTGCGCCAGATGTAGAAAGGCCACATGAATTTAGAAACACAAATTTGGTAAGGAGAAGGACAATGGTTACATACAAAGGGAAACAAGTGGGAAAAGGAAAGTCGGCAAAAGATGGATGACAGGACAACACTAGGTGAAATTAAAGGACGACAAGGACCGATGGGACATCACATTAATCGCACCAATTGGAGATGACAAAGCAAGAGTAATGGAAAGTATGAAACTGAAGTAGATGCATTGAATCGATAATCAAGGTGCATTAAACCCAAAACTGAGGAATCATCCTTGATAAGCTTCATGGGAAATCCATACAACACACGGATGCAGGAGCCCATAGTATATTCACTAAGACAGAGCAAAGAGATAGCGACAGAGGCTAGAGAACACAAAGTGAGTGCATATAGATCACTAAGACCATTCAAGTCTAGTAGACACTTGACATTCACCGCCATGGCATCGCCCAGGCAAGTAGAAGCAAGTCAGACCACCAAAAGAACTAGAGTTCAGACCAGGTCTCGAGGACCAGCGGAAGAAGGTGAACAACAATCATCGAATATCGTCGATATCGACAAAATCCCATCCCCATATGATACTGATGAATCCCACAATGATACTAGAAGAAATTCAATAGATATAAGTAGAGGCCATGAAGGTAGATATGCCAACAACGGCGCAGGAGCCTCAGAACCAGGAAGAAGAAACCCTAAAGGAGGTACAACCAGAGAGCACCAACACAAACTTGGAAGTTAATGGAATGATGTAGAATCCGAAAGCAGCAGTGGAGCCATATGAGTCTCAAACAACCATCTCAGAACACCTAGTAGGGGAGACCGCTGAAGATGTCTCAGATTGGTCAGAATGGCTTATAGAGGAGCAACGAGAAGCTGCTAGAACTTCAATCTAGCCACCACAACAGAAATATAAGATACAAATACGAAGCTCACCCTGCAAGAAACCTGCAGCAGAAATTGTGTTACCACGCATACCAACTGGAGTATAGGTAGGACCAGAGCTACTGGGCCATGTTAGAAATATCAAATATTCTGACCACGATATAGAAGACGAAGCCAAGTTTCAGGAACTTGCACAAAGGGTCTTTATACAGACCATAGGCATAACTCAGGTTGGAGAAACGATTAACCAGTTGTTGGCTTTATCGATTCCCTTCTTGGGTTATCTGAGTTATTGACCTAGGGTTCATGTCATTTGGGTTCCAACAAAGCCTCTAACTATTAGCCCTCCTGGTAAACCAGAAGGCAATGCAGCGCCCGAAAGATACTGCACAGTCTCACTCAAGATAGCTAAAGATGGGTGACTATAAGACTCAGGTGTTTACAGACTAGGACAGAGTAGGGGATAAATGGTTTCTTTATTAAGGCTGTGTTCTACGAAATCTTACTATAATCTACTTGTTCCTAGAAATCGCATGCATACAAATCAAAATACAAAAAGATTCTAATAATGCATCTGGTTATTCATCAATCATAATCATCTATTGCTAGAAGAAGTTAAAGATAAGCAAACATTCAACACATTACACAGATATTACCATGGTTCACTTCTTTTGGGCTACGTCCACAAAGATCTGGTTCTTGTCTCTTTTATTATAGTAGTTATTGATTTCCTTGCACCATGCACTTACAGTTCTCCGCAAAAGTGGGTAAGATCTATGCAAGGCAAACTAGATCGCACCAGGCTCCGCATCCTGCTGTCTAATCCTTAGATCTACCTTCCCTCATATCTTTCATGCTCAACAACTTACAAAACTCGATTCATACAATTCAAAAAACTTCACGTATTGCCAACAACAATCCTCGGAAAAATCACTCAATAACAATCGCAATCCTCACAAAAGATAACATAAAATCAACAATGACAACAACAAGCAACAATAGCCAGCCTATCTGATACTTTCGTATCTATATTTATACATTTTTGTCTCTTCATCCACTTACAGAATGTTACCAAAACCCTAACCCTTCTTACGCTAGGTTTTTCTCTCATGCACGTGTTGTTTTTCCTCCAACTGCCACTTTCCTCTGTGCATGCTTTCTTGCATTCGCACGTATTGATCCTTTGTAAGTTGTCACTTCAGTTTCCTGCACGCTTTCTTTCCCATGATCTTCCTTCTTTCCACTTTGACCTAGTGCCAACAGGCCCCCAACACTGACATGTGACTCATCCCGAGTCATCTAATTGCATTGTGATTCCTCGATCTCCCTAGTGATTGTCTGGAAATTCTCCTGCAGTTTTGCTACTTTTTTTAGTGCCTGTGCGGTTTTCTCCTTGATAATATCGATTGTTTGCACTCCTACTTCTTCTCTTATCAATCCTACACATTCCAACTGAGTCCTTGCTGACCGTGTTCTGGCTTCTTCTGCCTGCTCCAGTACTGTTGCTATCCATTCCTGTAACAATTCTATTTGATCCTGACACTCCTGTTTTTGTGTTTGCACAGTGAGAAGTTCTGCCTACAACTTCTTTAATTCCTATGTCCCCTTGACTCGTTCTAGGATTGGGATGGTTTTTTGTTGCTTCTTGAATTCTCGGATCGTTGCATTGATCTTTTCCTCCTCCTTGTCCCATTGTTGGACCTGTGGGTCCTCTTCCAGCTTTGTCCAAAGTTGTGCTTCTTTATCCAGCAAGTCGGTTGCTGTGCTGACCTGTTTTTCCAACTCCTGTAGTTGCACTGTTTCTTCCTGCTTCCTCTACTCCTTTATTATTGGTAGAGTTGTTGGTCTAATCTATCCATGGAGAGTCTTGATCTCCTTCTGGTATTGATCAATTGCCTACGCAATCTAATTGATCTTCTCTGTTGCTGGGAGTTCACTTCCTTGCGCAATAGTTGCAAGTTTCCTGAAAATGTCTTCAACCCTGCATTCCAAATCATTCTTACATTCCTTTTCCTCACACATTTCATATTTTGCTTGCGCGCAAACTGTTTCCAGTGTTTCCTGCTTCTTTGTTGCTTGTTGTAGCTTGACCACATTTTTCTGTGCTTGAGACTGTATCTCATGGTTGATGCTAACCTGCAATTGGTATAAGGCCTTTGTTGGCATCCGCGTTAATACCAATTGGATCTGATCCAAATCCTTTAGTGGTATCTGTCCCACAATCTCGTCCATTCGTAGCATGCTTGGCTTTATGTAAACCATGGAATGTGGTTTCAGAAGAATTGATTCACATTCTCCTACCTCCATTCTTTCTGTGGTCCATGCACTCGATGGCTCTATTCCTCTGATGCCACTTGTAATATGGGATTCTCCAAATTTCTTCAAGAGTTGCCCCATTTCTGCCTGCTCCTTCTACAGTTTGTCCCTGTGGTGCGCTGCATGATCAAAGTCCTCTGTGAGGCAATCCTGGACCATTCTGGCAATCATCTCGCCATCGTCCTCTGTGATTGTGTATTTTGGTGGTGGTGGTTGTGCCTTTGATTTCTTGCGCGCACTTGTTTCCTGTACCATTGGTCGCTTAGTTCCCCCTGATTTCTATGTGATGGGGTTCATCACAGTTTCTTGTGCTTTCTCAGCCGGGTTCTGTTGTTCATTGGTTGGCTGAGTGGTTTTTGTTCTCCCCTTTTGGGTCCCTGGCTTATCTGAGCCTCCCTCTGTCTGAGTTGGCTTATTTTAACAGGCTTTAGATCATCATAAGGGAACAAGTAAAATATGTTATTTGTTGGCGGGCAAAATTGACCATCCGTCAACTGGGAGAGTGGATCCGGTCCGGGGTTGTCTCATAACCCAAGTCGTTTGGGGTAACCCACCCTGACGGGTTTAGTGGCTATGTTAGCCGATCTAAGTCCTAAGAAAACAAAAATAAAACTACTCTACACTAACTAATCTAACTAAAAACAACTATTAAAACAAACTAATAAACAAATCTAACTATTCTATATACAATCTACTATCTAATACTATGCTAACTCTAAGAAATTAAAAATCTAACTACTAACAGAAATAACTCTTATTCACAAAATGTACAAAATTTACAATTTACAGATTTGAAAGGAAACCTGAAAAACTCATTTGTATTCTGTCCTAAGACAGTGAGAGATATTATTTTTTATTTTTATAATTTTATGAAAAAGAAATAAACTGAAAACTAACTAAACTAAGCAACTAAAATACTAACTCTAACTACAAATCTAAACTACACATATATCTAACTAAACTATTTAAATTATACTAACAAATTAACTATCAAATAAATAACAAACTAACCTGAAGAAACGCTCCAGGTTTGTCCTGTATGCGATGGTTATCTTAGCTGATCGAAGGGAGGAAACCCGCACCGAATTATCCACGAGCTTCTCGTAAACTAGAAGTTGCTATGCTCTTCAAATATGATTACAGGACAAACAAAACATTAAAACTACAACAATATTATGATTTATAAATCTTCAGAGTTAGATAAACCTGCATGCAAAGATCTATACAGAATGATTCAATTAACGAAGAAGAGAAATCTGTGATTCATTAATTGAAACCAAGTAATTTTTGTACTTTTAAATAATGAAAGAGATAAGATATGGATAACACATAAATCAAATCATATCATTTTGCAATAGATTATGATAGCTAAAGTAGTCTATAATCAATTGCAAACTGACATGCATAAACTTGAAACAAAAGTTTGATATATTGAAAGCAAAAGCTGTAAAAAAACATCAACTTTCGTCTCAATCTGTATTAGAAATCCATAGCCTGGTTCTCTCACAAGTGAGGATGATCCTTATTACAAAAATGATAAGTATTTAAAGACCTTCCACAGGGTAAAAGATCCCTGTGGAAGTTATCAAAACTGTTTACATAAATCTAGGAAAATATCCCAAGTTTGTATCTCTAACTTAAAATAACAACTTAAAAATAAAACTATATCACACAAATATCTCCTAGACTGCCATAGCATGTCCAATGCAATTCGAATGTACCTGAAAGAGGTCAAAAATGAACAAGTTAAGAGGATATTGTGTTGATGAAATTGATAAAAATCTAATCCTAAAGACTAACTACAGAATCTTGCGATTCTGTCGCTGGTCTAAATCCAACACAGAATCATATTAAAAATCAATGCAAATCTTAAAAACCATATTAAAAAATATTTGTTTGCTAAAAGCATCATGGAAATCGACACTTGTATGCAAATCGAACACACTAAATCGTATTCAACCAAATGATAACAGAGATGAGTATGCTCTCTTTAATTCGTTACCAATTTAGGTATACAAAATCACATTGGATAACCGACAGTAATGAAATCGATTCATAACCAATTGAAATCACAAATAGTTGCTTCAGCTATCCCCAAAATCAATTCGAATCTAATCAAATTAACATGGATCGTTTTCTTAAATTGATCGTGCTATATTAAACATAACAAACGATCCATGTTATTAGGGAATCAAATCAAAACTGGTATACAAACGAAATCATAATGGAATCAATCAGTTGATAACAGGGTCTGTAAGAGTTGTCCAATCATTTGTTATTGCTAATTGGGGCAGACAAAATCGATCGATATTCAACGAAATCATTTTTTAAATTCATTTCAAAATGAACTATTAAATGAATTTTCTCATATGAATTCGATAGAGATAACATAATTCGATCTGAGTTAACAAACTCGTTTTGAAAATTAAAATCAATAGAGTAGTATCCAGTCTATTTTCGATACGAATCCAACTCATAAAAACAATCATGCTAACTTGAGATATGCAACAATCCAATAAAAAAAAGGGCAAATCGAACAGTTCGAGTTTGACAATGGACAGAGCTATTTGAAAACAAAACTCAAATCATTATATTAATCCTAGAAATTTACAAAACAAAATTGATATCGAAATTCATACCTGGATGACGAGCAGACAACTTGGTCATAACAGTTTGGAATTGATGAAGGCTGTAGCCGATTCGACATTCCTAAATACGATGGAACCAGTGGTTTTATGATTCTTGTCATTAGCTTGAAGCTTATCCCTTTGGCTTGTCAACACTGCAACTTGGTTTTCCAATGATTTGATTTTCAACTGTAATAAGGGAACGTCGATGTGATTTCGATTTATTGCTTTGGTTTTGAAACTATGACTATTGCTCGCGCAAACGTTTGTTCCACTTACCATATATTCATTGGTTGATTGAATGGCATAGTTTTTAACACTTATGCATAGTAATATTTGAATATTTATATGCGTCGGTGGTTGTCTTTATGGGAAATGACTGTTTTTTATGGGCTGAGCTAACTCCACCACCCTCGCACACTTTGGCATTAATGCCTTCCCCCTTTCCCGGGTTACCTCTGTTAGTTTTTTGGTAAGCCTATGAGTTATTCGACCATGCGTTGACCCTACCCAAACCCCTGTCCACTGTGTGTTCTCTCCTGGCTCCTGAAGGGCAAATTGAACCCCCATGGTGTTCAGAGTCAGTTTTGGTTTCATTTTTGCCAGAGAAGATTGCTTAAGACTGCCCTCGTAATTGCCCCCAGAGTCACGTTTTTGCGTGAGTAATTCTAGGCAAACGGTTTTGAATTAGATCAAACTGTTGACAACCCATAACCGAATTTAGCCCCTTTACCTTCAAAATGGGCGGTTTCCTCAGAAATTGAGTTGTTACAGAGATTTAGCTCGTGTTTTTTAGGTCAAATTTTCAGATCCTCTCTGTGGCTGTAAGGTGCATTTTGGGTCTGTATGCATTTTCCAGAATGCTTATCACTTCTCTAGACCTGTGCTTCAGAAATCCTTACGCCCGTCTAGCCTTGTGCTTCTTGCCTTCTATCAAACCCTTGATCAATCCAAAGATTCATCAAGCAGTCTGTCAGCAAATTGCAAGACAAAAGGCTTAGTTCTTTTAATGGATAGGCAACCACTGCCACTGTTAGCTTGAAATTATCATGACCAAATCGAATCATTCTCCTAATGCCCAGGTATGTATTTCAACATTGATTTTTAATGATTTGGTTTGAATTAGCCGATTGTGTTTGCCCCAATTTAGCTATGTTTGTTTTTAATAGATTAAAAACAATCCTGTTTGCTTCCAATTACCAGAAATGATTTCATTTTTCTATTTTGAATTAGCATAAAAGATTTCATTTTGAATTAATATAAACTATTGAATCATGTACAAAGGATTGGTTTGCTAAATCAAGTATTAGTTCTGTTATCATTTGGATTGATTCAAAAAACGTTTTTTTTTATTTTCAATTGTCAAAATGATTCTGTCTGTTTTGAATTAGTAATAAAAGAATGGTTTAATAGATAGCATACATTCATGTTATCATTTGGTTAATTTAAAATGATTTTGTTTGCAAATATGACCAGCTACAGAATCGTTTGATTATGTTAGCTAGTGATAAAAGTTGGATTTTTTGATGATTTTACAACTAAAATATCATCTAAACTTCTCCATATTTTGATGATTTTACAACTAAAATATCATCTAAACTTCTCCATAGCTTATTAGTATTTTGCACAAAGGGTATTTATACAGACCATAGGCATAACTCAGGTTGGAGAAACGATTAACCAGTTGTTGGTTTTATCGATTCCCTTCTTGGGTTATATTTCAGTTTGCAGTTTAGTCTAGGAGATCTATTTTGTATAGATCTTTGCATACAGATTTATCTAACTGTGAAGATTTATAAATCATAAGATTGCTATAATTTTTATGTTCGGGTTATAACAAAAGTTTGATATATTGAAAGCGAAAGTTGTAACAAAACACCAACTTTCATCTCAGTCTGTATTAGAAATCCATAGCCTGGTTCTCCCACAAGTGAGGATGATCCTTATTACAAAAATAATAAGTATTTAAAGACCTTCCACAGGGTAAAACTTAACTGTGGAAGTTATCAAAACTATTTACATAAATCTGGGAAAATATCCCAAGTTTGTATCTCTAACTTAAAATAACAACTTAAAAAAAAAACTATATCACACAAATATCTCCTAGACTGCCACAGCATGTCCAATGCAATTCAAATGTACCAGAAAGAGGTCAAAAATGAACAAGTTAAGAGGATATTTTGCTGATGAAATTGATAAAAATCTAATGCTAAAGACTAGCTACAGAATCTTGCGATTCTGTAGCTGGTCTAAATCCAACACAGAATCATATTAAAAATCAATGCAAATCTTAAAAACCACATTCAAAAATATTCGTTTGCTAAAAGCATCATGGAAATCGACACTTGTATGCAAATCGAACACACTAAATCGTATTCAACCAAATGATAACAGAGATGAGTATGATCTGTTTAATTCGTTACCAATTCAGGTATACAAAATCACATTGGATAACTGACAGTAATGAAATCGATTCATAACCAATTGAAATCACAAATAGTTGCTTCAGCTATCCACAAAATCACTCCGAATCTAATCAAATTAACATGGATCGTTTTCTTAAATTGATCGCGCTATATTAAATATAACAAATGATCCATGTTATTAGTGAATCAAATCAAACTGGTATACAAACGAAATAGTAATGGAATCAATCGGTTGATAATAGGGTCTGTAAGAGTTGTCCAATCGTTTGTTATTGCTAATTGGGGAAGACAAAATCGATCGATATTCAACGAAATCATTTTTTAAATTTATTTCAAAACGAACTATTAACCGAATTTTCTCATAAGAATTCGACAGAGATAACATAATTTGATCTGAGTTAACAAACTCGTTTTGAAAATTAAAATCAACAGAGTAGTATCCAGTCTATTTTCAATACAAATCCAACTCATAAAAACAATCATGCTAACTCAAGATATGCAACAATCCAATCAAAACAAGGGCGAATCGAACAGTTTGAGTTTGACATAGTCGTTGTGAATCAAAACAGTTCTATGATTTGGGCGCAAAAATCTTTTGCACAGGTCAGATATAATCCAAATCCAAACAGAAATGTTGACAAAACAAAGTCGTTTTAATAGACAACATCATATTTATCAAGCCAATTGAATCCTATGAAATCGTTTCAACAATCAAATCACAAGAACAAAATCAGCCGTTGATATCCAATGACAACAACATAATATTAAATCAAAATAGAACCGTGTTCTAATTTTAGCGTAAAAACCTCTTGTTCAGGTTGGATACAAACAAAATCCAAGTGAAAAAAAACACCATTCATTTCGTTAATTCAAACCAACAGAAAAACGAATCAAAACCAGTGAAAACCAAACAATTGTTAAACTGGGCACGACCAAATCGTGTAACCAAATCATAACTTCATTTAATTTTAGCAAAATGAAAACAATGTACAGGATCCACAAAACTATGACAGAGTCATTTCGAACAATGGACAGAGCTATTTGAAAATCAAACTCGAATCATTATATTAATACTAGCAATTCACAAAACAAAATTGATATCGAAATTCATACCTGGATGACGAGCAGACAACTTGGTCATAACAGTTTGGAATTGACGAAGGATGTGGCCGATTCGACATTCCTGAATATGATGGAACCAGTGGTTTTTTGCTTCCTGTCATTAGCTTGAAGCTTATCCCTTTGGCTTGTCAACACTGCAACTTGGTTTTCCAATGATTTGATTTTCAACTGTAATAAGGGAACGTCGATCTGATTTCAATTTATTGCTTTGGTTTTGAAACTATGACTATTGCTCGCGCAAACGTTTGTTCCACTTACCATATATTCATTGGTTGATTGAATGGAATAGTTTTTAACACTTATGCATAGTAATATTTGAATAGCTATATGCACCGGCAGTTGTCTTTATGGGAAATGACGGTTTTGCATGGGCTGAGCTAATTCCACCACCCTCGCACACTTTGGCATTAATGCCTTCCCCCTTTCCCGGGTTACCTCTATTAGTTTTCTGGTAAGCCTGTGAGTTATTCGACCATGCATTGACCCTACCCAAACCCCTGTCCACTGTGTGTTCTCTTCTAGCTCTTGAAGGGCGAATTGAACCCCCATGGTGTTCAGAGTCAGTTTTGGTTTCATTTTTGCCAGAGAAGATTGCTTAAGACTTCCCCCGTAATTGCCCCCAGAGTCACGTTTTTGCGTGAGCGAGTCTGGGCAAACGGTTTTGAATTAGATCAAACCGTTAAAAACCCAGAACCAAATGTAGCCCATTTGCCTTCATGGTAGGCAGTTTCCTCAGAAATTGACTTGTTACAGACATTTAGCTCAGGTTTTTCGGGTCAATTTTTCAGATCCTCTCTGTGGGTGTAAGGTGTGTTTTGGGTCTGTATGCATTTGCCAGAATGCTTATCACTTCTACAGACTTGTGCTTCAGAACTCCTTCCGCCCGTCTAGACTTGTGCCTCTTTCCTTCTATCAAACCCTTTATCAATCCAAAGATTTATCAAGCAGTTTGTCAAAAAATTGCAAGACAACAGGGTCTATTCTTTTAATGGAGAGGCAACCACTACCACTGTTAGCTCGAAATTATCTTGACCAAATCGAATCATTTTCCTAATGCCCAGGTATGTATTTCAACATCGATTTTTAATGATTTGTTTTGAATTAGCCTATTGTGTTTGCCCCCAATTATCTCTGTTTGTTTTTAACAGATTAAAAACAATCCAGTTTGATTCCAATTACGATAAATGATTTTGTTTTTCTATTTTGAATTAGCATAAAAGATTTCGTTTTGAATTAATATAAACTATTGAATCATGTACAAAGGATTGGTTTGCTAAATCGAGTATTAGTTCTGTTATCATTTGGATTGATTCAAAAAACATTTTTGTTGATTTTCAATTGTCAAAATGATCCTGTCTATTTTGAATTAGTAATAAAAGAATGGTTTAATAGATAGCATACATTCCTGTTATCATTTGGTTAATTTAAAATGTTTTTGTTTGCAAATATGACCAGCTACAGAATCGTTTGATTTTGTTAACTAGTCATAAAAGTTGGATTTTTTGATGATTTTACAACTAAAATATCATCTAAACTTCTCCATATTTTGATGATTTTACAACTAAAATATCATCTAAACTTCTCCATAGCTTATTAGTATTTTGCACAAAGGGTCTTTATACAGACCATAGGCATAACTCAGGTTGGAGAAATGATTAACCAATTGTTGGTTTTATCGATTCCCTTCTTGGGTTATATTTCAGTTTGCAGTTTAGTCTAGGAGATCTATTTTGTATAGATCATTGCATACAGATTTATTTAACTGTAAAGATTTATAAATCATAAGATTGCTGTAATTTTTATGTTCGGGTTATAACAAAAGTTTGATATATTGAAAGCGAAAGATGTAACAAAACATCAACTTTCGTCTCAGTCTGTATTAGAAATCCATAGCCTAGTTCTCCCACAAGTGAGGATGATCCTTATTACAAAAATAATAAGTATTTAAATACCTTCCACAAGGTAAAACATCCTTGTGGAAGTTATCAAAACTGTTTACATAAATCTGGGAAAATATCCCAAGTTTATATCTCTAACTTAAACTAACAACTTAAAAATAAAACTATATCACACAAATATCTCCTAGACTGCCACAGCATGTCCAATACAATTCGAATGTACCTGAAAGAGGTCAAAAATGAACAATTTAAGAGGATATTTTGCTGACGAAATTGATAAAAATCTAATCCTAAAGACTAGCTACAGAATCTTGCGATTCTGTATTTGGTCTAAGTCCAACACAAAATCATATTAAAAATCAATGCAAATCTTAAAAACCACATTCAAAAATATTTGTTTGCTAAAAGCATCATGGAAATCGACACTTGTATGCAAATCGAACACACTAAATCGTATTCAACCAAATGATAACAGAGATGAGTACGCTTTGTTTAATTCGTTACCAATTCAGGTATACAAAATCACATTGGATAACCGATAGTAATGAAATCGATTCATAACCAATTGAAATCACAAATAGTTGCTTCAGCTATCCACAAAATCACTCTGAATCTAATCAAATTAACATGGATCATTTTCTTAAATTGATCGCGCTATATTAAACATAACAAACGATCCATGTTATTAGGGAATCAAATCAAAACTGGTATACAAACAAAATCATAATGGAATCAATCGGTTGATAATAGGGTCTGTAAGAGTTGTCCAATCGTTTGTTATTGCTAATTGAGGCAGATAAAATCGATCGATATTCAACGAAATCATTTTTTAAATTCATTTCAAAACGAACTATTAACTGAATTTTCTCATACGAATTCGACATAGATAACATAATTCGATCTGAGTTAACAAACTCGTTTTGAAAATTAAAATCAACAAAGTAGTATCCAGTCTATTTTCGATACGGATCCAACTCATAAAAACAATCATGCTAACTCGAGATATGCAACAATCCAATCAAAACAAGGGCGAATCGAACAGTTTGAGTTTGACATAGTCGTTGTGAATCAAAATAGTTCTATGATTTGGGTGCAGAAATCTTTTGCACAGGTCAGATATAATCCAAATCCAAACGAAAATGTTGACAAAACAGAGTCGTTTTAATATACTACATCATATTTATCAAGCCAATTGAATCCTATGAAATTGTTTCAACAATCAAATCACAAGAACGAAATCAAAGCCATTGATATCCAATGACAACAACATAATATTAAATCAAAAAAGAACCGTGTTCTAATTTTAGCGTAAAAACCTCTTGTTCAGGTTGGATACAAACAAAATCCAAGCGAAAGCAAACACCATTCATTTCGTTAATTCAAACCAACAGACAAACGAATCAAAACCAATGAAAACCAAACAATTGCTAAACTGGGCACGACCAAATCGTGTAACCAAATCATAACTTCATTTAATTTTAGCAAAACGAAAACAATGTACAGGATCCACAAAACTATGATAGAGTCATTTCGAACAATGGACAGAGCTATTTGAAAACAAAACTCAAATCATTATATTAATCCTAGCAATTCACAAAACAAAATTGATATCGAAATTCATACCTGGATGACGATTAGACAACTTGGTCATAAAAGTTTGGAATTGATGAAGGCTGTAGCCGATTCGACATTCCTAAATATGATGGAACCAGTGGTTTTCTGCTTCTTGTCATTATCTTGAAGCTTATCCCTTTGGATTGTCAACACTGCAACTTGGTTTTCCAATGATTTGATTTTCAACTGTAATAAGGGAACATCGGTGTGATTTCGATTTATTGCTTTTGTTTTGAAACTATGACTATTGCTCGCGCAAACGTTTGTTCCACTTACCATATATTCATTGGTTGATTGAATGGCATAGTTTTAACACTTATGCATAGTAATATTTGAATAGTTATATGCGTCAGTGGTTGTCTTTATGGGAAATGAATATTTTGCATGGGCTAAGCTAACTCCACCACCCTCGCACACTTTGGCATTAATGCCTTCCCCCTTTCCCAAGTTACCTCTGTTAGTTTTCTGGTAAGCCTGTGAGTTATTCGACCATGCATTGACCCTACCCAAACCCCTGTCCACTGTGTGTTCTCTCCTAGCTCCTGAAGGGTGAATTGAACCCCCATGGTGTTCAGAGTCAGTTTTGGTTTCATTTTTGCCAGAGAATACTGCTTAAGACTGCCCCTGTAATTGCCCCCAGAGTCACGTTTTTGCGTGAGCCATTCTGGGCAAACGGTTTTGAATTAGATCAAACCGTTGAAAACCCAGAACTGAATTTAGCCCCTTTACCTTTACCATAGGAAGTTTCCTCAGAAATCGAGTTGTTACAGATATTTAGCTCGTGTTTTGCAGGTCAATTGTTCAGATCCTCTCTGTGGCTGTAAGGTGCGTTTTGGTTCTGTATGCATTTGCCAGAATGCTTATCACTTCTCCAGACCTGTGCTTCAGAATTCCTTCCACTCATATATCCTTGTGCCTCTTTCCTTCTATAAAACCCTTGATCAATCCAAAGATTCATCAAGCAATCTGTCAGCAAATTGCAAGACAATAGGCTCTGTTCTTTTAATGGAGAGGCAACCACTGCCACTGTTAGCTCGAAATTATCTTGACCAAATCGAATCATTTTCCTAATGCCCAGGTATGTATTTCAACATCAATTTTTAATGATTTGGTTTGAATTAGTCGATTGTGTTTTCCCCGAATTAGCTCTGTTTGTTTTTAATAGATTAAAAACAATCATGTTTGCTTCCAATTACCAGAAATGATTTCGTTTTTCTATTTTGAATTAGCATAAAAGATTTTGTTTTGAATTAATATAAACTATTGAATCATGTACAAAGGATTGGTTTGCTAAATCGAGTATTAGTTCTGTTATCATTTGGATTGATTCAAAAAACATTTTTGTTGATTTTCAATTGTCAAAATGATCTTGTCTGTTTTGAATTAGTAATAAAAGAATGGTTTAATAGATAGCATACATTCATGTTATCATTTGGTTAATTTAAAATGATTTTGTTTGCAAATATGACTAGCTACAGAATCGTTTGATTCTGTTAGCTAGTCATAAAAGTTGGATTTTTTTATGATTTTACAACTAAAATATCATCTACTAAAATATTTGTTGGCGGGCGAAATTGATCGTCCGTCAACTGGGAAAGATAAGATACAGATACCAAGCTCACCCTGCAAGAAACCTGCAGCAGAAATTGTTTTACCACGCATACCAACTGGAGTACAGGTAGGACCAGAGCTACTGGGCCATGTCAGGAAGCTCAAATATTCTTACCACGATATAGAAGACGAAGCCAAGTTTCAGGAACTTGTACAAAGGGTCTTTATACAGACCATAGGCATAACTCAGGTTGGAGAAACGATTATCCAGTTGTTGGTTTTATCGATTCCCTTCTTGGGTTATCTGAGTTCCCTTATGATGATTTTACAACTAAAATATCATCTAAAACATTAGGCGTAAAACTTCCACATGGTTTTTTAACAGGCTATAAACCATCCAATCATCCAGGTATACTTCGAGAAATTGGTGGATGAATTCCTTAAATGTTGCGATGACCACTCTGGAGAATATCGTAGGTGCATTCTTCAGTCTGAATGGCATGACTGTGTACTCATAATATCCCCATTCTGTCGCAAATGTGGTCTTGTGTCTATCCTCTTTTTCTATCTTGATCTGATGATATCTCGAGAATCCATCGGTGAATGAATAAGCTTCGTGTAATCCTACGTTCTCAAGTACTTCGTCTGTGAATGGTGTGGGGAATGGGTCGTGTAAGAAGGCATCGTTCAAATTCCTCAAGTCGATGCATATCTTGATCCCTCTTCCCTGTTTCTTGTCCTGTACTACCATCGGGATTATCCATTTTGATTCTTTGACTGGTTTGATGATGCTAGCCTCGTGCATCCTCTCGATCTCGTCTTTAAAATTTTTTTTGTATATGGGGTTCAGTCTGTATGGTCATTGTTTAATGGGTCTCGCATCAGGTCTGAGTGGTATCTTCATTTCTCCTAATTCTCCGGATATTCCTTTCATCTCTGTAAAGGTCGTGGGAAAAAGGTCGTTGTATTTGCACAATAATTTTGTGATGCTTTCTAGTGTCTGTTCGTCCCAATAATCTCCAATGCTGGCCATTTTGGGTTTCTCGTCGATCCCTATGTTATCCTTCTTGATCTTGATTGGTGTAGATATTACCTCTAATTCTAAGAGTGGTCCTTCCACCTCTCTCTCACCTTTGACTTCTTCTATCTAAATATTGCACGAATCATCTTCATCTGGTTCTTCTTCCTGTACATGGTAGCATGATAGCAGTTCCTTGACTGTCTGCTTATTCCGTTGTTGTACCTTTGTGATAAATTCCACTTCTGATTCTGTAATGCATATGACATCTCTGATCCATTTCAGGGTTGTGTCTATGCTAGGGTTCTCATGCTCGAATGAGAAAGTGACTGTAAAGTTCTATTGGAGTGTTACCCATGTCCTGGTTCCTTTCCACATTTCCTGGTCTATATACTAATTCGTTGGTATGCCTCCTAAAGTATGAATGAAGTGGTGAGCCCAGTCTTCTGGTGGCGTCATTTTCCATAGTGTTTTACATGCCTCCAAGTGTTCTGTTGGTATTCCTAGTCCATCATATTTTTGTCGGTTGTTCCATATCTGTTCTACACCGAACCTTATACGTAGTAATCATTTCCATTGGTACCAATCTGTGATAGTCTCTTTGTGAGCACCCCACCATCTTGTGGGTGTAGCCTTTAGTGCTAAATCTAGTGATAATAGCCTATGGTTCTCTAATACTTCGTCTTCGTATTGTGTCAAGAAATTTTCCAAATCATTTAGTCCATGAAAACTGGGTGGTTCTTTGATTTTTGTGCCAAGCCATCTTACTGCGCAGTCTATTCTTGCACACATTCTTGTGGATACTTCGTGTAATCTTTGCTACTAGTTTTCTAACCCAGTGTCTGAGTTTGTTGTGCATGAAGTAATTCTCCGCCAACTGAGTACCCCATCTGTAGTTGGGTTTATATAATCCGCATCGCGCACAATTGTTTTGTACAACTGGCCGATTTCGTCTAGATCCAGGCAAGTGGGTTCTACGAACCTCTCGCCTTCTAATGGGTCGAGTGGGGTTGTAACCTTGTAGTCTCCCGACTCAAATGTCATTTTTCTAGTTTTCAAGTTAATTATGGCCTGGTTTTCGAATGCCCAATCCAGACCAAGTAGCGCTGGGTAAGGTGTTGTACCGTCTACTATTTCGATGACTTCAAAGTCCGCCTTAGTGCGCACACCATACAGATCTACAGTTACTCCTTTCAGTCTACCTATTGGTAGGACTCTATGTTGATTTGCTAGCTTTAATTGAACAGTTGAGTATCCCAGTGTAGGTTCTCCCATGCATTGCCATGTGGTTTTTGGTAGTATGTTCACTTTAGATCCTAGATGTAGTATAATATCTCCCATGTTGAAATCCCCAATGTTAGCATTGATTCTAAATTCTCTACTTGTTCTTCATATTGTGTGTAGGTAGTTGAGAGTTTTCAGTTCTGGCCTCTGTTCATTCTTGCTGCTACATTTCTCTAGGATATTTTGCAATACTTTGATAGATGATGGATCACTTAACATTTTTATGCATGATTGCAAGAAGTCTTTGATAGTACTTACTTGTTCCTTAGGTTTTATTCCGTTGGTATGGTCTAGTGATGGCAGTATGTCATATTCTGGAGCTTCCTTGTTTTTTTGCGCAGTCAGCGCTATGTCCTCCTTTTGGAATTCTTGTTGGGATTTTGTAAAGATCTCCTTTTCCTTTTGCACGTCAAACTGCTTCTTGGGATCAGGGTTCTTCTTTACCCATTGGTTCTACGCTGGGTCTTGTTGAGCTGTGTCGTTTACTATTTTTGTTCCTCCTCTAGTGACTATGTTGATGTTCCGTCCATCATCTCTTACTTTGGCTGAAATCCATTGAATATTCTGGTTATTTTGGTTTTTTTTTTCCTGGATCTTTACAAGTAGTGTCGAACATTCCTTTATATCGTGGTCTGAAGCGCGATAGTACATATAGGTTGTTGGTGGTAGTGGGAATTCCCATGCATAATGTCCTGGTTGTTGGCAATTGTGACATGTGACTGGTCCTCTCCCATGTCTGAAACCTCCTCTGGCTCGTCCTGCTCCCCTATAGGCTACGCGATCACCTCATTGCGCGTTATATTGTGGTCCATTATTATACTGTACGGTATTGTACTAGGGTTGTACTACGGTTTCTCCTTATTATAAAGTTGTTTCATAGTGTTGTATGGTACTGGGGCTTGAGTGAACTATGGTGCTTCCTACCCAGTAATCAGTTCTACATGTACCTTGTATGCACCTAAGGTTCTTTCCCGCATCAGCTTCATAGTTCTGCAGTCTTTGTTGTCGTGGCCGACTGAATAGAAAAATGTGTAGTATGAGTTTGATGGGACTGTTTGGTATTTCTACATCATCGTGCAATGGTAAGGGTCATGACCCAGGTTTTTGCAGATTTCACACCATAATCCCCACTATGGTAGCGGGTTTGGCCTCCCTGTTGCCATATACTGCGAGAACATCGGACAGTCATTTTTGTGGTGTCCTTTTGTCCTGCATGTGGTACACCAAACGACTTCTCATTTGTCCTTGTTCTTATTCTGGTTCAGCTGAAATGTTAAGTTCTTCAGATCCTCTTTCGGTTCTTTGATAGCCAGGTCTGTCTACTGGTATTGATTCTCTTCCAATTACAAGGCTGCCTGCAGAGCCTCTGCTTGTGTCTGAAACTTCTGTTGTCATAATGGAAATTTCAAATGTGGGAGTAGTGAGTTGACAAATAGGTGTCGATGTTACATATTGGTCTTAAGGTATTTTAACATCCCTTTTGATTGCTTGAAACTTAGATCAATCTACCATACCAATTCTCCTGGTTTCTGTCTTATCTCGATCATCTCGTTCATGTACTCATCCTATGAGCTCGGCTTCTGGAACTCATTAATTAGTAGTTTCTTAATGTCATCCAGTGTCCTTGTCATCCCGAGAGAATTGTTCATGTCTAGACTCATGTACCAGTCTAGTGCGCGATCTCTTAGTGTGATCGCTAGCTGCATGAGTTTGGTGTTGGCATCAGTGATCTTCTTTTCTTCCTAGATCTTGGCACAAATGAATAGATGTTTCTAAGGGTCTTCTGCCGCTTTTCTTCGAAACTCTGGTAATTTGATAGTAGGGTCGTGTCATACCATTCTGAGTACTGAACTAATTCCTCCTCCACATGGTGTGGATACTTGACTAAGATTATCTAATGATCCCAAGCCATTATGCAAGGATCATCACGGTTTTGGTGTCTTTTTAAAACCTTTTCTTGTTGTGGTATTTCATCAAACACTTTGTTGAATTACTTGTTTAGATGTGTTTATATGAGTGTTTGCAGAAATAAACAAGAAGAGACAACCATGGAACATACCTCAACCATATGCAATATGATAGACAAGCCAAAACATCTCAAATATGCTTTATTCATAAAATAGAGGAACCTGCTACAATGAAGATGCCCATCTAGAATGCTCAACAGATGGCTAAGAAGACAGATAATAGAGTTTCTACAAAATGCTCCAATAGAAGACCACAATAAGCCTCCAACAGCTGGATATACAATGAAAACTTAATACAAGTAGATCTAGTTCATACCAATGCTAAACCCCCAAGCTGGAATGTGCCACGCTCTGTTGTATAGCTGAAGCTCCTCAACAATTCGACCCTGGTGCCAAAGATGTCCAATCACCCCAAGAAATATGCCAACTGATAGATCGGGAAATTGTAAGTACAACCCAGGTGTCAAAATCTCCAAATCCACTCTCAAACCCTGTAGATCTGAATTCCTCCACTGAATGGTGCACCCCATTGGATGACTGAAACCCTAGATAATTCAGCCCTAATGAAGGAGGCCTCCAAATGCTCTGAAACTCCCCAAGAATATAGATCGAGACACTGTAGGTCACTAGGTGAAGTCTCAGGGTCAGATCTAAAGTGTAACCCCTCCAAATAGATTAGATCTGAATCTCAAAATGCCCTCCTTCCCTCCAATTTGTCCCACTGCTCTAGTAAATAATCTGAACCATAAAACTCCCTTAGGAAGCACTAGGAATGATGGAGACGTCCATGCAAGAAGAACCCAAGTGATGAAATCTCCAAATATGATCCCAATCACCTGCAATGAACTTCCCACAATGGATGGCGCGCCCCCCTTGCTGGAAACCCTCAAGTGGTGCGCCCTCTCTCTACCTGCACATACAACTGAGGTCAAATCCTCCTGAACTAAGTAGATATGGAACTAGAATGGTGTGGGAGAGTATTGCATCTCCGAGACCAAGCCTAGGACAAGCTAGGTGGAATCTTTCACCACCGAATCATCCTCTAGGGTTTGTTAAGTCAAAACCCTCAAAACCCCCAATGTTGGGCTCACTAGCTAGAAGCTAGATATCAAATGATAAACATACATGAATGAATGAGAAGAGGCCCTTACCTTTCCTTTATAATTTTTGGCTCACCTTGTCCCTCCAAAGTGACTTTCATTTTATTAATACTTAATTAATTAATTAAATCACTTTAATTAATTAATTAACCTTTTTACCTCTAAAAATCTCCTTATCTCTCCTTATGGCTTCCCTAGCCACTGAAAGTCACTTCTAGCCATCCCATCCTATAGTGTTTCTCCTCCCAATTCCAATGAGATATTACACTGAGATGTTCCTCCAAGTAATGTGCCCAAAATGACCTCTTCAATGAATTCCATTGATTTATAGCTCAAAATAGTCAAAATCATGGAAATCGTCGGAATGCAATGAAACCAAAGCCAACCTATGTGGAATGGCTCATAATGATGGAATATGATCATCGATACAAGATAGACCCCACAATTCCTCTCAAATACCCCTGTACTCTCTATAACATCCATCTGGCTACTCTGGTCATCATAACTCTCTGCACTGTGATGATGTCCCAAAGTGGGGACATTACAGTCCTCCCTGCTAGAAAATTGCTTGTCCTCAAGCAATAACCAAATCCACTCAACTAAAATGCTAGGATCCCATGTCCACCTATGGGATATATAGTAGAATCCATCCAAAGATGAACAATCACACATGTTGCCCCCTGGGTCTCATATCAAGTCATGAACTGCTAGCCCCCGGAACACATAATCCTAAGATACACCAACTATGTGAGTCTCTTGTACCCGACACATGGCCTCATCTTGGAATGAGTCCATCCTCCCAATATCTACTAAGATCCACATAGCCTCCATGAATTGTACATGCTGATGCCAAAATGAGGTACTGCAAGACCTCTGTGAGATACCTGCAAGTGGTGCGCTCCACTTAACACTGACGCTCAATGGAAAGTTAGAATAACTTTACCCTACAATGGTCCACTCTCTCCTGTGAATATGTGCAATGCCCAATTCAGAAATCCCTGGGTCCCATGCTAACCTCTATCGAAGATCCTCATGCTAACACTGCACTACTCTGACCATGCCTGTCTACCCCCTGCATACATCCTGAACCCTCCTCTCCTGGGTCCTCCAGCTGAAATACCTATGACCATTGGATCTGTTTTCCAGAAACTGTATCAGTGAAGACACCTCTGTAGAAGAAGTACCTATCCAAATATCTCCATGCCCTATCATGATGATTGAATGGAGAAAATATCTTGCCCTGTAGGACAAGTACCTACAGACCCACTCCAAACCAAACCAAGGTGGAGTGTGTGGCTCTCTAGTGCAACCCAGGTCAACATGAAGTCAGATATCCTGCTAGCCAAATGAACACCCGGATCCCATGGTAAAGTTGGAAGTTTATCACTTCCAACCTCCTCTAAATGCTCCTGTGTGAGACTGATCACTGTCAGAAGCCCTCTATGCTCATCTACTATCCTCCTCATGCTGTTGTCAATGATAAATGTGTCGAAGAAGGATAACAGATATATCTGCAGCTAACTGTAGGAATGGAAGGCGTCACATGCTTTGGTCAATCCCAAGGATTCAACCAGAAGCTCATCCATCGGTATCCATAATAAATACCCTCCTGTGGACACCACCGAATCCCAACCATCCAGTACAACCGGAAGTAACTCCTCCAACTGCTTCTCAACCAACCTCCATCTCTCATATACCATACAACTGCTGAAATGGTGAAGGTGATCTCCCACAACTATGTGCTGCTGCAGAGGAGTGACATCCCCATACTCCCCTAAGTGTGTCTCCTCCCTGCAAGGTACTATACCCCTCCGAATGCCACCATATATCTTGGCATTTGTTTGTGAGTTATCACTCATCATGGTATGCTCCGGCATACTCATGTCATCTCCCGCAAACTCATGTTTCATCACGGATCCTAGGCGTATGGCTGGATCAACCTCTATATGGAGATCAACCACTCCCAAGACACAAATGGGAGTGTCCCCCATCAACTGGTGCTCCTCTGCTCGATCATCAACATCCTATGTCAACGTGACTGACTAATACATATGAGTGTCCACTAAGATAGATGACATGGATCTCTGATGGATCTCCTCAAGAGACCCATTTGATCTAGACTCTTATTCTTGAAGGGTTGTCTATGTGCCTCTCAAGAATCCTCGAGTGCTCTCCAACTCCTGAGTGAGTTGTTCCATCTCCAAATCCTGCTCCCTCAGAGCCTCATGATATGTATCACTAATCCTCAGTAGGTAGTCTTTGTCTGTCAAAAACTGTTGGTAGTCAGTCCTCATCATAGACGCTCTCTCCCGGAGAGTGTGAAAATCATCCATGGAAAATCCTCCATCTGAGCTACCCTATGCCACTGATGCTCTCCAACAGTAATCTGCCATCCCTGCATGCATGTCATAAATATGTCTAGTGGCTGCCAGGATCATAGCCTCACTAACTCTCAACTGTGCTGCTAAGTGGTGTGACTCCTGAGCATGGTCATACTGAGGTGCCATCTCAGACCCCTCACTACTAGTGTCAGTCCTGCTAGTGCCAACTCTAGAATCCCCAGAAATTCCCTTTGCATAAGATGACGTGCTGAACTTTCCACTGTCTACTATGCTGCTAGGTACTCCTGTATGCCACTGCATCCCATCACTAGATGCCATCTCCCCCTGACTCACACTGTATCCTGTATGAGCAGTTGTATCCTCCTGTGCACTCACCCTACTACTATCATCTGCACCTGGATCCCATAGCGATGTATCTAGACACATGCTATGGTCATCCTGACTACTAAAAAGTGAATCCTCATCAATGCAGGATGATCCTAGAAGTAAGTGCTCCATCAACCTGTCAACCTCTGCAATCTGCTCAACTAATGGAGTCTCTAATAATTGTGACTCAATATCCTCTAGTTGATCTATATGTGTAAGGTCCCCTGTCTGTACTCCCTGTATCTCCTCCTGGATCAGTGGATCTACATGTCCATGGTGTGCACCCCTCACAATAGGCTCGTCCATCATACCTAATGTGCCATTGGTCTCCTCATGTGATGTGGCTATCACAGGTGTTTGAACAGGTGACAGATGTGTCACAGCCCCCATAGGAAGGTCATCATCTCTAGGTGCTAACACATGTGACTCCTCACTAGTGTCACTACTCTGTTGGGACGTAAAGACATCAATGGAATGTGATATGTATGTTGATGCACTAGTTCTATCATCCTATCCATCCAACTGCCTATCCACTACGCAAGGGTCATCATCCTCCTCAAGCGTGCAAGCATAAGTAGCCTCCATGCAACAGTCATCATCACTATCCTTTGAGGTAGAGTCACTATCACCAGCCTATGTGCAAGAATCATCATCATTATCCTCTGAGGTAGATTCACTATCACTATCCTCTATGCAAGAGTCACGGTCATCATCCGACTGCTATGAATCCACATCTATCACTCCATCCTCACACACCTCATCATCACTATCATGGTGTGCCTCAATAGTGTGCCTTTGATCCCTACACCTATGACCAAGTTCCCATGGCCCCTTGCAATAGTGGCAAGGTTGTGTGTTCCTACTAGGCGTGGGGTTTCTTTGTTCTTCCAGCCATCTAGCTGACATAGCTCTGTTTTCCTCTGCTATGCCGACCCAATGTGTAACCTCATCTTTGCTCCAACTAGGATTCTTATAGGATACAAAATGATGGAATGTCATTAGGCCTCTGAGATTCTCATTGAGGGTTCGATATTCCTCATCACAATCAACAATTCCTCTAGTAAAGTCCAAAATATCCATAGATTTGTTTTCCTCTTCCATGTTGACCCAATATGTAATCTCCTCTTTGCTCCACCTAGGATTTTTTATAGATAAAAATTGTTGGAATGTCAATTGAGCCCTAGTTTCCTCCCCAAGGGCGTAATATTCCTCTTTACAGAACATACTCTCTCTAGCAAGGTAAAACAAATCCATCTCTCCATATAGAAGACCCCTCTATGGATCTGCATGCATGTGCTAATTCCCACTGGCTGGCAGGAATCTAAGCTCTGATACCACTATAATGATCCCAAGCCATTATGCAAGGATCATCACGGTTTTGGTGCCTTTTTAAAACTTTTTCTGGTTGTGGTATTTCATCAAACACTTTGCTAAATTACTTGTTTAGATGTGTTTATATGAGTTTTTGCAGCAATAAACAAGAAGAGACAACCATGGAACATACCTCACCCATATGCAATATGATAGACAAGCCAAAACATCTCAAATATGCTTTATTCATAAAATAGAGAAACCTACTACAATGAAGATGCCCATCTAGAATGCTCAACAGATGGATAAGAAGAAAGATAATAGAGCTGCTACAAAATGCTCCAATAGAAGACCACAATAAGCCTCCAAAGGTTGGATATACAATGAAGACTGAATACAAGTAGATCTGGGTCGTACCAATGCTAAACCCCCAAGCTGGAATGTGCCACGCTCTGCTGTATAGCTGAAGCTCCTCGACAATTTGGCCCTAGTGCCAAAGATGTCCAATCACCCCAAGAAATATGCCAACTGATAGATCGGGAAACTGTAAGGACAACCCAGGTGTCCAAATCTCCAAATCCACTCTCAAACCTTGTAGATCTGAATTTCTCCATTGAATGGTGCGCCAAACTGGATGACTGAAACCCTAGATAATTCGTCCCTGATGAAGGAGGCCTCCAAATGCTATGAAACTCCCCAAGAATATAGATTGGGACACTGCAGGTCACTAGGTGAAGTCTCAGGGTCAGATCTGAAGTGTAACCTCTCCAAACGGACTAGATTTGAATCTCAAAACGCCCTCCTTCTCTCCAATTCGTCCCACTGCTCTAGTAAATAATCTGAACCATAAAACTCCCTCAGGAAGCACTAGGAATGATGGAGACGTCCATGCAAGAAGAACCCAAATGATGAAATCTCCAAATATGATGCCAATCACCTGCAATGAACTTCCCTCAATGGATGGTGCGCCCCCCTTGCTGGAAACCCTCAAGTGGTGCGCCCTCTCTCTACCTGCACATACAACTGATGTCGAATCCTCCTGAACTAATTAGATATGGAACTAGAATGGTGTGGGAGAGTATTTCATCTCCGAGACCAATCTTGGGACAAGCTAGGTGGAATCTTTCACCACCGAATCGTCCTCTAGGGTTTGTTAAGTCAAAATCCTCAAAACCCCCAATGTTGGGCTCACTAGCTAGAAGCCAGATATCAAATGATAAACATACATGAATGAATGAGAAGAGGCCCTTGACTTTCCTTTATAATTTTTGGCTCACCTTGTTCCTCCAAAGTGACTTTCATTTTATTAATACTTAATTAATTAATTAAATCACTTTAATTAATTAATTAACCTTTTTACCTCTAAAAAGCTCCTTATCTCTCCTTGTGGCTTCCCTGGCCACTGAAAGTCACTTCTAGCCATCCCATCCTGTAGTGTTTCTCCTCCCGATTTGAATGAGCTATTACACTAAGAGGTTCCTCCAAGTAATGTGCCCAAAATGACCTCTTCAGTGAATTCCATTAACTTATAGCTCAAAATAGTCAAAATCATGGAAATCGTCGGAATGCAACGAAACCAAATCCAACCTGTGTGGAATGGCTCATAATGATGGAATATGGTCATCGATACAAGCTGGACCCCACAATGCCTCTCAAATACCCATGTACTCGCTATAACATCCATCTGGCTACTCTGGTCATCATAACTCTCTGCACTGTGATGATGTCCCAAAGTGGGGACATTACAGATTACCTAAACTGGCTCCTCCAGTTGTCGCTCCTTGTGTATATGTGCTTCTTGTTGTCAAACTTCCTCCGAACTTTGGTTGCCTAAATGGTGGTGTTCTCTGTGGTGTATTGGTCGCACTTGGGTTTATGGGTTCCACACTGACATTGATATGAAAGGGGTGGTTGTCTTCTCCTCCTGTTCTTGGGCCTCTTGTTTTCCTCCCATAGGTGGCACACAGGATTTCCTCAATCTGATCTACAGACCGGGGATCCTCTACCTCTTCCTCATCACTTGCCAATCCCTCCCTTTCGGCTACGACTCTCTTCTTGGTGTTTATCTTATATTGGTAGGGTGCTTCGCTATGCATCGTTCTTGATGACGCTAAGATCCACTTGAGTTGGTTGTCATCCATCGAGATCAGGTCCAAGGGTTCCTCTTCCTTCTTCTCTTTATCTTTCCCTCCTTCCATTCCTCCTCTTTCTATTAGTTCTTCCACCCTTCCCCCATGCGCGCAGGGAAGTTTAACTGTATGATTCCATTTTCATTACACCTTTGTTATATAGTAGTATCTTGATAGAAGTATATAGGGATCAAATATACCTCCCTCTGGGTCCTCGTAGAAATTATTTATTGGCTGCGCTGTATGACTTTGTTGTGTCTACCGCAAACTCTGTGATGAATCCTGCCACAATATTTTCAAGCTAAAAGTCTACTGCACGGGTGAATTTGTTGTTCACCTGCTGTAGCTGTTGAATCTGTACTAGATTCCAATCTAGCTGTCGAATCTAGTTCGTTGAGTGATTATCCGCTAACATTAAGATCCACTCCTGTAGTAGATGTGGAAAATCACAGAAAATGATTTCATGTAAATCTGTAAACACGTATTTATCCAGGCATCTGCATGGTGTGATTCTAGGGTTTCTATTGTCTTTGTGTGAAAATTCTAGCTCTTTAGTTCTCAACCAGCCCTCGATTTCTTCTCTCATGGAGTTCCACGGTCTCCACATTCCCTTCTAACGGCTCATTGCTTCTTCGATGGTTCTTGTCCACTCTATCTCATCTACTTAGTCCTATCTTTGTTCCTCTCAAGATGACAATGGAACCATTTGTTGGTTTTATCGATTCCCTTCTTAGGTTATTGGAGTTATTGACCCAGGGTTCATGTCATTCAAGTTCCAACAAAGTCTGTATCTATCATCCCTCCTGGTAAACCAGAAGGAAACGCAGTGCCCAGAAGGTACTGCGCAGTCTCATCCGAGATAGCTAAAGATGGGTGACTGTAAGACTCAGGTGTTTACAGTCTAGGATAGAGTAGGGGATAAATGGTTTCTTGATTAAGGCCATGTTTTGCGAACTGTTACTATAATCTACTTGTTCATAGGAATCACATGCATACAATTAAAAATATAAACAGATTCTAATAATGCATCTGGTTATTCATCAATCGTAATCATCTATTGCTGAAAGAAGTTAAAGATAAGAAAACATTGAACACATTACACAAATATTACCATGGTTCACCCCTCCTGGGCTACGTACACAAAGATCTGGCTCAACCATTTGTTGGTTTTATAGATTCCCTTCTCGGGTTATCTGAGTTATTGACCCATGGTTCATGTCATTCGGGTTCCAACAAAGCCTCTAACTATCGGCCCTCCTCGTAAACCAGAAGGAAACGAAGCACCCGGAAGGTACTGTGTAGTCTCACTCGAGATAGCTAAAGATAGGTGACTGTATGACTCAGGTTTTTACAGTCTTGGATAGAGTAGGGGATAAATGGTTTCTTGATTAAGGCCTTGTTCTACGAACTGTTACTGTAATCTACTTGTTCCTAGGAATCGCATGCATACAATTCAAAATATAAACAGATTCTAATAATGCATCTGGTTATTCATCAATCATAATCATCTATTGATGAAAGAAGTTAAAGATAAGAAAACATTCAACACATGACACATATATTACCGTGGTTCACCCCTCCTGGGCTATGTCTACAAAGATCTAGCTCTTAGCTCTTTTATTATAGTAGTTCTTGATTTCCTTGCACCATGTGCTTACAGTTCTCCGCAAAAGTGGGTAAGATCTATGTGAGGCGAACTAGATCACACCAGGCTCCACAGCCTGTGGTCTAATCCTCAGATCTACCTTCCCTCATATCTTTCTTTCTCAACAGCTTACAAAACTTGGTTCATACAATTCAAAAACCTTCACGTATCGCCAACAACAACCCTCGAAAAAATCACTCAATAACAATCGCAATTCTCACAAAAACTAACATAAAATCAACAATGACAACAACAAGCAACAATATCCAACCTATCTGATACTTTTGTATCTATATTTATACATTTCGAGCTCTTCAGCCACTTACAGAATGTTACCAAAACCTTAACCCTTCTTATGCTAGGTTTTTCTCTCATGCACGTGTTCTTCTTCCTCCAGCTGTCGCTTTCCTCTGTGCATGCTTTCTTGCATTCGTGCATGTTGATCCTTTGCCAGTTTTCACTTCAGTTTCCTGCACGCTTTCTTTCCCATGATCTTCCTTCTTTCCACTTCGGCCTGGTGCCAACACCAGCCATACTAGTGGGCAACTCGGTTGGGAAAAAAGGAATCTTAGGTCTGTTGAACCTACCCCATTTTGGCAGAGGACAGTATGCAACATCATGTAAGTCACACATGGAGGGGACATATGGCTGGACAAGCCCATCCCCATAATGTTTAATCTTATTGCATAAATAATAGGGTTACCAATTTGGGGTATGGATCATGTGTTGGTTCTGGATGACAAATCCAAGGAGAAAGAGTTGGTAGAAGAAATGAAGAAGAAGTATGGCACCACCAGGGGGACAAGATGCATCATCATCAAATGTATCAACAATGCAGCCACACAATTGGGTGTGGAAATCTTAGCCTGCAAGTTGCTAAGTAAATGCCACAGAGAGGAAGTACCAGCTAGAGGCATTGCAGTTGCAGCCCAGTGCGCAGAAGGCACTTCAATGAGATGGGCACCATACTTATTGATGTTCCAAGAGGACTGCAAATATGTGCAGGACCTAGGCACAGAGTTCTAGTACTCATGGTTGATTACCTTAATAGCCTTCATGGGATGGCGAGAACCAGGGTATGTAGTTTTTTGTACCAGACGAAAGCCAGCGGGAGCAAGGTATCTATTGCTGAGAGTCGGGCCGAATGTCAGGAATAAGAGGTAGAATGGGATCATATTTGTAGCATACCTATGTGACATGAAGGAATCCATTAGCAGACCATGGAGTATAACACCAGAGGCTGTCGCGCGATATGTGAAAATCGACAATTTTTAGGCCAGATGACAAACAATGTGGATACAAGAAAGGCAGGATCTGGCTAAACAGTGGCTACATATGTGCTACTACATCACAGAGGGTGATATCGACATGGTCATCAAATAATGGACCGACGAATGGAGGATCCCAGCCATGAACCAGGAAGTGCCGCAAAGAACAACAGAGGAAGAGGAAGAGCAGGGAGAAACAGAGCCTCCAGAAATCCAAGTTCCCAAGATACCAAGAACGGGCCAAGGCAAGACAACATAGACAGAAAAAGGGCCAAAGAAGACAGGAAACCAGAAGGGGAAAAAGGAGAATACACAGCCAACCAAGGAACAGTAGAAATAGGCTGAGGGAGCACAAGAGACCGCCTCAAATCCCAACACACAGGAACCAGGGGGAAATAAGAGACCAGCCACACAGGCAAGAGGCATGCGCAAGAAATCAAAGGCACAAAAAGCATCACCAGACTATATAATCATGAAGGACGATGGGGAAATGATCGCCAGAATGGTCCAGGATTGTCTACAGAGGACTTCGACCATGCAACACATCACAGGGACAAACTCAAAAAAGAGCTGGCAGAAATGGGGCAGTTCCTCAAGAAATTCAGGGAAGTCTAGATATCAAGAAACAATAGAGGCATAGATCCATCAACACCGTAGACAAAAGGAACAGTGCAAGAGGAATATCGACAGTCAGACAAAGGGATATTGCAGCCACACGTAACATTCCATATCAACCCCATCATGTTGGGCATGGACGAAATTGTTGGGCAGACACCCTTGAAATACTTCAGCTAGATCCAACTTGTTTTGACAAGGATACCATTAGGGGCATTACATAGGTTGCAGCTAAGCATCAACCACGAGGTATAGTCTCGCGCACATAAAGACTTAATTGAATTGAAGCATGCAACAAAGAAACAAGACAAATTGAAAATAGGCTACAAGAAGGCCAAATATGAGACCGAGGAGGAGAGGGAGTGCCCAAAAGGGTTGGAGCAGAAAGTCGCAGGAACTTATGAGAAGATTCCACAGGCCGCGCAGAGTGATGAAATTTCAACTGTGGAAAAGATTGATTAGATTGCATAGGAAATTGATCAATATCAGAAGGAGATCAAGAATCTCCGAGAAAAACTCACACCAACCACTCCACCAGTAGTCAAGGAGCAAAGGAAACAGGAAGCAACAACACAGCTGTAGGAGATAGAGCAATAGGTTAGCACAGTATCTGACTTGTTCGATAAAGCAACACAACTTTGGACAAGGTTGGAGGAGGATCCACAGGTCCAACGGTGGGACAAGGAAGAGGAAAGGATCAATGCAACGATCCAAGAGATCAAGCAGAAGCAAACGACCATACCAATCCTAGAATGAGTCAAGGGGACACAGGAGATGAAGAATATGTAGGCAAAGCTCATCACTGCGCAAACACAGAAACATGAGCGTCAGGCTCAAATAGAGCCATTGTAGGAGAAGGTAGCAGAAGTGTTGGCACAAGCAGAGGTAGTTAAGAAAAAGATAGCACTGACCCAGGAAGAATGTGTAGGATTGACCAATGATGAAGTGGTAGTCCAAGTAGTGGACATAGTCAAGGAGAAGACCACACAAGCGCTGACACAAGTAGTGGAGCTCAAGGAAAAGTTCTATATGATCACCAAGGAGATCAAGGAAGCTCAGAAGGATTAGGTGGCTTAGGACGTGCCACATGTCAGTGTTGGGGACCTATTGACAACATGCCAAAGTGGAATGAAGGATGGCCTAAGTGGAAAGAAGGATGATCGTGGGGAAAGAAAGCGTTCAGAAACTAAAGTAACCACTGGAGGGAAACACACCATGCATGCATGCACGAAAGTGTGCACAAGGAAAGCAACAGCTGGAAGGAAGAAAAACAGGCATGCATGGGAGGAAGACCTAACGTCGGTAGGGTTAGGGTTTTGGTAATATATTGTAAATGGATGAAGAGCCTGAAATGTATAAATATAGATATGTAGGTATCATAGGGGGTTCCTTGTTTTTTCATTATTGTTCTATCATAGATAGGTACAAGTTGATGCGATATGTAATGTTGTTATGAACTATATTTTGTAAGTTGTTGAGCTAGAGGAGAGGAGAGAAGGAAGATCTAAGGATTAGATCACAGGCTGAGGAGCCTGGTGCGATCTAGTTCGCCTCATATAGATCTTATCCAACTGAGAAGAATTGTAAGTGCACGACATTGTAGATGCAAAATCATCATAATAAAAGAGCCAAGAACGTAGCCTAGGAGGGGGTGAACCACGGTAATATATATGTAATGTGATGAATGGATGCATGTATTTATCTTCGTTTCAGTAGTTAAGTGTTGTGCTTAATGAATGAATGAGTTATTACATTGCTATGAAATATGGTTGCACTGTTAAGGGAATAAAATGTTTAAGGTAATGCATAGTCATGAATACAGTAGATTGTAATCACAATTTATAGTAGTTGTCTCTGAATACCGATCTAATATCTCATACTCAATCCTGGGTTGTAAACACCTGAGTCTTACAACCACCCATTTAAAGCTATCTTGGGTGAGACTACGCAACACATTCTGTGTGTTGTGTTTCTTTCTGGCTTACCAGGAGGGCCGATAGTTTTATAGGCTTTGTTGGAAACCTGAATGACATGAACCCTGGGTCAATAATCTCAAAGTAGAATACAATAAGAGTAAACCAACATGAGTTATTCAATTAGTTCAATTTAAATATAATGATGCAAGCTTATGTTGATGGATGGATTGGTCAAGATCCAAACAACAACCTCACTAGGATATGAATCCCCCCGCATTTTTATAGAGGTGATACTCCTCTATATGATCTGAAAGATATTATTGATATTCTTGAATATGACTGCCAAATGAGAGAATGCTAAACAAAAAATCCCAAGTCTTTATTGCTTTATTTTATATATGTAGGATGGTTCTTCATAACCAGATCTACTCTGCAATAGCTTCTTAACAATAAAAATATTGAAGAAAGGATTCAATATCAGAATATATGCATACTCAACATCATTTATACAACCCTCTAAATCACATGCAAGTAGAGGATACATCCATATCTTCTCATAAGAAAAAGGATGAAGTGGTTTCGATCATTTCAGACAACTTTAAATGAGTTATGCATTCAAAACTAAAAATAATTTGATAGGAAAACTTAAAAAATATCATGCTCAGAGATCCCAAAATATGAAAAATCATTAAAGTAATAACCCGAAGTAGTCCTTTGCGGAGTTTTATTCATAAAGGATACTTAACAATACAAAACATCTCAACAAACCAATTGACTAATGCTTCAGAAACAAAGTTTGTCAAACACAAGGACTAAATTTCCATCAATCCAATAGATAATCCTATCTTACATATGGAATTCACATATATGGTTGTAAATACTCCATGATCTTGTGGAGAATAAGTCTTGGAAGAATACAAGAAAGACACTTAAAAACTCAACCTTATGCTTGGTTCAGAACTTCAAGAATAAAGCCTTGAGAAAAATAGTGTAGAAGAAGAAGAATAATGAAGAAGATAAAGATCTTTATTTGTTGATCAGAAGCTCGACTACATGTTGATGGATGGACCCTTCTATTCTGATCTTATTCTCAGATAATGCAACTTTCTAATCCTTCTTTGATGATGATTGCTTCTTTTAAAAACGACTTTCAATGCTTTCTTGAAGTAGGTAGGGTTTTAGTCTTTCCACACACTTTTCTTCTTGGAATAACCACTTTTATTAATCCCTCATTGAAGTCTCATTAATTATTGTGTATCATTTACATTTTTTCCTTGAAGTGCGGCCCATTTAATCTTTACTAAAAGTCATTAAATAAAATTTTATTTTCAAAACTTTTAATTGGTCGCCTTTTTAAAAAGTGGACTGTGTTTTAATTTTTTGAGAAATATATTTGAACTTTAAGCCATGGAAATAATTCTATATGAAATATTCATCATATTATATTTTCAACAAGTCCTCCTAAGCAATATTTGGAGTTTTGGATCTCAAGATATAAACTCGGAAAGTCAAGGTACCAAACAGATTTATCAACAAACGATAAAAAAAACATAGTTGACTGTTATTTCAATTTATGAGAGAATCATGACCAATTTCACCTCTTGAAACCTATTTCATAATCTTCCGCATCGAATTACCTTTCCAACAAGGTATACTTTTCTGAAAACGGAGTTCGGGAGCTGAATATATTAGCTTGGGAAGTCAAAGATTCAACCACTGCCCATCGATTTTCGTGATCCAATCCTAGCCCTCCATCTCAATTCACCCTTTCTTTTAAAAATGTCTATCCCACATTCATTGTGGTATTTAAGTGTGTAATTTATATATGGTAAAACTTAACATACATTCGATGTGAAGCATAAAGAGACTATGGAAACTATGGTGGCTCGAAACTTAAGAAAATTAATGAATTAATTAAATATTTTGATAGCCCAGTCAACATCCACTAAGTGCCTAGCTGATGCCCAATCAGTAGTGAGTCATTGTCCACGTCATTTCCATGTTTCACTATATGATAGGTTTCCATAGGATGCCATGTGTCTTGATGTCATTAGCTACCACATGTCATAGCTTGATTAGCTACGATGTGTCATTGTTCCATTGGATGTCATGTGTCATCCTCCCATTGGATTCTGTGTGTCATGGTATCATTGGTTAATATATCTTGGAAATAACTTAGGAAATATGATAAATATGGGATATGGGGAGAATGACGAGAGGAGAGGAGGAAAGGAGGAGAGATAAGCATACGAATAGGTGAGTGAAGTTGCGGGGATGGAGGGATAAGGGGGTGTGAACTCGTAGTGTATGGAGTGGAAGAGGGAAATAATTCTAAGTATGGATGGTTTATGGAGTGGAATAGGAGATTACAGGGAGGAGAGATGGAGGGATAAGGAAAAAAAATCTAAGTACGGACAAGTAAGAGAGGGGAGAAAGGAGAATGTAGGGAATTTCGAAAAAGAAACTAAGTATGGAGAATAGGAGAGGGGAATTGGGAGAGTGGAGGATTTCAAAAATAATCTAAGTATAGAATATAGGAGTGAGGAGGTAGACAAGGGAGGTGAGGTAGATATAAATATTTTCTAAGCATGAAAGAGAATTATGGACATGTAAGAGAGGAGAGGAAGGAGAGTGTAGAGAATTTTGAAAAATAAATTAAGTATGGAGAATAAGAGAGGGGAATTGGGAGAGTGGAGGATTTCGAAAATAATCTAAGTATAGAAGAGAGGAGTGAGGGGGGAGAGAAGAGAGGTGAGGGAGAATTTGTTTTTCAAAGTGTGAAAGAGTAGTATGGAGATAGGGAGATGAGAGTAAGTGTAGAAATAAATAAAACCAAGTATGAGAGATAACGAGATATGTGAGATGAGAGAAATATGGAAATAAGAGAGTTCCAAGAAAATAATGTGGTTTTGAGAATTGAACATGGTTCCAATAAATTGACATGGTTATAATAATTCCAAGAACATAAGTGCAGTTCCATGACAATGATCATGGTTCCAAGATTTCTTAGTTCCAAGAAAAATTGGCTTTGCTTCATATGGAAGAAATGCTCTTTTGGCAGTTATACAAAAACTTGTATATCTTGAGCATACAGACTGAGATTTCGAACTTGAAAAATGCGTGACGACGCTGAGACTGAGGGATACACTGTGAGCTTATGATCATTCAAAATTTCTTTCTTCTGATATAAATTTTGTTTATTTTTAATTTTTCCATGATCCAAATTGGATCTGATAAGAACAATTGGCTATCAACATAGTCTCTAAGATGATCAACATAAGAAAAGTTCAATGTTATGGATGAAGAAGGAGATCGACTTGTTGGCATGAAGGGCCCCATGCCATCATGATTGATGTCCAATTTTGTATGTAATGTATGTAAATATAGGTAGCATATTATTGTATAAAAGAAATATTGAGATGTTCATAAAACCTTTAACCAGTGGGAGAAAAGACAAACAAACAAACAAATGAAGAAGAAATGGACTGGAGAGAAGTTGAAGCGTTGGGGACATATGAACTTCCAACTATCCTCCCAGTTGACTCAACATTCTATATCATGTTTCCCCACAATGAGAGAGGGGTTCTTTGGCTCTGAATAAGGTAGAGAGAGGCTGCCTAGATTTCATTGAGGAGCATAGAAATGAACTATAGAGTCTATAATTTGCCCAATTATAAATAACAAAGATCCTGGCCGAAGCCAAAAGAATGTTAGTTTTCCCATTTGGGTTTCTAGGGTAAAGTATGAGTTTATGTTTGATTATTGTTGTGGTTGTATTTGTTTAGGAATGGTAAATGCCATGCACTATAATTTAATGGTCGTCTTTGTATGTTTAACCAACGAGAAATTCGTGTCATTTGGATTGAGTTTGTTTCATGTTAATATGGTTCTCGTGGGTCAATAAATGAGACTAACAACTCTTTAACCATATCCATGCATTGAATTTTGAGTTGGAAATCGATGGCCATCCTGTTCAAGTCGTTGATATTTCATTGGGGGTTTCTAATTTTCTTTTTAGAGTCGTTGGGAACATTCTCGACTTGTTGGGGCATTTTCCTTTTGCCCATAAATCATACACAGAGTATCTTTAGAAACCTGGGGTTGTCTTGGGTGTTTTCTAGCTACCTACATACCATATACATGTTTTGACAATTGACCTTCTATCAATTTCGCCCCCCATACGTTTTTCATTGTCCGTGAATGCTCAAGTTGACTTCCATATGTTTTTCATTGTTCGTGAATGCTCAATCTCACTTCTATACATTTTCCCTTGTCATTGAATGTTAAAAATTGAATCCCATACGTTTTCAGTTGCTCTGGGTTGTGAAAATCACCTTAGGCATTTTTTTGCATCATGGGTTATTAAAAATATTCTTCCAAACATTATTGCATGCCACTAGTGATCGAATTCACCCCTAGAACTTTCTTCTCAGCTGCTAGTCACTGATTTCGATGTGCAGAGGGTTTCTCTTAATTATTGACTATTGAATCCACCTCTTATATATTTGATTTAGCCACGGGTCGGACCACTTCAACTTGGATTTCCCTTTGGTTGAGTTCCCTTCTTCATTTGACTGACATTTCTTCTTGGTTGACCCGACTTGGGTAAATTCAACTTGGGTCAATGCGACTTTGGTCAACTTGGTGTGCCTTTGAACCAACTTGCATATTTCCAACTTCTTTTTCGACTCAACTTGGATTCCTTCTGGATCATTTCTTCGACTCGACTTCCAGATAGTAGAATTCATTTTATTTTGGGCCGACTCAACTTGTGGCTAGGTTGGTTGAGTATTTCCCATCATCCAAAGAGCTAAGGTTATATGTTTTTATAGATATTTATGTGTTGGTGAGACGAGTAGGATATAAGCCTCCCATTTATGGATCATATGCTATCAGAGCTGAAGTTTGAATGCATTCAGTGAGACCTATATGGTAAGTATCTGCATTGATTACAAAAGAAAGGGACAAGAGTTGTTACTAGGGATAGAGTGAAGTAGAGCATCAAAACTATTAGGGGAACATTATGAAGGAGAAGAGGAAGAAGGTCCTATCGTCAGGTTGGATTGATTCGAGCATAGTTTGGCCACCTTGACATCAATAGTGTCACAAATGTTGGAAGAGAAGAGCAAGGAAATCGATACTTTTCATGAAGTCCCCAAGAAGGAAGAAAATAAACCAAAGAAAAACTGTAAGACTGAGCCAAAGATGGGAAAGAGTAGCTATAACAAGACACATGTACCTTTTCGTGTAGAGGACAAGGTGGAAATCAAGCATTATTTTGGAGAAGTGGATGATATTAGGATAAACCAATGGCTACAATAGATGGAAGTATACTTTAGCGTACATGAAGTAACCAGAAAACAAAATATTTCTTTTTCTCGGTTGAAGCTTGAAGGCCATGCTTTTACATGGTGGGAGAGTGATGCAGAAAGCAAATCCCTAGGAAATGAGCCACCATTGAATGATTGGGAAGTGTTCAAGGAAATTATCAAATATTAGTTTTATCCAATAGGATAAGAGGAACACCAACAAATAGTATGGCATTAATTTAGGCAGAGACAAGGACAATCGATGCAAAAGTTCATGACAGAGTTCAAGAAGAGAGAAATTCAAATGGGAATCTTTCCCAAAAGTCCAGACATGCTAGTCAAGTATTTGGGGGCATTATTACCTCAGATTCCTAGGAAAATGATGTTATTTATACCAAATACAATTGATGAGGCCAATATTCAAGAACAATTCCTTGAGGGAGACAAGCAGAAACAACAAACAAGTGCTCACAAGCAAGTAGAACCACAAGAGCAACATAGAACGAAGAAAAAGAAGAAGAAGTGGAATGAGAAGAATATTGTGGATGCATCACAATAACAAACACCTTCCATCCAACAATGTAAATGATGTGATGAATAGGGACATACTGAGGAGAATTGCTGGAAATTGCACCTTGAGAAGTGCCCCAAATATTTTCAGAAAAAGAAGAAGAAATCATTGATATCTGTGGATACTGAGGAACAGGTGGATAACACCTTAGATCCAGAAGGGAAGATTAACTGCAATAATCTTTAAAAGAGGTGGCATTAGTTGGTTGCAATCATAAGGATGAGAAGGAGATGACTGAACTTTTCTGCATTAAAATCCACATGAAGCGGAACAAGGTGGATTATATGTTCGATCCAAGTTGACAATCCAATTTGATATCTGCACAATTGGTTGAGAACCTTGGAATGGAGACTCAAGATCATCCACATCCATACCCCTTGGGATGGGTAAGTCAAGATGTGGAATTGAAAGTGAGAAAGTAGTGCAAATTTAAGTTTTCCATCAATCAAAACTTTACTAATGAAGTAGTTACAAATGTGGTTCCTCTAGACATATGTGGAGTCATCTTGGGAATTCCATATTTGTATGTGAGGGATGCCATTTTCAGAAGGGGAGAGAACCAATATAGACTAGTCAAGGATGGAAAATATTCTTCCATAAATGCACACCAAGAAAAAGCTAAGATCTCTTTGATCAGTGCTCATCAAGTAAGAAGAATCATGGGCAGTACAAAGAAGTTTGTCTTGCTATTCCTGAGAGAAGGAAAGAAACAAGGAGAAGGAAACAAGTTGGAGATGAAGGAATCCTTGGAAATATGTAGTGGCGAGCAACCTCAACAACTACAAAAACTGATTGAAGCCTATAGGGAAGTGTTTCAAGAGCCTCAGGGAATGCCACCCAAGAGAGAGGCTAAACACGAGATTCAATTATTGCTGGAGTCACCACTACCTAACATTGGGCTATATAGGTAGTCCTTCATTGAACCAGATGAAGTAAAGAAGCAGTTGCAACAATTGTTGGAGCAGGGAGTCATCAAACCTAGTACATCACCATGTGGTTCACCCATCATCATCGTGCCAAAGAAAGATGGAATATGGAGAATGTGCATTGACTATCGTTCCCTATATAATATCACCAACAAGAATAGATATCCTTTGCCAAGGATTGATGACTTGTTAGATCAACTGCAACAAGCCAAATTTTTCACTAATTTGGATCTCAAATAAGGTTACCACCAAGTGAGGACCAAAGTAGAAGACGTGTGGAAGACAATGTTCAAAAAAAGACAAGGTTTGTACGAGTGGTTAGTAATTACTTTTGGATTATGAAATGCACTTGCAACATTTATGAGACTCGTGAATGATGTGCTAGGTACTCTCATTTATTCTTTTGTGATAGTATATCTGGATGACATACTAATATTTAGAAAACTTGGAAATATCACCTCTCACATATGACATAGGTACTAGAGACCTTGAAGAAGACTCATCTAATTGTTAACTTGTAGAAATGTGAGTTTGGAAAAATCTCCTTGATGTATCTTGGAACCATGATTAGAGGAGGAGCATTGAGTGTAGATACAGAGAATATTGTAGCCATCACCCAATGGCCTATTCCCACCAATGTGACAGAGGTCAGGAGTTTCATGGTAGAAACTCAGTATTTGAGAAAATTCTTCATAAACTTCTCTATAGTAGTAGTTCCATTGCATGCCATAACTACCAAAGGAAAGATATTTCATTGGGGAAAGACACAACAAAGAGAATTTGAAGAATTTACGAAGAAAATCAACGATGCTCCAGTGTTAGCCATGCAAAAAATTGGAATGACATTTTGAGCTACATAATGATGCTAGCATATAAGAATTAGGAGTAGTACTGATGCAAGGAGGAAGGATTGTGTGCTACCATTATGATTTGTTTCATGGAGCAATGATTGACTATCCCATGTATGATAAGGAGCTCTTTGAAATTGTACAAGCAATGAAGAAGTGGAAGCATTAGCTCTTGGGAAAAGAGACTATCATACACACATATCATCAACCCCTTCAATATCTACAGAGTCAGAGCAAGATGGAGCAAGTGAGGTATTGCAAGTGGTTAGGATTCTTGTAGCAAATTCATTTATTGATTAAGAACAAGAAATGAGTCACAAATAGACTAGTAGAGATGCTCTCTCGACCATCACTGAAGAATATTGTAGCAATTGGAATGATAAAGTAGTTTGAGTCTTTCACTCATGAACTTTTGAGTGAAGATTATGAAGCAGATGAAGATTTTAGAGGAGTCTACAAGCAACTAAAGGAGAGGGTGGTTATTGTCATGGAAGGAAATGAATACCACCTCCAAGATGGGTTGTTTCACAAACTGGACAAACTATGCATACCCCAAGATAGAAGGGTTCAATTGATGAGAGAATCACACACTTATAGGGTTATTGGACATTTTGCTGTGATAAAGACAATGGCGGATATGCAGTGGTATGTGTATTGGAAAAATATGTAGAGAAGATAATGAAGTTTGGAAGAGGTTGTGTTCTTTGCAGCACTAGCAAGCCAAGCAACCGAAAAATTGGCTTGTACATGCCATTACCAATACAAAATAGGCCTTGGGGGAGCATCTCCATGGATTTTGTTGGAGGTTTACCTATGAATCGTAGAGGCCATGACTACTTGTTCATTGTGGTAGACTGTTTCAACAAAATGTGTGTGCTCATTCCATGTAAGAAGACAATCTCTGGATGAGAGGCAACTTAACTATTTTTCACCATGTTTGGGTACATTTTGGATTTCCAACCTCCATCATATTTGATCAGGACAACAATTTCTTGGGAAGATTTTGGACAGTTCTTTGGGAGAGAATGGATACCAAATTGAAGTATTCCATTGCCTTCCATCCTCAGACTTATGGGAAAACCAAGGTAGTAAACAGGACGTTGGTGCAATTGTTTAGAGGTTACAACAATAGACATCCAAAGACTTGGGATGAGAAGATAGTCTACATTCGACACTCTTACAATTGAGCACTTCATTCTTCCACTAATAAGTCACCTTTTCAGACTTGTTTTGGTTATTTACCTCCATTCACCATTTTATATTGTTTATGGAAAATATAAGGAAGAAGCATGAATACAAGGAGAAGAATAGAAGGCAAGCACATTGATGGACAAGATCAGGCATATACATCTAAGGGTTTAGGAGCAGCTCAAGAAGAGACAACAATTGTACAAAGACAAATATGATCGGCACAGGGAGGATCATAAGTTTTATTTTGGAGACCAAGTGCGACTTTATCTCTATAGGGAACGACTGGAAGGATCTTCAAAGAAACTTAATCCCCTTAGATATGGACCATTTGAGATAATTGAACAAGTAATGAGAATGCCTTCAAGCATAAATTTACACCTTATATGCAGATAAACTCAATGGTGAACATTGAAAATTTGAAGTTATTCAAACCCTCCATGCTGGATGAGGAGGAAGAGCATCACGTTCTTCCCACTGTGGAAGAACTTGCACCTCATGGTCTTGAGGAGTTGAAGGAGCAAACAACTCACAGAGGGTAACAAGAAATGTGGTAGATTGGTCTCAAGGGATAGACTGCAAGGAAAGAAAAGTGGTATGAGATGATCCAAATTACAAGCAAGTTCCCTCATCTATCCTTTGAATATTTTAAGGACCAAAATCCTCCCAATGGGGAGGTGTGATCCAAATTGGATCTGACAAGAACAATCGGCTATCAACATAGGCTCTAAGATGATCAACACATGCAAAGTTTAAGGCTATAAATGAAGAAGGAGATCGACTTGTTGATGTTCAATTTTGTGATGAAGAAGAAGGAGATGCCATCATGATTGATGTCCAATTTTGTATGTAATGTATGTAAAGTTGAGAAACATATTATTGTATAAAATAAATAATGAGATGTTCATAAAACCTTTTCTCCGTGGGAGAAAAGATAAACAAACAATGAAATGAAGGAGAAACAGACCAGAGAGAAGTTGAAGCGTTGGGGATGCCTAACCTTCCAGCTATCTTCCCAGTCGTCTCAACATTCTATATCATGTTTCCCCACAATAAGAGAGGGGTCCTTTGGCTATGAATAAGGTAGAGATAGGTTTCCTAGATGTTACTAAGGAGCATAGAATTGAACCAAAGAGCATATAACTTGCCCATTGATGAATAATAAAGAGCCTGGTCGAAGCCAAAAGAATGTTGGTTTTCTCGTCTAGGTTTCCAGGGTAAATTATAAGTTTATATGTGATTATTGTTGTGGTTGTATTTGTTTATGAATGGTAAATGTTGTGCATTGTAATTTAATGGCCGTCTATGTATGTTTTAGTGACAAGAACTTTGTTTTGTTTGGGTTGAGTTCCTTTCATGTGAATATGGTTCATGTGGGTCAATAAACTACACGAACAACTCTTTAACCATAGCCTCGCATTGAATTTTGAGTTGGAAATCGACGACCATCCTACTCAAGCCGTTGCTATTTCATTGGGGGTTTCTAATTTTGTTTTTAAAGTCGTTGGGCACATTCTAAACTTGCAGGGGTGTTTTCCTTTTCCCATAAATCATACACAAAGTATCCTTAATCATATTATGTTACATGACAAAGTCGGCTCAAAACCTAACATGACAGCCTTTAATCATATTATGTTACTATTGCAATACATCATTTTAATCATTCTGTGCAACGAGACCTTCACTTCTATAATCCTTGCAACAAACCTTCAAATAATCAAGAGCGACCAATCTTAAACGATGGATGCTTTTCACCACATCACTACACTCATTTATGCAATGGGACTTACATAGTTGGATCAAATCAACCAAGTTGGTCTCACTACTAGTGATTAACAATTATCATCAACATCACCACAAACCCTTAAATCTTAACAAATATTATACTTTATAAACTAATTGAACACATAAATAAAATTTTAAAATAAAATAATAACTTACCTTTCTTAAGATTGGTTAAATCAAACCTAATTGTACCATCATCATTATATTAGATTAAAAAACACACATATTTAATAATCTTTATTATTATATTAATTAATGAAATATATTATTTTAAAATATTATTTTATATGAATAAGCTTCATAAATGATTATGTTTAATGGATTTATAATATAATCTATTAGTAAATATGGTCAATTGAGATATATACTCGATGTTGTTAATACAAATTCAAAATAAAATGTGTTTGATGAAAATAAAAAAAATAATAATCCATTTAAAATATTCAAATAATATAATTTTAAAATATTTTTTATTTATAACAATAGGCTTTGTAATGAATTTATGATGAAGTTTTTATTCGTAAAAAAATAAATTGAAATAAATCCATTGAGTAGATTAAAAACAAAATAAAATCTAGAATAACAAAATGAATATACTGACAAGATCCAATAAAACCATAACCCATTAATCTCCAAATCCACACTCGGTGAGATGTTTAATGGAGGAGTTTTCTTGACCACAGATGATTGTCTTTCCATAGCCATGGCCCCCACGTAGACCGAACTCCAGCCAAGACAGCATTCAACAAGAATGCAGAAGAATATGGTAGAGATAGCCACGTGGGAGGAGTTCTTCCCAAAAATTCTCCCGAAATATTAAAACGTACTTCAAAGTCAAGTAAAAGACTGCCGATCACCCACTTGAACAAAACCAGTATTTGTAAAGCAGCATATATCCACTTTCCAAAAGCCTTTGGACCCAAAGTTCGTGCCACTATACTGCCTGATACAAAGCATATCATCTCCAAATGCATCATTGCGAAAAACATGAATCCATAGATCCTGTACCTATCACAGCGCCAATCGCGGCCTGCCAAGCACGGCAACGCCCATGGACAGAAGATGACACCAACCTATCATTAAACATACTTTCCATTCTGTGTCTTCTTTCCACATAATTAGCAAGAGCATTGCGGAGTCCATGCAGAAAGAAATACCAATGGCTGCCATGATGAGTGCAAGTGTAGGAATAGAGGGTGGCGGAGAAGTATCAGGCCCACCATCAAATGCAATGAGCACAGCCCAAACAATAGAGCAAAGCATGTTGACAAAACCCACCATAAAAGAGACGGTTCTGAAGCCCAGAAGATCACCTCTAAAGCTCAGCAATTGGCAGCTGTTATCAGCATCACACCTGACCACAGCTTTGGTTAGGAATACATTGGCCGCGAACCCACTTCCTTTGCTGTCCACAATGTAATCTTTGATTGTTCTTCTAGCTAGCAGAGAGCTAGAGAAGCCATCTAAAGTGAAAAAAACAGTTAGTACAATGTTGATTAATGCTTCTGTCAACCTTGGCACTATGAACGAGGCAATGTTGTATTCTACTCTTCCCTCTTTGCGTCCTCTACCTCCAGCCAAGTACTCTTCAAGAGCTTCTGAAGCCTCCACTGTGACTCCTCTGGATTCCGCATCTTTAGACCTCAAAGATTTTGCCAGTAGCTTTGTCCAAATATCACTATCAGAATCCTTCATAGGAATGCAGATACAAATAGGCTCCCCTACGCAAACATCAATATGCTCTAGAAATTTACATATTACATGCGGTTCTACAGGGGAGGATTTCACAGTGGAGTCACCCTCTCTCAATCTATCCCCTTCTTCAGCCCCTTCTTCACCAGTCTCCACATGCAACAGGCCGTCGTTGCACCCATGGCAGCCATTCCTCAGGCAGGTGAGACATGGGAGTAGGCACTGGGAATCAGACAATCGCTTCAGTGTTCCGGGTATCCGACGAGCAAGCATGACTGTGATGCTTTCCTTTGTCCAGAATACAATGCATCTGCAGCCTTCGCATTCACATGTCTCTACAGGGACTACTGCATCTCCGAAAGGTAGGAACTGCAGTAGGATGGAATTCGCAATAGGGGCATTGGTTTTCATGAAGTCCGTGATGGAAGAATTGGGTGTGCCCTTTGACAACATTACAACAGAAGCACCCTCTAGATTGTTATCTGTGGTCAGCCCATTTCCATTCATCCCATTAATGTTCTTGAGTTTGCGACCTATGAGAATGGCCAGGAGATCCCTGGCACCCATGTCTAGATCGAGTCTTCCTCTGATGAGAGTTGTAACAAAAACCGCCAAATTAGCTACGCATGTAATTCCTAAAGAAGGAAAATTATTAACAGATCCCGTTACACCTTCGCTTATTTCAAATTGTGCTAAACAAAAACTTACAGACCATGCCAACCAGCAAAACAAGTGTATGATCAACAATCGCACGATTCCTCGGATTCCTCGCCGATTGTTGAAAAACCCCATTTGTAACCACCGTGAAGCGTAACCACAAACTTGTATACCTCTTCCCGATCTCTTTTCTGCGGCAAACATTTACATAACAATATCTTTTGGCTTAACATTATTGACTATAGAGCACATCTCATATCATTTGGCTTTACATTAAAGTTTTCATATCATATCATTGTTATAGAGCACATCTCATATCATTTGGCTTAACATTAAAGTTTTCAAACATCTAATTCCATTCCTTCCCCTTAACTTTACATTATCTTATTCTTTACTTGGGTCCAATAATGTTTCCTAGTGCATCTAATTCCGTTCTTTTGTTTTTACTTTTATTTACTTTTAGCTTTTACTCAAATTTAGTGGCAACATTTCTTGACATTTAATTTTATTTTTTTATTTTTATATTATCACTAAAATTTAAATATCTATATGTGTTTTTTAGTTCAAATAAACTTATCAATAAGTTTTTCAACATAAATTTATTCATAATGTGAAATTTTTTTATTTTTTATTTTTTTCTTTTGTACAAGTTAAGAATATGTGTTTCTTCTAAATCAGGAGATCTCTTGTCCCAAAAACAATAGGGTTTTATACACTAATTGGATGTCTAGCTTGATTGTGACCTTAAAATTAAATTATTATTATTATATTAAGAATATTTAATTCTATTTTCTTTTAATTTTGTTTTATCTTATTTTTTAATTTTTTTTTTTTTCTAAACAAATATTTCCAATTTTTTTTTTTTCTTAAATTTTATGATATAAATCAAATATAAACTTATTACTAACCTTTCGCAACATCTTGTAATCCCTTATTTTTACTTTTAAATATTTTGATAAAAATATATTTTCATATTAAATTTTCTTTCTATTCTTAAAATCTATCATAAAAATAAAATCAGTTTTACTAGTTTATAATGTGATTAAACAATGAGTATATATATTTTTAAAGTATGATTAATTTAATGATATGTTTATTTTATTTTTCATATTTTTGTTTTAACTTGGTATATTAAAATTATAAATAAATTTTATAATACAATTAAATATAAAGGATTAGATTTTATAGTAGTTTAATTATATAATCAATATCTCCTTAACATTATTTTTTCAATAGATTATATATATATAATCTAAAAATACCAAGTATTTTATTATATTCACAAAAAATATATAGTCATGCTAGGGGGACCCGCCAAAAATTGGAAACCAAGTTCACGTCCCGGTCACATGTTACAATTTTTTATTGACAGACCAAAAGTGAAGTCAAGTGTAAACCCTGTTATCACTCAGTTTGTAGTTTAGGTCAAAAGCTAAAGGATAGAGATCAAACTGGCGTAATAGGAACCTTCCCCACCCAATGTCACCTCAAAACCCCTCAAAACCCCAAGTTGTCGGAGATGTCTCCCCTGGGCTAACCTCCCCAAACAGAAAGAACCTCCCCATTGAGGTGGCATTGGGTGGGGAAGGTTCCTGTTACGCCAGTTTGATCTCCATCCTTTAGCCTTTGACCTAAACTACAAATTGAGCGATAACAAACCCAAAAAAAGTTAAGTCCAGAAAACAAAACCCACTATATGTGGCTTAAACAAAATCCCCCAAACTAGCCGAGCTATTAACCTGAGACCCTACCTTAGTAACATGGCTATATTTCACTTGGCTATAAGTAAAGAAAATTCATAAGCCAGAGAACCACAAACCCCTTAACAAGGCACGTCTTCCACTAGTGGCCCCTTGCTCTACTTGGTGACGTAGTCACTACCAGGATTCTCTGGTTTCTTTTTCTCTTCATTAATGTCAATTGGGAAGCTAACAGAGCCAGACTTGCTAGGAGAACCCTAAGTTTTCGTTTGCTTTCCAGGTTCCTGAGAAGCTGATGAAACCTTGAACTTGATGCCAAACTGGGATTTGTAAACAACTCAAACTTTCCTTCTAAAATGTGAATTGCATGGAGGATGCCTAACTGTTCATTCCTTGTTTGGTGCAATTCTTAGCCAACCATGGCTTTAAAAATCTAGTAGGTTTCTGCAATCCTGAAATATTTGGTGTCCTTGGTCCCGGAGTAGAATGGATCATCTACCCAGTCCACCACTTCCTCCAAGACATGTCTATCTCACATTTCCTCTCTCTGCTCCAGAACTCTTCCATCTTTGACCTCTGTTGTGGCTCTGTTTTCCTCCTCCAAGCACAGTTCAAAAAATCGGTTTCTGGTAGCCCAAGTGTCTCTTGTTGCCCATGCATGGGCTACAGGGCCTCTGGAAGTGGATGCTTCCCCGTCATGCTTCCCATCCCGTCAAATTTCTCCTTTTCTGCTCCCTAGTCGAGCCATCAAAGGCTAAAAAAAACAGAGATAGATTTCCCACACCACTTCCAACAACTAGGATTATCACTATCTCCACACCAGGAGGCCCTGAGTCTAAACCGAGAGCTTGTCTCGTCGCCTGCTGAGTCTTGCAGGCTCAGGCTTCATTTTTTGGTGTGCTCTTGATATTTGTCATCTTGTAAGATCTCTTATCCCCAAACTTAATCATGAGAAAACTATTCATACCTTCTTCCCTCTCATGGTAATGAAACCTGGTAGAACTCCTATCCCCTTCCAGATGCTTCGACATGATCATGTGTGAGAGATGTGTATCAGTTCCTTGTCACTCCCCCCTATTCTCATGTTGAATACTCAAAGCGCTCGAATTGTCATCTCCTTTGGTTATCCTCTCCATCATGTTAACTCGATGCTCAATCGCGTGCCATATTCACTCGATCCCCATTACGTGACATGCTCGTGGTGATTGTCACGTCGGGCCACAACTTATCCATGTGGGCTCGAGCTGTCCTACTGGTGTCCACCCCATTCGGGAATAAAAGTTGAAGGACATGTGGTTGGGATTTGATCCACTTATGCGTGCATGGGTCATGAAACTATTTTTAATATAATTTCTCTCGGTGCAACCACACATTCGATCACTACCTCAAGGTGTCCCCATGGCTCGAGGTTAAGTGAGCCTAATTGTAATTGAACCTTTCCCAATAGTGAAAGACTACTCTCTCTCCACCATTAAATCCAACCCTTTAAACTTATTTTTAATATATTTTCACATTAATATATATATATATATATATATATAAAATTAATAATAAATTTTTTTGATATTATCAAGATTTCACATATCAAAGTGTTTTGATTCATACAATAATGTAATGTACCATGTACTTTATGTATTATGTTGATGAGGATATGAGGTACTTCTTGAAACCATATATTATTTTTAATATATTTTCACATTAATATATATATATATATATATATATATATATATATATATATATATATAAATATATATAAAGTGGTCCATATATAAAATTAATAATAAAGTTTTTTGATATTATCAAGATTTCACATATCAAAGTGTTTCGATTCATACAATGATGTAATGTACTATGTACTTTATGTATTATGTTGATGAGGATAAGAGGTACTTCTTGAAACCACCCAATTTTACACCATATATCATTGTTATGTTATTAACTATTTCAAATTTGTAGTCACGACACTATAGATTTATGCAACATAAAGAAATAATTTGATTATAAATGCAATGTAATACACATAATCAGAATGGAATAAACGAGAAACTAATTCAATTCATAAAAATGAATAATAATAATTCATGTTATCCGTGAATGCTCAAGTCGACTTCCATACATTTTTTTGTTGTCTGTGAATGCTCAAGTCGAATTTTATACATTTGTTCTTGTCAGTGAATGTTAAAAATTGTCTCCCATATGTTTTTAGTTGCTATGGATTGCCAAAATCGCCTTGGGAAATTTTATGGATCGTGAGTTATTAAAAATAGTCTTCCAAATGTTTTTACATGCCATTGGTGATCAAATTCACCCCTAGAAATTTCTTCTCAGTTGCTAGTCATTGATTCTAAAGTGGATAGGGTTTTCCTTCATTATTGGTTGTCAAATTTGCCTCTTGTCTATTTTCTTTAGCCACGGGTCAAACCACTTCAACTTGGCTTCCCCTTTGGCCAAGTTCCCTTCTTCATTTGACCGATGTTCCTTCTTGGTCCACCCGACTTGGGTAAGTTTGACTTGGGTCAACTCGACTTTGGTTGACTTGTCGTGCTACAAAGAATACTACATATTTTACCCTAACTAACGCATTTGGTCTCACTAAATTTGGATCTGTTATTAAGAATTTATGATGTTTTTACCCGAAACACCTGTTTTTGACTAGTTTCAGGACTAGCCACAAACCCTATTTTCCACGGAGTGTAACTCCCAAAATACACTGACCCACAAGATGAATTTTTCCCCACAGATACTTGGATATGTTTTCTCAATGGTATAGAAATTGCACGATCTGAATCATTATAGAAAAAAAATTATAACAAAAATGGTGAGATGACCTGTAAATAACATACCTTAGAAAGCACCATCAAAAGAATTTATCCTTCCTTGCATTTCAGCCTTCTTTTCTTCACCTTGCCTCAGAATTTTGTCTTAGATATCCTTGGTTATCTCAGAAACCTATATATATTCAATATGTACAAGTGGCTTTCTTAAAAACATCTTCTAGGTCACTTGGCCCCACTTTCCTTATTTTAGGGTTAATCCACTTCTAATTTCTCCATTAAATTTATTATTGAAATAATTTATTTTGTATTCACTTTAAATTATAATACACTCATTAATTCAGTTTATTATTTACCTTTTAAAATCTCTTAAGCCACTTTGACTACTTTGACCTTTTGGGGCTTCTAGGTGACATATGAGGGTCCTCCAACTTCGTAAGGCCATAACTCTCAAACCGTGAGGAGTTATGTGACATTCCACATACCACTAGAAATGGCATGAAATGTACTATCCATATAGAATAGTATTATCTGAAAATATATCATAACTCATACCGTTACCCATCAAACAAACTTGGGTCCATTACCCAAACCTGGGGTCTCCAACTTCTCATGGCCATAACTCTCTAACCGTGAGGAGTTATGTGACGTTCCACATACCACCAGAAATGGAATGAAAAGAAATATCCATATAGGATAGTTTCCCTGACAAATTCATTGTTATCATCTCATTATTCCACAATTAAGCATGGGTTCTCTTACTCCGCAAAGCGTCTTCCCGTGAGGGATTTCACCATAAGGGGACCACTTTGGAGTTCATCCATATTTACTTCTTATCAACCATGAAAAAATAATAATGAGTCATATTTACATCCAACAATATTGGGTCCATTACCCAAACCTTTGTGCTATGGGACTTTCTTCAAGGGATGACATCAATGGCAACCAACCTTAATCAACATAACAAACGCGAGACAACCTATTGATAATCAAAGTAGGTATCAAGGCATTGAGTACATTCTTACAAGTGTGAATAAAGGATTCAGGGTCGAACACCTGAATAATCCATCGATCAAGAGACATTGATGTATTCCCAGCTGTCTATGGCGAGAGAACCTGCCACTAATGACTGCAAGCCTCAAGGTACTCATAAGACTCTCGGTCTTGTTTCAGAATAGATGATCTGAAGTCGATGGAAGGCGACTTACTAAAAGGAGAGAATTAAGGAATCTCTCATCATTCAACACGAGGCACAAAGAAGGAGCTTCATGATTTGGAGGAAATTAGACGAAGAACATGTTCACGAATCAACGACCCTGTGCATCTTTCACATGTGCCAAGTGCAAGCAGTAAACAAAAAAGACCCTCTGAATAACAACAAATGAGGAAAAATGATGACAAAGGTGAGGAAACCACCAATAAGGCTAATGGAATCCAAGACACTGCATGAGTCCCAATGTGTGAATAGATGTCTTGCCTTCGAACACAAGGGAAACCACCCAGTCAACGACCAATGATGAAATGTCGACTGCTGGGTTCAAGGTTACCTTACAATGATGAAAGTAGGACCAGGGTGTGTGATAGGACTACAATATCATGTGATTCTGAGACAGACTAGGGGTATGGATGACATGCAAAGTCAAGAGTTCTGAGAAATGGCCGACACATGTTGATAGACTTCCTTTGAACAAGAGCATGAGACATATGGAAGACTCTGGCAACATAGACTGAATGATTAAACCATGAGATGCAGGAGGCATCAATGAAATTATCCATAGGGACTGGAAGAGTAACCAGTTGGTAGAGAAGATTATTTGTAACGAGCTCAACTTCCTAAAGCCATTCTAAACCCAAAATTATGATGAAAAATGGATTCAATAACTGCGTGCTCTATTCAAAGGCGACACAATTGCTGCCAATATAAGATAATACTCCATTCTCGCCCTACATTTTTTGTTTTTTGATAAAGAAATGAATGCTATGATACAAAAGAGGAAATGAGTGTCGCAAGTAATAAAAACTAGTTCCAGCAGTGGAACATACCTATGATCAATGCAAGGAGATGCATGCGGGAGATGGACACTCAGGGGAATGCTCCCTCCTAGGTATAGGGTGTCAAATTGCGAAGGATACAAATGAGGCTCTTCTTGGTTGAGGATGAAAAACTACTGAGGCGAATGGTTTATAACGCAAATCGAGAACCAACTATAGGCTCAATACCGCAAGTAAGGGCATAAGATGAAATCACAACTTAATGCCGAAAAATGTCCTTTTTCATGATATTTAGTCTACTTGGTGTGAAAAAGGGATAAACTTGTACCAAATAGACATCCTTTCAAGTCCAATTTACGAGTGTGAAAGAGACAAGTTCCCTCGATAATCTTTTCACTTTTTGAAGACAAGTTGGAAAAGAGCTTAAATTAAACTCAGTTGGGAGTCCTCTAGGTATAGAGAAGCATGTTTATGAGTGAGAAATGAGGCTCAAAATAAAGGAATGTATTAAATATAAGGGACTCTTGGTCCTATGGAAAAAATCTTTGCATGGGCACCAAATGAAGCAGAGGATCTAACTAAGGCACCTATGTTTGGTAAGTC
>ML787544.1:512452-530092 GCA_009831015.1 Picea engelmannii | reverse complement strand
TGAGAAATGAGGCTCAAAATAAAGGAATGTATTAAATATAAGGGACTCTTGGTCCTATGGAAAAAATCTTTGCATGGGCACCAAATGAAGCAGAGGATCTAACTAAGGCACCTATGTTTGGTAAGTCTCTACCACTTGATAACAAAACATCTTATAGAAGATGGAAGATTCTGTGTCGCAATAAATGGGTTTGTACCTAAGGCATATGAGTGACAGTTATAGGATAATGCAAAAGTGCGTGGTGGAATGGATACCTATCCTATATGCTAGGTAGTGAAAATACCTGCCCGTGGTTACGAACGGTCAACATAACGTTGAAATACACAAGAATCCCTGGTGAAAACTACAAAAACCAACTCAATCCACTGCTGTATTAGTCCATAAGGAGAAAAAATGACTCAAAACTATAGAAAGTGGGTAAAAACTATTATAAATAGTAACAAAACAAAAAATTACTATGTCATTTTGACTTTTTACCCAAATAGTGAAAATTGGACCAAATTATCTTCGATCTGCAACTAGTGATTGCGGGAGCGTCAGGCGATGAAATCAGAAACCGTCTGGACCAAGTAATTCCTCTTCCCCTCCACTTCCTTTCTAGTGGATTAGATTTTTAAATTAGGTTTCAAAATTTGAGTAAATTAGGGTGCAAATTGAGTAATTCGGTGTACGCGGGATACCATTCATCGAGTCATGTATACATGAGGTTATACATGACTATGTAAAATATAGGGTGCGTGTACTCAACCCTATACACGAATGTAAATGCAACAGCCCATGTACAAGTCCGTAATCAATGTTTTCTATGGTTGCTAACTCAAAAAAGACTTTTATTTGGCAGGATGGCACTAGAATGGAGGGAAAGGGAGCACGAGGAGTTAGATGTTGTTGTGGATAGAGATCTAGGGGCCCAAATGGCCTTGAAAATATGTGTCTTGTACATATTTTGGGAACTCAAAGGGATGAGGTCCTAGGTGAGGTTGCTTGAGATGCTTGTGGATTACTGGGATCCTGACAGTGAAAGATTCAATCTCGATGGGAAACCATTGAGGATTGAAGTCGAGGATATATAATTTTTGACTAGGTTATCGCGTCAGGGTGAGGTGGTGAACCTCAAAGCCCATGGAGATGGGAGCAGTATGAAGATAGAGGAGTACATAGACGCTCACTATGTAGCAGGGACCTCGAAGGTCGGGAGTCAACTCCCCATCCGAGTGATAAACAATCTCAGCCTCAAGATTGTTGTCCTCTTGTTGACCAGGATCACAGGATCAACTTCGTTGCTTCAGGCATCGAGGCCACTCATGTTATATGTTGTAGAGTGCTTGAGACCCACAATATATGATTGGTGTACCTCACTATGGGATAATATGAAGAGCTGATTGACAGAGTGAAAACAGGGTGGCAAGAGGAACTTCAAGTTTTCATCTATTTTATGCAACTTTTTCTTCGAGCAGGTTCCAGGTTTGGGACCTAGAGTCTAGATCATTCCAAGAGGACCCCACGATCCAACCATGGCACGGTGGACTGAGGTAATGAGACGACAGGGGGGAGGTAGGGTGCCCACACTCTACAACGAGGATTTCTTCCATTGGTGGAGGTGACAGGTCATTGCTATGGATGACTAACCCTATGTAGGGATCAACTTCAGAGGGGACCCTAACATTCCACTGCTACTAGGGACCGCTTATGGGGACATAGGTATGTCAAAAGTTTTTAAATATTTCATTTTTTTGTATTTTTGTATAGTAAAACACAAATATTATTGGATGATTCTTAAGTACTAACTAGACATTTGTGTGATGCAGATGTGGGTCCATGATGGTCGGACGGGCTTTCTTGACATCGTCGAAAGCACCCGGGAGATAAGGCGGCGGGAGGAGAAGCAGATAGAGTCCTTCAAACCATACAGGGAAACTTGTCTCGTTTGACTCAAAGGATTCCAATGGTTCAGGTAGAGGATCCATCGGAGGCCATGCATCGTCAAGTGGCTGGTGTGCCCAGAGCTTGGGTGCGACTCTTTCGGTGTCTTGCAAATGCCGTAGTTTGTTATCATGAAACACATCCGGGGCCACATGTGTAGATGTCATGGATCTTGTATTATCGACTGTATATGTGTATTGAGGGTGTTAGCCCCAATTTTGTACTATAAACATCATATTTTTTGAAATATATATAAAACAAGGATCTTCGGCTTTACTTATATTACAATGTGTATATTGGTGAGATGGTTTTCTTTGCTTTAGTTATGTGACAAATGCCAATCTAAAATAAAATTAGCATAAGCATTAGATACATAATTAGAACTCCTAGGTATGTGATAATAAGTAATAAAATCAAACTATCGTTCTACGTACCCATAGGAATTGTCGGAGTAAAGTAGGATCATACACACAGTAACTGCCATTCAACTGACATATTACTAACTAGGAATCCAGGCGAACCTCTAAAGAGAGAATACCATGTGAGATAGCATTGCGCAAAAGTTCTATAACGGTGCTATATTCAACCACATTATTTGTGGATGGCCCTATGTATACGCCACCTGAAGACACCAGTAGACCCTTGGGTGAGTAAAGCACCCAAGCAATGGAAGCCAAGTTATGTGTATGACGACTGGCTCCGTCTACAAATCCTAAGTAGACCGAAGACTTCATTGACATCTGCCAACCAAGGGAAAACTTGATAAGAAAGTTGAAGACGAAAAGAAAGGGAAAAGATCTATACACTAATTTACATTAGTATACAAAGAGTTCCGCCCAAGCTTGGGGATCAAGCATAATATCTTTTCAAGTAGAGCCAATTCTTGGGCTCGGCCAACATATTCCCTTCATGATCTTATAACTCATAGGATCCTTTTTATAAGACACATCACATGATATAAGGACCGTGCCACATGGGTTTAAACTTTCATGCCCCCAGCGGTTCATTGGCTTGATCATATAAGAGGAACAAGTCACCCTCAATGTACAACCGAGAACATACAGACTTATCGTATTGGAACTTCACACGTCTTTTGTTTGCCTCGATAGACATAGAGGCATCTCGACGCTATTCGTCAAGACTCTCTAGGTGTACAAGGCATTGTTCAAGATCGAAAGCATCAGGTAGGAGCATGATTGCCAACTTAAGAGAAGGGATTTCAAGTTCAATAGGTAATATAGACTCCACACCATGTACTAACTGGAAAGGGGAAAATCCGGTGGCAGTCTTGACCAAGGTTTGGTATGCCCAGAGTGTGAGATATAGCATAATGCGCCAGTCATACTAACTCTGGATGACAGTTTTCTACAAAATGGTCTTGAGAGAATTGTTGATGGTCGCTAACTATCCATTTTCCTAGGGGTATTAAGGGGAAGAATGACCATGTTTAAACCCCATCTTATATGCTAGCACTTCCATCATTTCATTCTGAAAGTGACTACCATGATCAGTGATAATCTCACTTGGGATATCGAACCTGGTAATAATTTGATTGAATACGAAGAAGGCAACAATAATCCCTTTGGATTTAACTGTAGACATGGCCTCGACCCACTTAGTAAAGTAGTCGATGACCATGATAATGTGTTTATGCCCCCTAGCTGAACTTGGGTTGCAATCCATGAAGTCCACCTCCCACTTGGTGAAGTGACTGACGATAATGATTGGGTGAAGAGGGGTTGGATGTGAGTGCATTTTCTGAGTGAACACCTAGCATGGGTGACACTTCTTAACTGCTTCAACACAATATTTAAATATAGATGGAAAGAAATAACCGGCTCGCAAAATTGTCTAGGATGTCGCAAGCCTAGATAGATGACCACCACAAGCCCCACTATGGAAATTGTTTAGGACTGACTCAGCTTCCTCATGAGTTAAACAACGATGCAGGATATTGTCTATTCCTCAGTGATACAAAGTGTCACTAATGATAGTGTAATTGTTAGCTTGGTATCATACACGATGTTGGTCATCTTGCGAGAGATGCTGAGGGAACTTCAAGGTTTGAAGATAGAGAATGATGTCTCCATACCAAGGGTTGGACGATGAGACAAGGAAAATGTGTTCATCCACAAATGAATCAACATGGATAACATCCTCATCTAATCATGGAAATTTGTATATTAACTCCGCGAAGAGTAGCGATTTCTGGGATTTCACAGAAACAAAATCGAGATCAAATTCTTGTAAAATGACAATCCATTTATTATATTTCCCCCCTATGATACGCCTAGTAAGGACGTATTGAAATGGATTGACATCGGCAACTAGAGTAGTCTTGCAAAGAAATATATAATGTCTTAAACATTGGACTGCATGAACAATAGCCAAAGATAGATTTTCAACTTGAGAATAATTGAACTCAGGACCGACTAAGTTTCGACTAAGATAGTATATGACATGCTCACAGAGCTAATTATCCTCCTAAACCAAAACCATACCAATCATCTCCTCAGACGTGGCGATATAAAGCATGTAATCCCTACTATAGTCAGGGGGCTTCAACATAGGCACTGATATCAAATATTTATTCAAAGCATCGAAGGAATCCTAGGCTCGCTCATCCCAGATAAAAGGGGTGTCCTTCTTCAAAAGACCCATGAAACCCTTAGTGATATTGGTATAGTTTACTATAAACCGACGTAAAAAGTTAGCTTTCTTCTGTAAACCTTGAAGTTGTCGAATAGTGAGCGGGGGAGGAAATCAAAGTATTGCCTCAACCTTTAATGGATCTACCATGATCCCGGTCTCAGAAACTAGAAATCCTGAAAGACGACCAGACCTAATGCAAAATATGCACTTATGAGGGTTTAACCAGATTCTATAGTAATGACATCTTTCAAAAACTAGTCAAAGGTGAGTAAAGTGATTCGCTCTCTTATGAGAGTGAGCAACAAGATCATCCAGATAAGCTTCAACTATATGCCTAAAATCATGGAATGCGAAGGTCATAGCACGCTGGAAGGTTTCTCCGATTTTTTTAAGGCTGAAAGGCATTTTTCGGTATGTGAAAGTACTCCAAGGACAAATAAATGTCATCTTGTGTTGATCCTTAGGTTTAATTTGAAATTGGTTATATCCTAAAAATTCGTCCATGAAAGAAAACACTCCGCTTCCTCCATACTCATCGAGAATATGATCGAAGAAAGTTGTATTTAGGAAAGGCTTTTTTCAGGTCACAAAATTCCATGCACACACAGATGGTTCCTTGCTTCTTATTCATAGGAACAATATTGGATACCCATTCAGTCAAAGGATCCAGGTAGATAAAGCCATCATTAAGTAGTTTCTCTACCTCTGCCTTAATAGAAGGGGCCTTCTGGGGATTGACAACTCTAAGACATTGTCAAACAGGTTTAGCATTCATATACGTTCTAATCTCATGCTTGACAATACAAGGGTTGATTCCTAGCATCTCTTCATATGACCAAGCAAATAAATCTCAGAATTCCTTGAAGAGTTCGGTGTACATCAGGATTTCTTCTGGCAAACAATCCGCACTAATATGTACATTTTCAATCTTTCCAGGGGTACGAGAGATATAGATCATGACAGTAGGAGAGATACTCCCTATATTTCCTTTGACATAAATGTTGTGCGTATCAATTGAAACTACGACATGACCAACTATCTCACTCAAAGTAGAACGAAAGTCATCTTGTTCGATTCTTTCAAGATCTGGGAGAAAACTAGAGCGATGGTGCATATCATCCCAAGGTTTCTTGGAACCATTCATGGTTTTGATGATAGCTTCATCTGAGAGAAAATTCGCATCGAGGAAGTCATGTGAACAAGACAACGAAGTGACCCACACAGGCTTAAGAACAGGATCCTCCTCGTCGATCAACGAGGTAATAGGATCAGGATCGGCGGAAGAGTCAAGAACAAGTTGATACACAATCTCCGTTGCCGATAGTGGCATGGCCATTCCAGCATGTGACTGACCTTCACAAGATGAAGTCGAGGAAGGTACGGTCCAAGGATCGCTAAAATAGGAAGTGCGGAAAGGAACAGACCTCTCTGACGAAATGGGCCTACTGGACATGGATTAAACATGGTGAATCGGTGCCATGAAGTTGAAAGTACCCATAAGAGAAGAATACATTCTGACATCGATATTCTCAGTTGTTGGCTGAGAATTTTCGACCATGGGGATCGACGGTGCAACAGATGCATTGGGACTAGCATACGTAAAGGATAATTGGTCGATCATCATGATCTTCACATCGAGTGGAAAACAAAGAGCGCAGAAGACGGAAGACACGACGACAATCATAACATAGGTCCAATTGTGTCCTAGTAACAATTTATAATCAAGAAGCGCATCAACAACCTCAACATCCACCTCTATCATCTTCCCACCTAACTAGACCGGAAAGGCAGGAAGAATACCGTGAGGGTGGAAGGAACGATGGTCAAAAGAAGTCAACATGGTCGACGATTGAGAGAGAGTTAGAGAGCTGAGAGATTTCCAATAGATCAAGGACATCACACATGTAGCAACACGTTCATCAACAACCACACGTTTGATGGTATACTTTGAGTACCCCACGTGGATTTGGAGTGCCACATGGTAAGGCAAGCGAGGCTTCACATCTGTGACGTCAAACTTGATAACTTTCGAACCACTGGGTTCTAGAGCTCCTAACATAGATAGCAAGTCATTCCTCTATGAATGACACTATTATAACCCTAATTTGCACCAGCCATGCTTACCTAGCATCAATCCATCTCATATTCCTTCTTTGCCAAGCCATTATTGAACAACTCTTCTTAAAAACACCCTTTTTAAAGGCCCATGCGCCCTGCTCCACTACTACATGCATGTACACGCTAGCTGACTCACTACAGCCCACGTGTACCTACAAAATAACGAAAAATAGAAAGTTGCTGACGGAACACACAACTTTGGGTAAGTCAACTAAACCTTTCGACTATGCATAGATAGTCACTCGACCAAATACCTAGTCGTTTCTAGCCTATAAAAGAAGGGGCAGGGATCCCATTTGAAAGGAGGAAAATCATAGTAAAGAAACTCTACGCAATTTAGCATTCCCTTTGTCCCAACCTTTGTCCATCCTTGTGCAAAGAGAAGTATAGAGCAAAGCAGTTGGAGTATAGTTGAAGAGGAGCCCAGGACTAGTTTCCAGGAGCAGTGCTGACCACATATTGTAAGTTTACTCTTGTGAAGATTAATACAAAAAGGAATATTTTTTTCATCCTCCCATATCATGTGTTCAAATTGAGTATTTATTTTATGATATTGTCACATCTAACCCAACAATTAGTATATGAAATGCATGTTCGCAGCTCTCTGTTTGTTCATGTGTGAATGTAGGTCATCTTTGGGAGGAGGCTTGCAATCAAGGAGCGAGTGAAAGAAAAGGGGATCAACATCAAACGAAGGATTTAAGGTAGAGTTACCAAATCTTGTTTACACCTTTGTATTGCATGAATGTGGGGTTTTTTGTTGGGAGAATAGGAAAAATTAGAGGCCTTTTAAATGGTCATTTTCTGCGTGCATGATTAGAGCCCTTAAATTCTAAGTCTGTAGGAGGGATTTCCCACCCACAACAAACATGTCTGGAGAACCTCTAGAACCGACATCGCACAAGGGGTTTGACCCAGGTCCTCAACAATGGAGTAGTTATGGGTGGCTCTATCATTTGGATTGTGGGTAGAGCGCTTGAGTACTCCTTTCGGAATACGAGGCGGTGGCTCTAGTTTTTCGATCTATAAAGTCGCCTCTGGAGGAGGAGGAGGAGATTCTAGACTAGGTATAGCCTATGAAGAACTATAATCTTGAGATCAAGTGGCTACATGAACTTTATCATCGACCATATTGATACACAAATGGTCATCGTCTTGCGACGATGGGTTTTGACTCCCACCGACCACATTTTCGACATTTGAAGAGCTCGAGGCCATGTGATGGTAATGTTGGAAAGGATTCATCATCACGACGGGTGGTAGAGATAAGAGCCTTGCAGCTTCCACAAGTTTGGGGCATAAATGAGTAAGGTGATCATCTGTACAAATCTTATAGGGAAATTTCACCTTACGCCTTTCCTTCTTTCCCTCTCCAACATTTTTATTCATCTTCTCATTATTACCATTGTCCTTGGGTTTATTATTATTTTTCCCACCCTTACAACTATTATTACTTCCTTTCTTCTTATTCCCACCTGGTTGTTTGTTACCATTTGGGTTGGTCGACGATTGCAAAGAATGTACATCCATCGACTAAGTGGGATTGGAAGACACAGACGAATTTGGTTCTCCTGCAGACTGGTTTAGAGACAACTCTTTCAAATGGCGTGTCACCGTGTCTACGGATTTTACATTGGCGGAGCCTACAATGCCATCAACATGAGGTCTAGGTTTTTGTCTAGGGTCATAGGTTGACCTCGGTGCATCAAGAAGAATGTGGCATAACATCCTAGACTGAGCGTATATAAGATCTAACTGTTGGGATTTGAAGATCGTTTCTTCCTCAGTGGTAACCCCAGATGTAGAAACATTCTTCGATATAGGAGGCTGCAAAGAATTGAGGAACCATTCTAAAAGAAAGGTCGGGGGTATGGAGGTCTTAATAAACCTCTTCTATCTATGCCACTCTTGGATATGATCCGAGATATGAGTGGCTATGTACCGGCGTAAATTTTACAAAATTTCTAGGACAACATCATAACGAATCGACAATTGGAAGTGGTTAAGGAAGACTAACACCATCTGACTGAAGGTCCCATATTCCCCTATAGGTATCTCTATATACCATTTCGCAGTGACCCTAATGAGGGTGTGTTGAAATAATCTTAACCGAATGGAATCGTCATTAAGTGAATTCGAGGAGCACCATAGGTTAAAGGTAGTAACGTGATCACTAGAATCCTCGCCATTCTTACCTTCGAATTTCAAAATGTACCAAGGAAGTTTGGTGGGAATGGGGGGCCATGTAGGATCATGACACACAAGGTCATTCATCAACTTAGACAAGTTTGGCAGATTAAGCGTGGCCAGATAAGGGAGATGGGGTTACGACATTTGGCCCCAAGCTCCCTAGTAAGATTGTGTTTGAGGAACTGCATTCCATCCAGGGTTTTGGTAAGCACCATGGCCCTGTCCGGGATTGTAAGACCCTCCTCTAGGCTGATTCAGAAGAGGTTGGTTGGGCATCATTCTAGTAGGAATGTTCTGATGGGGGTTATAAAAGTTGCCCCTAGCCGGATTGGATCTGGGTTGGGGGTTTCCCAAGGTGTGAAACTGACCTCCTCTGGGTGTGAATATAGAGGACAGAGGTGGATTTGTCATGCCAAATGTTTTGGTTAGAATCGACACTGAGGACATAAGGGTATAGGATGAAACTTGAGCAAAATCTTGTCTACTAGGTTGGTTGCTCCACCCAAAATAAAGAGGATTAGACCTAGGGTTAAAAGAAGGAATGCCTCCCATATTAGGAGTCGTTTGAGGGATCTGAGAACCACCAAATGAGAATGGAGTATAAGGAGGTGTAGTGCCCCCAAGTCCAATGCTAGCATTAGGGCCAACAATTGGGATCGAGTTTGAAAACTCTGATGTAAAATTTGGCATACCATAGGAAAAAGGACTAGAGGCCAAGACAAGATAAGAGGCCTACCTCGTCCAGACATTCGATGAAGTCCACCATTGAGCACTTGACCCAAAGCAATATACCTGCAACTAGTCCTTAACAACCAAGAAACACAAGGATATGGTGATAATATATGATGTTAGCACATTCAATAGCATAATCCTTCAACATTCATAACAAATACTCCCATGGAATAATAATTCAAATATTTACAAGATATTAATTGGACGAGAGAAGAGTATTTCTATTAAGATATAATCAACAGAAGTGAATTAGTTACAAACTTCCATGTTAGCACGGTTCAGAATCGAGAAACTAAGTTCCTTCCAGTTGGGCCTCCACTACTTCAATCCTCCACCAAAGGCAAGCTCATATAAGAGAGGCAATGAAGTTCTCAATCAATAAGGGAAGATCTTGGGGGTTGAACAATGTGTTCAGACTTAAAGGACAAAGGGATGCAGACTAAATGTGAAGTGAATAATTTCTCCATAGTAACTTTTCTCTCAAAGTTGAATTATTTCTCCCTTTTTCCATGATAACTCGGATTTGGCCCATTTATAGCATTCAAGTGGAACTGAAAGGCTAAGTCAGAATGTTTCCAGTATATGGAAGGCCAAGGATCATTGGTCTTGTGACGTGACATGGAAATCCGACACCATTTTTCAATTTTGGGGACATTTCCCAATGTACACGGGCTTTAGTGGTGCAACCTACATATACGCATGTTGTAATATAGGCAGGGCACGTATATGTGGAAAAATCATGTTTTTATCTTTGGGATTTGTGATAAGGGACTTCAATTCTGCATAGGGAAATGGAAAAAGGCCCTCTGTGCAAGATTTCATAGGGTGAGGCAAATCTTGCTATAACAATTGATGTATGGTACATTTTGATGTACATGGAATGGTGATGTTTTTGGTATCCATGTGAGTGGTTCTGATTACAATTGATTGATGATGATATATCAGTGACAGTGACAGTGATATGGACAATGATAGGTTGGATGATTATTTGATCATCAGGAACAAGTCGATGCGACAGAGTGACAGTGATTGGTTGATGTGACAGAGTAACACTAATTGGTTGATGTGATAGTGATAGTGATAGTGACAGGTTGATGTGACAGGGACAGTGATTGGTTGATGAGACAGTGAAAGTTACAGGTTGATGTGACAGGGACAGTGATTGGTTGATGAGACAGTGAAAGTTACAGGTTGATGTGACAATGGCAGTGATAGTGATAGTGAAAGGTTGTTGTATTGGTGGTATTGGAAGTTATAGGTTGATTAGTGGTAGTGACAGTGAGTCTACACTTATATTTTAGGGCGAAAGGATGGGGAAATGAAAGGGGGTTGTATCCTCCTTCTAATTGGTGATGGAGACTTCAAGGAGTTGTAGCTTCCTTCAGGTTGGTGCCTGTAAATAAAGGGGTCGTAGCCTCCTTCTAGTTTGTATCAAAGAAATCAGGGAGTTGGAGCTTCCTTTAGGTTGGTGCCTGTAAATCAGGGGATCATAGCCTCCTTTCGGTTGGTGTTGTATAATTCAGGGAGTTGGTGTTTCCTTCAGGGTCATGCCTTTAAATCAAGGGGTTGGTGCCTCCTTCTAGTTGGTGTTGTAGAATTTAGACGTTGGTGCTTCCTATGAATGTATTCTTGATATATATATAAGAAACCATTCTGTGGTTTTCTCCCATTTGGGTCTCCACGTAAACTCTGGTGTACTATGGATGTGCTTATTTGATGTGATGATACTATTTGTGGTTATATTCCCATGGCATATTGAATTCAATCATAACTTATATACTCCTATTAAATTTGAAGTTTATATATTGTAATTGAAAGTGGTAAAAAGTTCTCATATTGATTCATCCCCCCCCTCTCAGTATTCCAATAGTGGTTTAATGGAGAGAGAGACAGATGGAATGCACTAGAGTACTTGATGACATGGCATGTGGACTTTGGAGGACCAATGGATTCCATCATGAGGAAAAATGTCTCACTTTGGAGGTTTTTGTAACCCTAATAGGGCATGACGTCAACCCTAAAGGGGAAATTACTTTATGTATTTTTTATTTGGAAACTAATGAGGTTGGCCTCCTTAAAATTAGAATGTGGAAAAATTGTTTTAAGTGACCTCATATAAATAGAGGTCACTTTCATTTCATTTTATCATAAATTTCACTTGCAAATTACATACGCTTTGGCTGAATTTTCTCCCTACTTGGGAAATTCGCTCTATCTCTCTCTTGATGCTTTGTGGATGCTTTAACTTGTATATTAGAGGAATAATCTAGGTGCTATCTCTTGATGCTTGTCTCTTTGCAATTGTGATGGAATTTTCTTGATAAAGAAGGGTTTTTTCATGTCGTCTCTTGAAATTGGTAAGGAATGTCTACACAAGTGTGTTGTTTCTTCTTGTTTCAAGGTTAATTTTTATATATCCTTGGAGGAATATAAGGGCATACACGCTCCATCAAGATCCATCTTTTTTTCATTGAGAAAATATATTTTGAAAAGGTTGCTACAAAGAGCAAAAGGGCTTACTCCCTTGTCGATTTACCTTGCTAAGGTTGGTTTTATCTAGGGAGTAAAAAGGATTACACCCCTAGAAAAGTAACAAACCATAACTCATACACAAGAGGTTCCATAACCCATTTAATAAGGCACTAATATACTTGCATTAGATATTGTATATTCATGCATTGGTACATGTGAATTTTTTAGATATTTCAATTGTTTGAGTTGGATCTAATTCTACATGCTATAAGATTTATTTTTCCCTAGGGCATCTTGATTGGCCAATTGGTTCTCATTTATGTTATAAATTTATTCTACAGACAACAGGGTTGTAGAAAAATCATCATTGCCTCTTGGTTTACTCACCATTCTACCATTAAATTCTACTTCCAAGCTGCTATAATTAATCTACTAGTTGTTAGCTATCTTTTGGCTGGATTGCTTTTTAATTTTGGTGGCTAGAATTTTATGTTGTATAAATTTTTTTATACATCCATTAGGATGTTACAAAACTTGTTGATAACACTACATAACATCCCCCTAATCACTATCAAAATATTGATTTAATCATTGGAAGTTTAACTAGTCATTGCTAGCTTTGTTTCCAACATCTTGTACTTGTTTTTTGATGGTTAAATTTTCATCTCTTATTGTCATTTATTGTTGATCTATATATTTCCATGCTTCTACAATTTAGGACAGCAAGGTTACTTGTTGAATCCCATTTGGTTTTGAATCATCTATCTCTCTATATTGTCATGTTTTGGGTAGGGATAATATTGTTTTGCAAGTACATCACCTTTGGAAACCAACTACCATATCATGAGACTCTCTTCCAATTTTAATATCCACATTTGACCTTGACCTATAGGGGCACCTCTCATATCTCTTCACTTTTCATCTCAATCCCCCTAGGGTCACCTGAGGTTCCCCCCTTGTTGTAATTTTCATCATCACTAAAGTGAGGAGAGTGTTTATCTAAGGTGACAGTGGGTAAATACTCACATAGTTGTCACACCTTCGTGGTTTGGGTTTGTATTTTCCAAAGCTACAATTTATGCGATGACATTTTGGTGTCATTGTCGGGGAGGATTTTCAATCCTTTTCCAATTCCTAATGACACTTGGCAAGCTATCCCAAATTATCCTTTTCCTAGTTTCCTAGTGACTCCACCTGAGGGAAGTTCCCTCTCCCCCTTTGATGAAATTTCTAATATCATATGGGGACTTCAAAAACTAAGAACCCATCATTCCCCAGATCCCTTCCACAAGGAACATTCAATCCTTCCAAGGTTTACCAAAGAAGGCTTCCTCATAATTATCCTATTGTCAAAACCAAGTTCCAAGGTAACCTTCCCCTCACCACAATGGCTCACTCTTGGGATAGAATCATTTACAAGAATTTGAATTTGGCCACCATCCCTAGTTATCCCAATGCAATGCCCAAATAATATCACAAATGGTTTCCAAATTTCACGAGGAACAACATTCTCACACCTGAATATCATATTGAAGATATTGGTGTGACCATGGAAGACAATGTTATCGAACATGAAGACATTATGATGAAGCTATTAGCTATGTCTCTTGAAGAAGATGCTAGAAATTTGTATAAAGGTTTACATAAAAACCACCTGGAATCCTATGAATCTTTCGTTGTTTTTCAAGAAAATATGGACAACAAAAAATGATAGTTGAATGCTTTTCATTCAATTCAATCAGATCAAAAAAAATAAAAATGAAACAGTGAAGGAGTTTGACACTATATTTGAAAGTTTACACAGTGAAATCCCGAAGGATGTATTTCCATCAGATGCAACCTCTCTTCTCCTTTACTTGAATTATTTTGATGGATAGTTCAATTTTATTATGAAAGAAAGGATGCCTAAAATTCTTGTGAAGGCCATAGAAGAGAATGCTCATATTGAGGATCATCTCTTCAGCTCAAAGATTGAGTCCTTCCAATTGCCTCGTACCAAGATGGAACCAAATATGAAGAGATCAACCAACATAGTCCAGGATCCAATTATGCTCATAACTCAGAAGTGGGATCAAATGAATACTTAGTTCATCAAGACTTAGAATAAAATCATGAACAAGATGACAACTTTGGAGAGGTATCATCACTCCTCAAAACCTCAGTTTATCAGATAGCCAAACACATGTTGGAAGTTGAGGCCACATCAAGAAGCCAAGGCACCTGATACATTGGATCCGGTTGGGATGGTCAAACTGGAGGCATCACCATGTTGTTTTCCTTTCCTGGTGTTGACTCGCAAACTTGAAAACAAGCCACTAGCCTACAAATAGTTGCAAGGAATAATTCGAAATTTTTATTATCTATGATATATTAAATATTTAACTATAGGTCGAACCCCCTAGGGAGAAAGAAAAATATGTTTAATTTCAGTTATCCCTAGGATTGAATGATGCCATTCTATTGAAACAATCTCGTCTACATGTGCAGTGATAATGTTTCCTTCTTTGGTTTGGTTATGAATTTTATTGTGCAGAAGAAAAGGGGGTTTTCTCGATAAATGCAAAAGACTTTTTTTATATTACTCACATTCCACTCATAAATGTTATTTGAGGCTTACATAAGAAGATTATGAAACATTTAAAAGGTTCTCTCTCATAATTGTTGTTTCTCAATAAAGATTTATTCTAAGGGTTGATTTCTAGTTACATAGGAAGGCAAGATCATTTATGCAAATTATGCATGGTATAGTTATATGGTCCACCATATATGAAAGTATTTGATATAAATCCAAATGTCAACGCATCTTTATGATAATTGTCCATTCTATATGAGAAAGGGTGGTGCATTGAAGTTAAAAGGTTGAAAGTTCTTTTTAACATAGTGCATATGGTATATTATATGATCTCAAAATTGATATTGTATAGCACTTGCCATCACTCGAACCTTCCTTTGATTGTTTAGATTGATATGTATATACCCATTGCATCATTTGTTTCCAATGAATTTGGTTTTTAATAAATGTTTAGATAATAAATTTGATGTGAAGTTGGGTTGTCATTTGGGTTGGCATTGTTATGTGTCTGTTGATGAAGTTATATGGCATGTGAACGTTTTCATATTTGGTCCTATCTTAGAATTGTGATTGGTAGATGGTAATAGTGGAATATAATATGGATTGGAAAGTTAATGTTTTGGGGAACATGACGCCCCATGCATTCAATGCATGGGATGCAAGAATTCATGCATTGAGGTATACCACCTTTTACTGTGGTTTTTTCGTTTCATGTGGTTTTTCACTGGTGAGTAACGCCCCTGTTCCAAGCTCAACTGTGGTGGTGGCGTTAACTAGAGACCTATTGTTTGGAAGTATTTAAGCACCAAAGAAAGGTATGCTATTCCATATTGTACCTATGAAATGCACCTTTATTTTTGAAACAAATGGTTTTGGAATAGCTATGCTTACTGGTTATGTGTATGCTTGTTCCTTTTGTATTCTCGAGCTCGTTATTTATTTTTCCAAAATAAATACTTCCTTGTATTTTCACTCTACCATTTACTATTATTTTGAAAACTATTATATTCGGGTCCTAACTGTGTGAGTTCATTGTATATGGCATGTTTTGGCTCGGTGTAGCTTCTTTTCTGCTCATTTTCATAAAATATATAGGCTCTATAGCAGCCTCATTTTCCGCTCTTTAAGATTTGAGATTTTGAACAAAAAGAGTGAAAGGGACTCATGGGTTTTCCCTTGCATGTATATTTGTTTTCTTTTGAATGGTTTCAAACCCAGGTCTTCAAAGACTTTCCTTCATTCTACTTTATTGTGCATTGCAAGTGTGTCTTGAACTTTATCACGCCATCAACTTTATTTGTGAGGTAGACCCTACTTTTGTCACCTTACTCTGAAGTTGGGAATTATTGTGTTTTATCATTTTATGTGAAACCCTGGGTATTATCATGGTATTGTTTTGGTCCTGTACATGACAGAAAAACACCTTGTATCATGTTCAAAATGTTGAAAGATTGTACATGTTGTCTTGCCTGATACCTCGCTTCCTTTACACAGAGAAATGGCCAAGGTTGATATATTGAAAAAATTTAGAGGCCGAATGCAACCTAGTTTCGAACCCATGTATTTAAAAGGCCATTCTACAGTTCTGCTCGACCTTGTTTTATTATTGTTTCCTTGGACGATTGATAGTTTGATTTAAAAAACCCTATTGTAGAAATTTAAGAGTCCTTTGATCGTATCATTTGTTTCTAAAATATTAGGCTTTTAATCCATGTACATGTCATGAAGACATTTTGTATCGATCTCAAACAACTAATTTTTTTTGGTATCTTCCTAAGCTCAACACTTTTTCATTCCTTATTTAGGAAGTGTCGATGGTCATATGAACAAGCCTACAGTGATAAAAGAATAGTTCTACCAAGTTTCGAATCCTCATTGTGTGTGTGTGTGTGTGTGTGTGTACAGCTTCGAACCCATGTATTTAAATGGCCATTCTACAGTTCTGCTCGACCTTGTGTTATTATTGGTTCCTTGGACGATTGATATTTTGATTTAAAAAACCCTATTGTAGAAATTTAAGAGTCCTTTGATCATATCATTTTATTGCTAAAATATTAGGCTTTTAATCCCTGCACATGTCATGAAGACATTTTGTATCGAGCTCGAACAACTAAGTTTTTTTGGTATCTTCCTAAGCTCAACACTTTTTCATTCCTTATTTAGGAAGTGTTGATGGTCATATGAAAAATCCTGCAGTGATAAAAGAATAGTGCTACCAAGTTTCGAATCCTCATTATATATATATATATATATATATATATATATATATATTGTTGTAGCATAAGTATATCCATGATGCATTCACTAGTTTGTTTGAAGAAAATATTTGGTGGATTATAGTTTGTGTGTTATGTTTTGGGGGTCAATGGAAATTATTTAACTAGAGATAGATTTGATTTGGTTGATTACATCATGTTGTTTTGGGGTTGAAGGGTCTCCATCGAATTTTATTTGGAAGATAAATTTTATTGTGTGTGTGTGTGTGTGTGTATATATGGTTGTAGCATAGGTATATCCATGATCCATTCACTAGTTTGTTTGAAGAAAATATTTGGTGGATTATAGTTTGTGTGTTATGTTTTGGGAGTCAATGGAAATTATTTAACTAGAGATAGATTCGATTTGGTTGATTACATAATGTTGTTTTGGGGTTGAAGGTTCTCCATCAAATTTTATTTGGCAGATAAATTTTACTGTAAGCTTATTTCATAGTCATTTAATGCCATGATATGAAAATTTTGGTGTTATATATGGGTTTCCTGATCACTGCAAAGCTTGTTGAGATAAGTTTGTTGGATCATGTTGTCATTGATGCCAATGGTTTTATTGATTGATCTCATTGATTGATGTCAAAGGATTGATTGATTTATGATTGATGTAATATAATATGTATTGTCCTTGATGAGAATGCATAGATGAAGATGGATCAATGAGTTGTCATTGATACATGATGAAGATGGATCGATGTGGTTCCATTGGTA
>ML787544.1:440026-500175 GCA_009831015.1 Picea engelmannii | reverse complement strand
GAGAGAGAGAGAGAGAGAGAGAGAGAGAGAGAGAGAGAGGGAAAAACTTCCCAAATATTTCACAATTACATTACTACAAATCTGGCCTTAAGATTCATCCTGATTCTTGGCCCCTGAGGTGCATCGACATCGTTCCAATAACATCCTAGAACATATCCAAGGATAACATCTAAAATGGTGTCATTTTCAGGGATGTGAATTGAAGAAATATCCCCTAGGGATATGACATTGTAATCTTTGAGACTTAATGGTGAACAAACCTCATTCACTTGACTATTAATTTTTCACCTAGTGACTCCACAGAAGGACAACTTGGCCTCTACCAAAAGACACACCAGAAGCCACCCTGATCATGATCAGGTTCCGATATATTCAGATCCAGAAAATCTTGTGACCTGGAGGAATATCAGAGAGCATCAGACCTCTTCTTATTCATGTAACCCTTTTCTAGAAATCTCTCCTTCTGTTATTCATCAAAATGTTGAATCTATATATCTGACTGATATACCTGAATATTTTCTCTATTCTTTAAAATCTACACCAGAACGTTTGATAGATCTTCAAATTTCTCCTCTAGAATTTATCCAAGTCAGTTCTTCCCATCGACCCTTCTTGAAAATTCTTGTGCCTCCTCTATCCTTTAAATCCCATAACATCATTTTACAAAATCTCATGGATGCCTTAGGTGGAGGAAGACCTGGGGGGAATAAACCTCCTCCCCCAACACCTATAAATCCTTAGGTCACTTACATTTTATCACCATTGAATATACCCCAATTTACCCATGACCTCCCTGAGAATTACATGAAATATCTGCCAAAATTTTATGGAGATAAAACCCGCTTAGTTGAAGAGAATATGAGTGCTTTCTAAGAATTTATAGGACCAATTTGTAGAGCACAATGGCATATTCATGACTATATTTGTCCAAAATTTGATGGGAGACATTAGAAAATGGTTCAAAGAGTTTCATGTTGCTTCAATTGATAGTTGGCCAGCTCTAGAAGCTGCCTTTATGAGATAGTGGGGTGAGAAAAGGGACATCCTATATTACCTGAATGAATGTATCTCACTTAGGAAAAGAGCCAATGAAACTATTGATGAATTTAACATGAGTTTTAATAAGATCTATAACACGAGTCCTGCATATATAAATCCATCACAACCAACAACTAAAGTGACATACGTTGGGGAATTTGATGCTGATTTTCCATGACTTTGAGAGAAAGAAGGTCCCCAACCCTACTAGTAATGCAAGAGGATGAAATAGGCATAGAAGGAAACATGATTGGGTTAGGAAATATGAAGAAAAAATAGGATCAAGAAGAAAATAAAAAGGTCAGGGAAGACTCTAGTACTCCTGATCCAAGTAGAAACCCCAAGAAGCAAATATGGATGAGATGTCTAGATTGATTAGGAATATGACAAACAAAGTGTCCATATTTGAGATGGAGAATACCAATGCAAATAGATCCCATTGAGAAAGATCCATAAGGAATCCTAACCTAATCAATTCATAAGACCTCATAATCCATATCTCATGAGAAGGAAGAGAAGAAATGAAGAAAAACCCATTCAACCTCATGTAAAATCCAACAATGACAACAAATTTATTGAAGAAGTAATGGATGAGAGATATGATGAATACATAGAATAAATACACCTACTTCAATATGATAATGATTCCATTTATCTAACTCAAAATGATTATGAGGAGTCTCTAAATCCTAAGAAACAGATGCCTAGCAATCAACCCAACAAAGGAGCTTTATCCTCAGTTTAATACAGATGTTTTTTTGATGCACTAGAGGATGAGATGAATAACAAGTATGATCTTAGGCCTTATAAAAATGAAATTGTTGCAAACAGTCAACCTCATGCTAATAAATCTGGTTGAAAGTTGTCCAAAGATAAAGTTAAAGAGGTTCTAGACATCCCTAAGGTAGTTGAACTTTTGGATCTTGTTAAAATAGAAAAAGAAACTAAAGAACTTGAGGAATTAATTTCACCTTTCAATATTAAAAGTGAATTATCCAAGATCAATATTCCCATGCCTTTGGTGGAGCTAGCTAAAAACCCCTCATACCATAAACAGATTGAGAAAATGATGCAAGGGAAGGGATCAACAAATCCTCTTGATACTTTGAATGTACAAGATGAGTCCCCTACCATAGTTTTTGGTCCTCATATTGATGACAAAGTGGAATATGTGGCACCATTCTATGTGAACTTGAATATTCATGATAAAAAGTTTCACAATTGTATGCTCGATTCTAGAGAATCACACAATCTTATGCCCAAAATAGACATGGAAAAGTTGGGCTTGGAAATAACCAGGCCATATCATGACCTCTATTCATTTAATGCTAGAAAAGTGAAGTGTTATGGGATGATTAAAGACATGGTTATCACCTTGGGCTAGCTGCATGTTAAGAGAATTATGATGGACGTGGTGGTGGCTAATATACCAACCATTTATGGAATGTTGTTGTCTAGAACATGGGCATGAAAATTGGGAGGAACTATGCAGATGTATATGAATTATGCCATTGTACCAGTTTTTGGAGAAGAGATTAGAAGGTTGTATGGTGAGATAAAGTTTTCTTATGTGGTTAGTGATTAGAGAAACCATGTAAATCATCTCATATATGTCATTGATGAAGATATGGGCCATTGTATCCTATCTATAAATGAAGAGTACAATGAAACCCCAATTCTTGCAGATCCTCTCATAAGCCCTATGGAAGAAGTAGATGGTATATGGAAAATGTTTTTTGATGGTGCATACTCAAAAGAAGGGTTTGGGGCTGGCATAGTGCTCATATCCCCCACCAAAAATAAAATTTGTTTGTCTTACAAGCTTGAGTTTGAGGCCACAAATAAAGTGGTTGAATATGAATCCTTTATCTTAGGCCTAGAGGCAACAAGCAAGATGAAAATTACCAAGCTGGTGGTATTTAGAGATACAGAGCTAGTTGTGTAGCAGGTAAAAGTTTCCTATCAAACAAGGCATCCAAGAATGAGGGCATACAAAAATCGGATATGGATAAGATTGATAATTTTTATGTAGCTTTCAATATTTTTGTTGTTATGAGAGAGTTTAATCATCCATTTGATTCCTTAGCAGCAGCTGCCAATACCTTTAAAGTACCATCCACCCCTCAAATTAAATATGAGATCAAAATGAGATGCAAAACTTCCATTAATGATAGTATCAAATACTGACAAGTTTTTGAAGATGATTAGCATATCAAAAAATTCATGGAAGTGATAGATGAGTTTGAAAGTATTCATATTGATTCAGATGATGAAGAAGGCACCAAAAAGGATATTGGGGAGGAGGCTGAAGAGATCCCTAAATCTAGCAATTACATGGCTAAGCATAAAGTATTGCATCTTAAGAATAACTTCATTCCCAAAGGATTGGTTCCTTTAGAGAAGTTTTTTGATAGAAATGATGTACCTATCCAACCATATGTCCTCCCCAAAGATAATAACCTTTAGGAATATAATATTGGGACTGAAAAAAGATCCTAAATATATTGAGTTGTCTAAAAATATTCCTACTGATCATAGGGAAAAATATTTGTAGTTGTTCAAAGAGTACATGGATGTATTTGCATGGATATATGAGGACCTGAAAACTTGTGATACCAGTATCATCCAACATCGAATACACCTCAAACCTGGTACTAATCCTTTCAAGCAGAAACTCAAGGAAATTAATCCTCTTCTTTTACCTACAATTGAGAAAGAGGTGAGAAAATTATTAGATTCCCAGATTATTATTCCCTTAAGGTACTCTGAATGGGTTGCTAATTTATTTCTAGTGAGAAATGAGAGTGGGGAAATAAGGCTTTGTGTGGACTTCATAAATGTGAATAAATTCTCTCTAAAAGAGAACTATCCCCTACCCAAAATGGATCATATATTGTAGAAAGTAGTATGGGAAAACAAGATAATCATGATGGATGGATTTTTAGGATACAACCAAGTGGCCATGCACCTATATGAAAGAGAGAATACAACCTTCACAACACCATGGGGAAATTTCATGTATGACAAAATGCCTTTTGTTCTAATAAATGTAGCATAAAATTTTCAAAGAGATATGGGCATTGATTTTGTGGGTGAGAGAGAAAAAATCACTTTCATATACCTTAATGACATGACTATTTTATCCAATACAAATGAATATCACATCAAGCATTTAAGGAAAACCTTTTTGAAGTGTAGGAAGTTTGGGATGTCCTTGAACCCCAAAACGTATTATTTTTCTATGGAAGAAGGAAATTTTCTTGGCCATATAGTATCTAAAGAAAGGGTGAATATAGATCCGAAAAGGGTGGAGACAATCAAACAAATTTATCAACCTAGGAACAAGAAAGAAGTACAATATTTCCTAGGTAAAATAGTCTTTCTCAAAATAAATGGTGAAGCATATTACCAACATGTTGAAAAAGCACCATGAAGTCAAGTGGACAACTGAAGCCAAAGAATATTTCCAGTAGATCAAGGAAGCCTTGGGAGAGTCTCTAGTTTTGATCAGCCTGAATTATGACAAGGATTTCCTCATTTTATCTTTTGCATCAACACATATGATAGTTTCTATGTTTCTTTAGAAAAATGAAAAATAACAAGAGCATCTTGTAGCCTTTTTAAGCAAGGCCCTAAGAGATGTTGAGATAAAGTATAGTAGCATGGAAAATAAGGTGTATGCACTAGTCAAAGCATTAAAGGATTTCAAAGATTATATACTACGCTCCAATATATTGGCTTATGTACCTACCATCACTATAAATGACATTCTCACACAGCTTGATAGTGAGGGAAGAAGAGGTAAATGGTTTTCTAAGATTTAGGATCATGATGTGGAGATCAATCCCACAAAGCTAGTAAGAGGACAAGGACTAGCCAAACTGTAGGTTGAATCTAACTACAAATTTTTATACTTGAATGCACTATCAACAAACATCGTAGCAACGGATTTTGAAGAGAATGAAATGCAAGAACCATCCTTAGAGGTAACGGCCAAATTTTCTCATTCTGATTGGCATAAAGAAATCATATTTTACTTGCAAAATTTCATCTTCTCACTAGCATGGGATAAATCCAAGGCTAGATCTATTTAGCTTAAGGCTGTAACGTATTTTATTTTGGGGAAAAATCTATTTTGGAATTTCCTAGGGGGAATCCTAGTAAATTGCCTCACTGAGGAAGAAACTGAGGGCATAATATTCAAGTTTCATAAGGGTGTGTGGGGGGTTCACCATTATTAGAGAGCCACTGCATACAAGATCCTTAGAAATGGGTATTATTGGCCCTCTTTATTTTTTGATGTAAATTTCTTAGTTCCCGCATGTGTAGAATGTCAAATGTTTGCAGAGAAGGAGAATTTGTTGCTCATCCCACTGATCAAAGTTGAGACACCTTTCCATCAATGGGGATTAGACTTCATTGGCAAGATTAATCCAAATTCAAGTGGACAAAACAAATGGATTTTGATAGCCACATATTATTTCACAAAATGGGTAGAGACCATACCTACAAGGGTAGCCATTGATACAATCATCATAAAATTCCTAGAGTAAAATATCTTGGCCATATTTGGGTGCCCAAGAAATATCATTGTTTATAATGTTCAGGCCTTCAAATCTTCCAAATTGGTTAAGTTCTGTCAAGACTATAACATAGAGTTGGGACACTCTACTACTTACTATCCATAGGGAAATGATTTGGATGAATCCTCCAATAAGAACCTTATCAATATTATCAAGAAAATGTTATCTGAAAACAAGAAGGAAAGGGATTCCCACTTGAAACATGTTATCTCAGAAGACAAAATTAACAGCAAGAGGGCCATTGGAACTTTCCATTTTCAACTGGTGTATGGGTTGGAAGCCATTTTTCCCATTCAACTCAACCTCCACATGATGAAATTATTGCAAGATGAGGAGATATAATTAGATGGCATGCAAAGAAGAATTAATCAATTGATCGAAGTCCAACATGTAAGAGAACAAATTCAGATAAGGTCCCAAAATTGATCATCAAGAAAGAATAAAAGAATTTTTTTATAAAAGGACCAAAGAAATAAATTTCATGGAAGGGGATTTGGTCCTAAAATAGGATTCCCAAAGGGAATATAAATCGAAGCATGGAAAGTTTGATAATATTTGTATTGTGTTATCACTCTGTAATTTCCATAGGTTGTAAAAGAGTAGAAGAAATTAACAGAGGTAACTAACAAACCACTTTGGAAGCTAGGATATAGCCATGCCAACTTCAGAGAGGAATCTCTCTATCAGATTTAGATTTGTTTGAGTTTTAAATGTTGGGATAGTTATGACAATTCGAATTTTGATTCATTGTTTGAAACAATTGGCTGAAAGAATGCTTAATTTTCCATTGGGCTATGGGGTCTGTACTTAAATATGAGGATCAGATTCATATTTTTATAAGGTTTTCTTCACAGGGCAGGGTAGTAAAATTGTTGGATCTATTCAAATTAAATGAAATGAATAAGAGGGAAAAGAGGGGAAAGTCCACTAAGCAGAGGAGAAGTTAAGAATTCCTTCACTCAGTTTTAGATGAAAACATACAGATCATTAAAAAACCAGAGACAGAGTATATGAAATAAATTATGTTCTATTGACTTTATTTTAATGATTAGAATGGAAATACATGAAATGATTACAGAGAATAAGAAAACATTTGACAAAGAGCAAAAGACATCACCAACAATCTAACACAATAATCCTGTGCATAAGCCTTATATATTACTGGTCGATCCTTTGAAAATTACACAATAGCTCATGGGTGCAAAAATCAACCCCCAATACTTTGAAGAGAGAAGTATTTATAAAAATATTTACATCAGATCCTGTCATAAATGACTAGGATATTATGGAGGCAATCTAACTAATTAGATCTCTAAGATACAAAATATAGGGATTTGTTGATTTGTTCAGATCCTTTGTGTTGATTTGGTGGAAGTGGTTGGTGACTCATCTTTTTGACTTTGGTTGGCTGCTCCATGCTGACTCGAATACCAAAATTGTCTCTACTCCAGTAAAGCGCATAGATCTTCCCATCTCTTTTTACTTGGGATAGAAATCTTGAGTAACTTCACGTATATCTCATCCATTTCAGTATACTTGGAAAAAGTAGGCTTAGTGATGAAGATATGTTTTTATCTCATGACGAATACTAAGTTCCAACTGTAGTGTCTCTAGGAAATATTTACCAGTAATGCTTCCCTATATCCCTGCAAACTTGGAATTGTCCTTTGCCACTGCACTCATCTTCTATTTGTAATCAAACAGAGTGATCAGCTTGTCATTGATTACTAATAGTCTAAGAAGACCTTTCTTATGTAGTACTTCAAACTTACTGAAAAATCTATGCACACCTATGTCCATCACTTGGGCCTTTTCTTCTAGCTGCAACATCAATCCTTTCTTGGTCAGGACATTCTTGATCTCAAGGATGGTATATGTTCTATCCTCAATTTCTAGTTCTTCTAACTCCTGCTTGTTTTTGGAGTTTAGAAATATGATAAGTTCACTGGCCTCTGTGGGAATTTCTCCTAACTCTTCCTTGATGACCTCAATTTCTCCTCTAGCCTTCTGTACCAATTCATGCTATTAAAAAATAATATGTATGGATGGAGAGATTTCTGACATTGACTTGTTGATATCCACCCAAATCTTTTCCTTAGCTTGGGCTAAGGTCTTTGCCATGACAGTCTCTTTCTGTAGTTGCTATAGTTGTTGACTAAGCCTTTGGGACTTATGCATTTCTGCCTGGTGACTGGCTTGGAACATTGACTTCATCTCCTACAGATTCTTTACCTCTTCTTGTCATTTCATGATCTCTTTACCTTGAATGGACATGTCCTCCATGGATTTTACAAGTTTCTCAGATGCATATGAAACTTGTACTGGGATTGCTGATGGAATATTTTTTGATGTGGATGCTTCTACTATTCTAATTCCCGTCAGAGGGACTGCCTCTAGTGGGATCATGGCCATATGCAAATTTGTTTCCTTCTCCTTTATTAGTTTATCCATTTTTTCTTCCATTTATCTTATCTGTGCATTCTTTTTCATGATCAACTTCAACATTTCTTCTTTGTGGCCTTCAGTCTCAGCCACTTATTTAGCTTGTGAATCTTCTGTTGCTGGAAGATTCATCTATTTTATCAGAGATGTTATATTAGCGTTCTTCTTCTTCAATAACTCCTCTGCTACCTTTTCCTTTGTTGGGTCATATCCAATCTTCAACACCAATTCTTCTAGTGATTTGATCTTTTTGTCCTTGGCCAAATAAGATATTTGATCCTGCTTCAATTGGGACTGAATTTTGTTTAGGGACACCTGCAACTTTGAAGCAGTAATTGAGGTGTTGGTCAAGGTAGAGAATATCATATCTCCTTTCTATCTATGCATTTCCATCTGGTCCACTGGATGGACATCCTTTACATCAAACTCAAAGGAAGTCTTCTTATATTTTGCAGATGTCTTAGGATGGGGAACTTGTTCTTGCAATAATGCCATTTGCATTCTTCCTCTCTCTGTGTCAAATATTGAAAGTAGCCTGTGTTGAGTAGTGGAGGTATGCTTCCATAACTGAGCATATTTGCTTTTGTTGAGGAGCTCATTTCTCTCTTTGATATGTTTGTACTTGTCAAAAATATTTTCCTCTATTTTCTCATGAGATGATTTAGTTGTTAGAGTAGTGTTTATTTGTCTTTGAGATGATGATGTGGACACTATGAACTGATTGTCTGAAAGGGCTGAAGAGTGTGGTCCATCCATGACTATGGTGGACTACATTTATCCTTCCTTGAGCGAGTCTGGTGCATGACTGGTCTTGGCCATATTTCTGTAAACTTGGAAGTCCTCAGTCGATACCTCTGTTACTGAAGGAGAAACCTCATTTCTAGCTCTCTTCTTTGTTTCTTTTGAGGTTTGTTGGTATGTGAAGCAGTGACAGGGGCAGGTTGTTCCTCTAAATTCTAGCAATGTGTTTTCTTTCCATTTTGTCTGGTTCATATACTTCTCCACTTCTGGCTTTAGTGTGTGAGCATAAGGAGTGCTCCTCTGTTTGAATCTAAGCTCTGAGATGACACCAAATGGCTCATAATTCCAAGTGTAACTTTGAGTAAACCTCATATGTTTCAAGAGGTTATATGCCTCTTCTCCTGCTGATATTTTGTTGCAGATGAAAGGGCCAATTTGAGTCTTGATTTTGAGATGTTGTTTCTTCTTGACTGCAACAAAATGGATGTCATATGAATTCACCATGTGTCTTATGTATTCTAGTGAAAATATCCCCACAGGGAGGTATTTTGGCAATCTGTAAGGTGGAATATCACATCCATACACTCTTATCTCTGTGTGGTTTTGGTATAAATACCAATCCCCTATCTTGGCCAGATCAGAGAGGTGAAGGATTCTCTGAATTTCTTCATTGATCCTTGGCTCTGTGTTGTTGTTCAACATGCAAACAACTAGGTGATAAAATTGGTCTATGAAGCCCTTGAAGTTGTACTATGTAGAATTTTTCCTCACTAATGAGGTCCATGAGGTCACTGACTGTGGGCTTCCTTCCTGGTTTAATTTTTGAAGTGCACAGGGAAACCTGTCTGACTGAAAAAACAAGAACATGTAAACCAGAACTAAGGAATATCTGAACATTCCTTCAGTAGGAAGCCTGAAAAGTTGATCTTGAATGTTGTCAGCCACAAACTGACTGAAATTAAATTTAATTGTGGCTCTTTCTTCTATGGAAAAAATGGATAAAAATCCTAGCATAGGCTCATCTACCCATTCATATTAGAAATATCCTAACAGGTAAGAAAGTGTGGAAATAATCTAGTTGGATTTGATATTGAAGATAGAGGATGAATAACGAGGATTTTTCTTGGGCAATTGGGCATCCTCTGGTAGAAAAATCTCAAAAATTTGGGATCTTTGGGGGAAAGTGAGCTTTTGGTACAGGTCATTCAAGGATTCAATGGAAAATGGGATGGATTCATTGTTTCTAGGGATTTGTAGCATTTGATCAATGGATTAAGGGGTAATTGTGAACAAGGTTTCGCCAGAGGAGGAAACAATGGCCCTTTGGCAAGGTGAATAACAAGCTTGGAATTTGAGGGTAAATTTGGGGAAATGGTAAGTTTGGGGGAACATATATAGAGGTAAATTGGACTCCCAAAGTCCAATTTCATCACTATGCTCCAGGAAGACATCCTTTAGCCAGGCGTGCAATTCGAAGAAGACGAATTCACACCTTGGCTCTGTGATTTTGTAATCCTTATCCGCTAGAGGTATATGGTAAAGGTCAACAGGCGGAGGGAGGATCAGGTTCTCATATGTATCAACATATTTGGCCTTGGGGGGGCATGATTAATCATATTTTAAGGTAAATCAATGGTGTAACTGGTATTACTTGGGTAAAATTCTCCTGTTGATGGTGAGCAGTTGGCTTCACAACTTGTTTTGGCGCAGTGTCCATAGTATATTCATCTTCAAATGGAGTTATAGGGTGATGATATGGAGTTTTACAGCATGATGGAGGTGTCTGTTATGGCACGGGGTAATGATGGGGTGATTAATGGTCACAGGGAGTGATTTGATTGGGTAACAGGTATGTAGGATAGGACATAAGGAAGGTGAGAGTAGGGTACGGTGGTGGAGTGAGGTGAGTGCTATTGGGTGGTGATTTAGTAGGATTCTAGAGGGGGGGTAGGTGGTAAGTGGATTTTAGAGTCGGGGGTCTGAAATGTTGTGAGAGCGCCACGTTAGATGGGATCGGCGTGGGGGAAACCACTTTTCTGGACCCCCCCTCCCACACCATTAAAGGAAAAATGGTCTGGGGGGTCCGAAAAGCGTTGAGGACCGTTGATCTATGAGGTTATGGATGACGCCGCTGACGATATGTGAGGGAATTACCCACTACGTGACAAAAGGTCTTTTCCATTAGTAACTTAGGATAAAAATATGCGTTGGGTAGCACTAGGATTAATGTTTACCCCTTTACACCATGGTCTTATTTTCCTAAGGCTACAATAATCAAATTTAATCAATCAAAAGGTATTTGACATCCCTTTTCAACTTTTATTGAAGAAAAATCACTAACCTATCTCCTAACCTAGTCATCTAACATATTAATCCAACTTAGATTGTTGGATTAATTATTACTCTAACCTAGCTAACTTGGCCAAGATTAAACAGTTTGACCAAGCTTATTCTCTAACCTATCAACATAAATTCAAAAAGTTTGATCATGATTATACAGTATGATTCAAAATAAATCTATTTTTGATGGGGTTTTATATTTTTCTCTTTTTTTTATTTTGTCTTTTATTTTTTTTTATACCCTCTTTTCATTTTTTCTATTTTTATCCTTTTCTTTTCTTTTCTTTTTCTTTTCTTTTTTCTTTTCTTTTTGTAAATTATTTGCAAAATAAAATATTATTTACAATGAAATATGACTAGAGGAAGAAATTTTCAATCACCAGGTGATACTATAAAATATAGGGTTATAATAGATTGGACCCTTCCAAGTTGTTGTAGTCCAAGATAACAAAACTTATGATTTAGCTCAGTTTGATGGAGATTTGTTTGGGGATCCTGTAAATGGGAGGTTCCTCAAGAACTTCTTGCGGTATTGATTACTGTAATTTTTTCTTACTCTATACATAAATAATTCCTTTTCATTTATGTTCATGAATTTTAATTTTACTTCATTGACCATTCATTACTTCAACAAGTAGGTAGATTTCTAATGTTGTAAGTTGTTGAGCATTTTCGTGTCACACATCAGATCATTTTCCAGGTCTGAAGGAGATGTATCTTTTTGGGCAAACTCCATGCCCAACCGCATTCCATCCAAACCTCTAGAAACAACCGCAAACCCACTTCTTCTAATGTTCAAAATGCTCTGTCTCCTACCCCTCCCACCGGCAAGACCTCTGAGGTAAATGTTGTCCAATCTACCCCCACCGGAAAAAACAAATCCAGAAAGGGAAAGGGTAAGAACAAGGAGGAAAAAAATACTTCGCAAGCATAGAGAACCAAAACACCACCTGTTGAATATAGGGATAAGCACAAACCCCAATACCCTTGTCTTATTTGTGGTGATGATCACTACACGAAGAATTGTCCATGACAAGCCAAGGTTACTAAATTCCTTCAAGGAACCATGAAATTTCCCACTCTGGCTATCTTGTCACAACCCTTCCCTTCTCAACAACAGGCCCAATTGGTCATTCATGACCAACCATCCCCCTCCACTACACCCTATGTCTTAATGTGTATAGGTGATTCAAAGAAAAATTACATAGCACTTACCACTCGAGCCAAAGATTATTCTTCCTCTAAAGAGAAGGTTGATGTTATACCTCCTTCATTGGTCCAACCATCTCCCACGACTCCACCTACCAACGGTCCTCTTCATCTCGAATGACCAAGCCTCGAAACAGTCCTTCGCCCTCCTCCAAAGGGCATCGTTCAAAAATCGACTTTCAATCCTCATGCCCGTGCTGCCTAGAACTACAACATTGTTGAAGATCTATCCCAAGCACCATCCGCGATGTCATCCCTTGAAGTCCTTCAAAGTTGTCCCATACAACGGAAGGCACTATTGAAAGCTATCAGTGGAATCGACCCTATGGATACGAATTTAATAATTTTTGACTTGGAAGACCACATTCCGAGGTTACCCCCTCAACTTGCATCCCAAATACAAGTGATTATCTCCAACAAAAATTTGTTTAGAACTGTTATCAACGAGGGTGCCTCGACATGCGTCATGTCTATTACCTACTGTAAAGACATCGACTCTCCCTCTTTGACTGAATCCCATAACACACTCAAAGCCTTTAATGGCTCCAGTTTTAAGCCTTACGGTGTCCTCCCTTTGTTGCAAATCATGTTAGAAGGAAAAATGGTCCAAGTTGAAGTGGAAGTCTTTGACGCTCCTCTCGATTACAACCTCGTTCTCGGTCGTAGCTAGATTGATTCCATATGCACAGTTGTGTCGACTCTTTTTCGTGTTGTACATTTCCCACATCAAGGAAAGGTAGTTACCATTTGACCAATTAGCCTTCTTCAACTCGGATATGCGTATTGGCAACGTACCGTTCATCACCAAAACCCCCCCTGGATACGAGAACGTTGGTGTAGGTCTTCTTAAAGACTCTTCGTTAATGGGTACCTTCCCCATCCCACTGCCCGATGTTCCATATCCGTCTGTCACTTCAATCAACATGATCTCCACTGAAACCTCTGCATCTCACGACCCATGGATGGTACCCAACCCCGATGATCATATTCGTTATGGTGATGAAATGCCTTTGAGTCCGGTTGAGTTTGCCTATCAGGCCATTCAATCAACAACCCCTTCTACCCCCTCTCTTGGTGATTTATCTCCAGATCCTTTCCACGTCATTTTTCCCACGGATGAAATGATTATGTCTGTTATGGAAGACACCCCCTAGGACGATGGAAATCATCATTCCATCCTCTTCCTGGAACACACCATCGAGAGCTACCAACGGATCTCGACCCCGTCGACCGTTGTCGTGATTTCCACCGTTCCTGAGTCCATGCACGATGTGTTTTCTGAAGGGAACTTAAGCAATATCTCACCCACCATTCCCCTCGACATATCCATAAAACATGGAATTATAAAAAATGTGCATATTAGAGCTTCATGTTCCCCTGACGAAATCGTCACCTACAAGTCAATTTTCAAAGAATTTTGTGACGTCTTTGCCTGGAGCTATGAAGAAATGTCGGGTATTGACCTCGACATTATGATACATGAGATTAAGACATACCCAGATGCTAAACCCATCCGACAATTCCTTCGTCTAGTTCACCCACATAAAGTGGCCGCTATCAAGCTTGAAGTCGAGAAACTTCTCAAAGCCGACTTTATTTACCCGGTGGCTCTCACTGACTGGGTTTCCAATCTTGTCCTGATCGACAAGAAACAAGTCACAATCCGCGTGTGCATTGATTATAGGGATATTAACAAAGCTTGTCCTAAAGACAACTTTCCTACCCCCTTCGTCGACCATATTGTCGATGATTGTGTCGGAAATGAAATCTTCTCTCTGATGGATGGTTTCTCTGGATATAATCAAATCAATATTATTCCCGAGGATCAACACAAAACCACTTTTATTTGTCCTTGGGGCACTTTTTCTTATTGGAAACTTCCTTTCGGTCTAAAAAATGCTGGCGCAACTTTACAACGTGCTATGTCTTATGCCTTACATGATATCAAGCACATCATGCAGCCATATCTTGATGACTTACCCGCTCATTCCATGCACCGGGTCGATCATCCCATACACCTTTGAGCCATTTTCCTCTGCTGTCGGTTTTACCATATACACTTGAATCCTCACAAATGCGTTTTCTGCGTAGAATCTAGCCGACTTCTAGGCTTTATTGTTTCACGTCAAGGGATCAAGGTTGATCCTTTAAAGGTCGAGGTGATTCTCAATCTCCCTCCTCCTTCTACACTTTGCCAGTTACAAAGTTTGCGAGAGAAAGCAAATTTTCTTCATTGTTTCATCTCGAACTATGCCGAGATAACTCTTGGATTTACGTGAATACTCAAAAAGGGGTCCAAGTTCATATGGGATACCATCACAAACAAATATTTTGAAGCTCTGAAATTGTCCCTGACACGTNCCGATTACAGTCGCGATTATTTCCTCTACCTCGCAACCTCGGATTACACCATCGCTATGGTTCTTATCCAAGAGGATGATTCTCATGATGAACATGTCATCTATTACTTGAGTCGAAGCCTAACGCCTATCAAAACCAAGTATTTACATGTCAAAAAACTGGCCTTGGCAGCCATCCAAGCAGTTCAATGTTTCCGACACTATATCCTCTCTCGCAAGACTACGATAATTTCTAACTACAACCCTATGCAACACATTCTCACCCATCAACTGCTAGGGGGAAAATAATCGAAGTGGATCGTGATACTACAGGAGTTTGACTTAGAATTTGAATGCACTAAGTCCAAGAAATCCTTAGTTTTTGCCGAGTTGATATGCGACTTTCCCTAATCTGAAACGGAAAATGTAGCAACCGATTCATTACCCGATGAATCCCTTTTCCTAATTAGTTCTGATGATATTTGGTACGAAAATATCATCATATATCTCCAAACCCAGACTTTCCAGCCCAATTTTTCCAGTACTGACTGATGTCGAATACGCTACCAAGCCCATCAGTATATTATCCTCGGTGATACTCTTTATCGTCGTGGGATCGACTCAGTTTTTCGACACTGCCTCACGTTTGACGAAGCCGAGAAAGCCTTAAATGACTGCCATTTTGGAGCCTATGGTGGTCATATGTCCGGGTATGCTACTGCCCATAATATCTTACGAGCAGGGTATTTTTGGCCTCCTTTATTTAACGATTGTATAATTGTCGTCCGAAAATACCACGCTTGCCAGACCTACAACCATAAAATATGGTCACATCCTAATCCTCTTCACCCTGTGGTCTCCATCGGTCCTTTTGTGAAATGGGGTATCGATTTCATGACATGTCACCCCCACTCAGCCAGGGGGCATGGATACATTATTGTAGACGTAGATTATTTTACGAAATGGGTCGAGGCAATGCCAACATTTGACAATACTGGAAAGACCACAACATTATTCATTTTAAATAACATCATAGCTCATTTTGGTGTTCCTCAGGCTATCGTCACTGATCATGGTAGTCACTTTAGAAACTTAATGATGTCTAAACTCACTGAAAAGTTGGGTCTTCGCCACGAAAACTCAACACCCTATTTCCCACAAGCCAACGGCCAAGTCGAAGCAATTAACAAAGTCCTCATTACCATGCTCTGACGAATGATAGGGATTCACAAAACAAGTTGGCACACGATGTTGTTTTCATCATTGTGGGATTGTTGGACATCCATTAAGTATTCTACCGGGTTTACACCATTCCGATTAGTCTATGGTCTTGAATCCATCCTGCCGATTGAATGTGAGATACCCTCCCTGAAACTAGCCGTCGAACTCCTCCCAAACACTTCTGCCAAGGAAGAACATCTGTTGTATCTCATGCAATTAGACGAAACTTGTCGCGATGCCGCCCTAGTCATAGAAACCCAGAAGAAATGCGTCAAAGCCCAATACGAAAAACATTTCAAGCCTCACGTTTTCTCCGAAGGTGATCTGGTTCTCCTTTATGAACAAGATTGGGACGTGCTAGGGGCTGGAAAATTTGAAGCCATGTGACGAGGTCCTTACATTGTTAAATGAGTTTTGGAGAAAGGAGTTTAAGAGTTAGTATATTATGATGGTATCCCTTTGAGTGGACCCATAAATGGGTTGTACTTAAAGAAGTACTATGCCTAAGATCACCTATGCATGAGTACTTGTATTTTATTGTATCATACTTCTTGTGTGTTACTGTAGTATGCATTTTCGTTAATTGGTCTCTGCCCTTATGTTACGTTGTGTTTGATTTCCATATGTTAGAGTCTTCGCTACCCCACATTAGCTTCGCTGATGGCGCTAGCCGTAGTACTCAGAACCTTGCTTTTGCTGCTTGGGCAATTTACGCCCCTACAAACGAACTTATCACTCTACGAGGTGTGTGTCTCGGCTGTGCGACCAACAATATTGCAGAGTATAGCATCGTTATCGAATTATTGATTGATGCTATCTCGCTTGGTATCTGTCATTTGGTTGTACGACTTGATTCGTAGCTAGTAGTACTACAGTTAAGTAATGTCTATGTTATTCGAAGTCCTACTTTATTACGGGTATATTTACGAATTCACCTCTTGGAACGTCATTTTGAGTATCAGCATATTCCTATATGTCTAAGCATTAGCTAACTATGTTTTAGATAGACATTTGGGTCATTTGTAAACCAATCACATCAAATGTAGCACAAAAAACAGGATAAGCCGGTAGAATCCGTATATATGTATATAACGATAAAAGTTTTTTACAAAAAGTTTATGTCCAAGGACCAAAATTTCAAAATATGAAGCTCATAGCTTCTACAAAGTAGCGTCATGGATGATGCTCATGATAACACATGACTACCCAGGCTACCCTACGAAGCAGTCGACCAATAGACTCTGAAACACCCACAGTATGGCGCTGATAACGCCGAGGGACCTCCCTGATAGTCATGTCCAGAATGTCAGTAGTCAACCCCTCCAAGTTTTGCTCCACTGCTTCGTAGTCTTTGAGATCCCATCATGCTACTGGAGCCGCCTCTCCTTGCCTCTAAATAGGAGAAGTCCCTGGTGGTCAATATGGCCCCACGTCTATGCCATCAAAAGGAGATTTTTTTATTAGTCCTTAGATAAACATAAAAAACATTTTATATGATAAAAATTACAAAAACATTTAAAAAGAACAAAATGTGTACTTCTTACCTAGGTCACCCCACTGAGCATCCTCAGGTAGGGATAAATCTAGGTCTCCTCGGAATTCCAACCCGACGTAGGCATAATCATCAACCATTAGCATCTGTGGCCGCAACCAGTCAAAGAACGAATCATTGTATTTGATGATAGGCCCAGCTACATGTCGGGCCATGAGGTTGCACCACCTCAACATCCTCAGATCCTATGGGGCCGGTAAACCCCACTCAACTTGTAATCTCAACAAGGGGACCCTCTCAATAAAGAAGGACACCAAGAGTGATCCATACCCAAATTGCTTCAGGTTACCTCTCCTACATTTTGTCAACTGCCTCTTCATACTGTAGAGAACTGCATCTGCCCAGTTGAAGACTCGTGGCTCTGTACACTCGATGGTGTACTAGAAGTAGATCTAGAGAGCCATGTGTGGAGTTGCGCTCCTAGCCATGTCTGCTATGGTGAACAAGATGGTTCACAGGGTCAAATCCTAGACCCCCCAGATAGCCACCTTGCCTTTGCTTCTTTCTGCCTCTGGAATGCAGTACTGGCGACAATACTCACTCATAGGGAGTCTGCCACCTCGGCTACCGATCAAGCTAGTGTGGTACCCACACTGTGATAACCCTGTCAAAAAGTAGATATCCTCGATATCTAGGGTCAATGTGTGGACTCCCACGTGAAACAACTATTGGTCCACATCCCACATATGAACCAAGTACTCCAACAACCTGACTTGGGATCTCATGCCCAGAATCCAGAAGAATTTCAGAAGCCCACAGTCTCAGAGAATAGCAATGGTACCCGGGTCATTCCTGGCAATAGCATCATCTTCCTCTTGCTCTCTTTCTCGCCACTCCAGCATTATGACAGATAAATGCCTACACAAGAACCATAAGAGAAGGGTCAACAACTCATTTCAAACTTTGGCACATTTTTCATTGAGCAATTATCATTTCAAAATTTAATTTTGCGGTTCTCGCAGGTGCCCCTTTAGCACAGTGCAAGATTCTCACAGGTGCCTTTGGGGCCACCTACGAGAATCATGCATTCTCGTAGGTCCCATATGGATAGCCTACGAGAACGCCTGAGCGCAAGTTTTTTCCCTAAAATGAACTCAAAAACTTGAAAATTGCCAATGAAAATGAAAAATAAACCATGGAAAAGATGAGGGGTCAAGAGCCTACCTCGTTGACGGAGACGGTTCACCCAATGGTTGCCTGTGCTTCTCGCGATCGAGCAATGAAATTTGAGGTAAAAAAGGGATGTTTTGGGCAAAGTTCTTGGGAAAGTCACAATGAATATGGTAAAAGCCCTTTTACCCATTTATATTTACTTTTTACCATTTTTGTTGATTTTTATATTATTTTATTCATTAAACCTAATGCTTAATGGCCCTATGAGTGTGACTTTTTACAGATATAACAACTTTGAAGTCCACACGAAAGATTACAGATGTTTTTTCTTTTTTCGTCGCATGTATGACCGCTTTTTATAGTTTTTAGAAAAACTTCGAGATCAGTCTTCATTCGTTCTCACGCTCAAAAATACATGAGAACGCAACCAAGTATACTTTTATCATCTTTTCTTACTCGTCATGTTAACACAAAAACGGCGAACCCAAATGAGTATTCTTTAAGCTCTTTTCACACTCCTTAAAATGAAAAGATTGTTGAGCCACCTTGTTCTATTCATGCTCGTAAAAGTATCTAAACAAAACATTCGATGGGCAATAGTTTATCACTTTTTCGGTCTTGTCGAACTATTTTACGAAAAAGGAACTGAGAGAGTTCTCTTTAAGGGTTTTTCCAGACTCTATAATCATGAAAAACATTCAAGTTTTCTATCTTTGGACTCGTTAAACAAACATCAAAAGACCCGTAATGCGACCAAGCCACTCCTTCCTAGGGTTTGCTAAACATACTCTGAGGGACTCATCCGAAGGATGAGCTTACATCAACAAGAATATGTTATCCTCCTCAAGCTTTCGTAAAAATAAAGAGGTACTCGCTAGAAATGGTGGGGGAAAATTTGGGAAAGGGATGTGTTTTCGTATTCATATTATTGGCAGTAAGTGTCTCTTGAACATGACACCCCCTATTCATTATTTGAAGTTGGTTTGGGAAATCCATTTGTCTCTCTTTTGACTTGCTACAAGGTCATATCGTGAGTCGTCTCTAAGTCAGTGCTGCCAAATCATTGGTCGTGTCATTCATATGTTCAAGAGAAGTTCATCTGAAACCTCTATGGAGTCGACCATCTGCAGTTGTCCATTCTCTCCGTGTCAGACTTCCCTGTGTCTAGTTCAACCTACATCATACTCTATTTCACCTTCAAAATATGTTACTCATTTCATGTCATTGATGGGGGATACATCAAGGCCCTCCTGTGATGCGTTTTGTTCCGTCCACTCCAGCTCATTATCCATAAACAAGACTTAGAAATTATTTGGTACCTTGGAACTTGCATGCCTCAATGGTAGGTTTCCTTGCTTTCGACAATGGGTTTTCATCATTGACCCCTGATCGGGAGATTCCGTCGAATGTTCGATCTCAACTCATTTTAGGGATGATTTTAGGGGCTAAATTTCGCTCATGGGCTAATTTTCCATGGTTTTTCCAAAAACAAGATTCGTTATTTTAAAAATGATTCGCCCAAATTCTATAGGATAAAATTATTTTACCTTAAAAATCACCAAAATTTTATAAAAACTATATAAAATAATTAGAAATTTGAATATTTTTACAAAAATATTGCCAAACATTTATAGTTGACATATGAAGGATTAGTAAGATTTGCCAAGGTTTCTACATTTTAAAATAAATTTCCATCCTTAAAATCATCCCTGAAGTCTCATTTATTCACATTCAGTGGATTGTACTAGTGTACCTTGGGAGTCATTGACATTAATGGTGATTTCCATCGCACTTGTTAATGGTATCATCATTGACCAGTAATCAAGTGGTTTCTACCATGTTCGACTCCAAAACATGTAATCACATGGTTAGATTTGTGCTTTCAGGTGACGGGATTGAAGACCCTGGGTCTCATCTCTTTGATCCAGGCTGCGATGGAATATGTATAATTTGCTGACACATAGATCCACTTTGTATGTCACGTGGCTATGTCGTCTTAATTTGAATCTTCTTGCATAGATCCACAGTGTATTCTTGGTGGCTATGCGATATTTTGACGGCATGGATCTACGGTGTATGATTGTTGGCCATGACCTATGTTCATGATGTCGTCCATATGTGATATGAGTATGGGAATGCCTACCTCAGAACTGGTATTATATTCTACAGATGCTTGGTTGTTTGTAGGTTTATGATTAGGTGTACTCCTGATTTCTGACACACATGCGCAGTTTACAAAGTATTTCAGTTGTCACTGATTCCGGCCTCATACTTTGGGGGGCATTCTATTACACATGATTTTGGTCATCTTGGTGATGTATTAACAATGGTGTATTTAGGTTCCCAACAAGGACTTTTTGCCTGAGAAGAGTGGATCTTGTCTCCTTCCAAAAACATATTTTCAAAGTGATTTCGCAGGCTGCATATGGCCTAGGGTGAAAGAATCCATCATTCTTGCAGGCCACCTTCATTTAGGGTGTGAACTTCTCACAATTTTCTCCATACATAGGGTGCGGACCTATTTTTAAGCTTGGAAAAGAGAAGAGGTCTCGAGGGTTCTAGAAGGGAATCTTCTAGAAAATGAGTTAGCATTCGTATGGTTGTCATTTTACTGACTTCTCAGATTTGATGGGATCATCCTCATCCATGTAACCATCTCCCCTTCTCCTATATATTGAAAGGTTTCTCATGGAAAAGGTTAAGCAAGATTAATTGAAGAATTGGTGAAGGAATTGTGTGAAGAACCTTGCTTAGACAGAAGCTTGGAGACTCTAGTTGGTATATCAAGAGGAATTGGTTCTTCTTCATGTAAGTACAGAGAAAGTGTGTGTGTTGGAACCAAGGGTCACTGAAAGGAAGCTTGCGACATCAAGGCAATCAGGTTTCATCTTCTACTTTCAATTAATATGATACAGCGGCATGTCCCTTTTCCATAAAGTCATTCTTACTTTATTATGTAATTCCTTGATCATATACATAAGTTGACATTGAATATATTTTTCTATCTTCACTTTGGGTGGTTTGTGTTGTCTTGGACTTGACCTCACGAGAGCACCGGAGCGAAGCAGGACCAAAAGAGACCTAGGGAAGCGATATAAAGGTATGTCATTTATTCCTCCCTATTAGCAGATTCAATGATTACAGCTTAGGGAAAGAGTTGTGTCCTGTCCTGTTTTGTTCTAAATCTAGGTGGATCTAGGGAGATCTGTTAGTGTCCGCACCTACCAATTAGTCTGATAAAACACATGGACATGTGGGACCCACTGGATACATAGGTAAATTTATCGAAACCGAGTGACATGTGTCCCACTTGTCTTCCACATCAACGCCAATGTGGACAAGTCAGAAGGGGCCATGTATCCAAGGTGACATCAGTGTAATAATTTTTTTACCTTAGCCGATTTTTTCTTTTGATCACAATGAGATCAACAACTCTTTGTTCTCCTCAGACCTCTAATGGATGGTCCAGATTGGTTTATGCCTCCATCGAAGCCTCTCTCATCGGAACCCGATTTAGACTTTATCCTTCATTGCTTTGATGGGGCACCTCCAAAGGATAGTCGATATCTACTCAAACCTCTTCTAAGTTGGACCGATCAACTATCCAAAATTACTCTTTATATCCAAGCCTTCAAACTAGGGGTCACGCCATATACGAAGAAAATAACTGTCAAGGCCAATCAGAGTATGCCACATGGACAAGTGGAACCCACTAGATACACAGGTCAACACACCAAAAATGGGTGACATGTGTCCCACGCCCTTGCCATGTCAAAGCCATCATGCGCTAGTGAAAATACAACACATGTCTAGGGTGACATCATCACAATATAATTTCTTTAGCCAAATCTTTCCCCATGGTCGAGCTTGATCGACGACTCCCAGTCCATCTCCAACACCCAGATCAACAATCGTGATAGCTCTTCGAGATTGATCCGATAGTTGGTAATTTTTCACCTTTGCAAACCTTGATTGATCCGATGGGTGACCTTTATCAACGGATGATATTACTCATCAAAACCGATATGATGGATATTGAGTCACGTGATCTCTGCAATTATAATTTTGAGTTTTTTGTAGCAAGAGAAATGATTACGGGGAATATTTAGGGATAGAGATTGAGTGGATAATTTGGCCTACAAATCTCTAGTTGTCTCATGTTCTCATGCATAACATAAATACAACATGTGAAAGTAATCTATTCAATTTGGACCACAGAAAAACAACTCAAGAATCAAGAAGATGGAAATGGTTTCAAGAAGCTGGAAGTGGTTTCAAGAAGCAGTTTAGGGCATGAGAGAGAAGAATAAAAGAGAAGGAAGGTGCCCATTGTTAAGGTGGACAATTTGGGGAGTTAAATAGTTTCTTGTAACCATAGTTTTTCAACCATGGAGATAACTTGAGCATAGTCAGTTGATAAAAGAAACACACAACCAGAGATTCATCCCCTGTGTTTAAGTTGTTTTTCTGTAATTCTTCTATTGTGTTTGTGTTTTTGTAAATAATCTCCTCCCACTTTAATTTTCTTGTATCAGATTTGATTTATAGAAGCTCAAGCAACAAGACATTCACCATGTTTAGTGTTAGTGTATGATGACTGGTAATGACACAAAAGTGATTTCCTCTGAATGTATGATCATTTCTTGTCATTTTTTGTGCACATTCAAATGATATGCATAGGGTACCTCCATGTATTTGAATGTGTGAAGATGTTAGTAGTTTGAAGAACTTTTTAATTGATATGTATGCTTTTGTTAGAGACGTTGAATTCTTAATTTCTCAGTACATTATTCTTTTCCATAGGTTACAAGATTCATTATTAGCAGTGATCTGTATGTTTTGTTTTTTTCCTCTAATCCCATATTTTCTCTTCCTTTAAATATTGATTGTATGAAACACTCGTAGACAAATGCCTCTGATAGTTGAGAGAATTTGTCAACTGAACTAATTTTTTTTTGAGGTCCTATAATTTCAAAAGAGAGAGAGAGAGAGAGAAAGAGAGAGAGAGAGAGGGAAAAACTTCCCAAATATTGCACAATTACATTACTGCAAATAAGACCTTAATATTCATCTCGAGTCTTGGCCCTTGGGGTTCATTGATATCGTTCCAATAAGATCCTAGAAAATATCGAGGGATAAAACTACTCAAAACTAGTTTTGGAGAATAAAAAGAGAATTGAAGGGACAAGCAAAAGGGGGAGGGACATAGAAGCACAAACTATGGTAAGGTTTTCTCTTGCTCTAGAGTGAGATTACATTACTATTTCATTCATTTCTAAAACACTTAAAATCTAAGAACTTATTGTTGATAGCAAGGTCTTACTGAAGGTGGCAATAAGAGGGACCAAGAAGCATTGATAGTTGACATGCTTCAGAAGGTTAATCATATGTTTCTGATAGTCTGTAAATTCTTATTGGATTTTTGAATTGATTTTCAGTACTAATTAGGAATTTTTTGCAGAGTCGAGACAGTGGCATACTATGGCTTTTTGATCCAGTTATTTTTCAGTCTTAGTTTTACGCAGAAGACACTAGTCATCTCTATGTGATGTAACATTCCACCTCTGACTTCTAAGTCTTATTATGGTACTTACCCTTTCCAGGGTATGAAATAATGTTTTTGGTTGTATTTCGTAACTAACTAAATAAAATCATTTCATGGTTTTGAGGTCTCATTTTGTACTATATGTGTGATCTTTATTTAAGATTTTATGTTTTATGATTGTTCATTAAATTAGTTATAACTTTATGATATAATTATTTCTTTGTCATAACAAAAAATAAAAGGTAGAATTGGTCCCAAGAACATAGTTCTTGAGGATTAGTTGATACTTTTGCAAAATTATATAAACATGGGGTAATAATCCTGACTATCTTGCCTTAGCCCAGCAGGATTTGAAAATGTTGGTATTAGGATAGCCATTCCTTTTCATCAACATCGGGAACCTCATTGAGAGAATGAGTGCTCGAGATGGATGAAGGAAGAATATCCAAGTGCCATGGATAGTTTTAACTTCATTGATATTTCTACTCTCCAAGATGATGAATTCATCGATGTAATTGAATAACAGCTTGCAGAATTCAGGAAAAGGGTGGAAATACGAGCTCGGTTGGAAATTTTGATTCAGATGGATGAAGATCTAAAGGATAAGTTGAGGAAAAATGAGATATTGACTTACTCAAGGAGGAACAAAGTTCTAGTTCCATCAGCTCAAGCAACAAAGAAGGATGTTCCTCAAACACCTCTGGTTAAGGACATTCCTCCACCTCCTCCATCCGGCAAGGAAGTTTCTCCCCCTCCTCCAGCCAACAGGAAGTTACTCCACCTCCTCCTCCACTAGTTCATGAATTTATTACATAGCTTGCACCATCAAATGAAGAGTGATCTAGGAGGACCTCAGTGGCCACCCACCTTGTCCAACTAGCCCAAAATAGTTTTTTGGCAACTTACTATTTTTAGCAATTTTTTTGTTCCTGAACTTTTGGGGCCATTTTGAGGGCCTAAATGACACTTTTTCACGATCATGTACATAAATCATAGCCAAAGGCTCTGATTGAGCCCCCTAAATGAATCTCCTTGTCAATACCTTTTGAATGAGCTATCATGTGCTCTAAATGGAGATCGTATGCAAATCTTACGACCTCGAGAAGTTGATGTACTAACTTACCCCAACGGGGTCCACATGACTTTTGTCGCTTCATCTCCTAGGGTTATTTTTTTGGATGTATAGGGTTTTATCATTCATGTTTATTATAAAAAGGTGTTCAAAGCCTCATTGTACTCATTTTCTTATGAATGAGCGTAGTTGTCACATCTCTTCTCAGAGATAAGATGCTACCACTCTAACAAGATTGTTTTCAGTCTGTATTTTACATTTTCCAGCATATTTCTTATTTAATATAAGCCAAGTTTTAATGTATCTCTCTTATGGTTCACTATGTCTCTATGTTAATATCATAAATCTATGGTTTCATTTCATTCCACTCATAAATCTGGATCAGTGGTATCAGAGTGGCCTACTCCTTGCCATTTTTTTGAATGCATGTCCCTGATGTGGTCAGGGTATAGAGAGTTGGTTCTCGATCTTGTTTCTCTTGTGGAAAACTTCTCTCACACGCCCAAGAAAACATCCATGGTGGGTGAAAACAAAGATGACGAGACAAGATATCCTTTCAAAATTTTTCTCAAGGAAGCCATTGAGTGACAGAGGAACGGGATGATGGAAAAATTTGCACAAATATTTCGACAACTGCCGACAAGAGATGTATCCAACTCAAGCGAAGGCACCACCCCCTTCAAGTTACAGATAAATTTTGATATTCCTATATTTGAAGGTCAAATAGATGTCGATGCCGTAGATAAATGGTTAAACCTTCTAGAAGGGCATTTTTTTGTCCACAACTTTTTCGATAGAGACAAGATTACATTTGCACTCCTTGAGGCCATCCCCCATGTCAAATATTGGTGGGAGACTTTCTGTGAGGAAAATGAAATAGAGGGTTCCACATTATTTGCATTTTCACCCACTTGGCATTCCTTCAAGGATGTTATTAAGGAACAATACTACCCTGTTGGAAGTTATTATGACTTGTATACAAGATGGACCACACTGCGACATGAAAGAGACCAAACAGTGCCAAAGTTCACTAATGTCTTCCATACCTTGTGACCTCGGTGGGTATAAAATATTCTGAGAGACATCTGGTGCTCAAGTACCACGGCGGTATTCATAGATACATCTAGACATAAATGGAATTTTTGGACATCTCATCCTTGGGCACGACCTATCGATATGTCATCAAAATCGAGCAAAAGTTGAAACAAAAGACACAAAAGTTTGAGTCTAGAAACCCCTCATAGTAGAAGCAGGGCAAGGGCAGCCCCAACCCGCAAAAAAAATGAAAGAGAAAATATGGGAAACCTCAGGACAACCAATCCAAGTCAAAAGCAAAGAAGAACAATGGGAAGATGAAGAAAGATATCGGGAAGTGGCTTGACTTCCATAAGATCCCATGGCATAACATTGTTGATGACTCGGGTAAAAGCCTATGAATTAGATGCATGTTTCAACTTTGAGTTAGAACCAGAAAAGGGGATACAAATCATTGACGCAGAACCCAGTGCCACCGTTGCTACCACCAAGATCCAGCCCGAAGAACCTGATGAGACAGAGGAAGGCGAGGGCCTCTTTCATTCAAATATTTGGGTAAAATGAAATCCGTTACACTTCATCGTTGATAGTGGTAGCTAGAAGAACATCATCTCAACAGAGGTCATCAATAAAATAGCCTTGCAGACAATGCTGCATCTGCATCCCTACACCATCAGATGGCTTCGTCAAGGAAGTGATCTTCACATCAGCCAACAGTGTCACATGTCGTATGGAATCAAGCCATTCAAAGATGAGGTATTGTATGATGTTTCTCCCCTTGAATTTTGTGATGTTATTTTGGGCCAAACTTATTTATGGAAATTTCATGTTGTATATGAGTCTATGCCTCGCAGTGTTATTATTACTTTGAAAAACAAATTGTATAGGATACCTGAGGTAGTATTACCTAGTGCTATTTCCTTGATCTTTTCCAATCAATGTAGGAAGGTCATTTCTCAGACCGAAAAGTTTGTCTTCTTCATGATTCACTCTTAGATTGAGCAAAAGTTTGTAGCCACATCCATGGCCTCCATGGTCAACCTCTTGTTGCAGTAGAAGCAAGTGGATAAGGCCATACAAGAATACAAAGACATATTCTCATCACCTACTAGGGTACCTCTGCACTGTCAGGTCAAGTATCCCATCGATTTGACCCCCAACGCATCGCTACCTAATGGGACAGACTATCATCACTCTCTGCTAAAAAATGAGGAGATCAAGCATCAGATACAAGAACTTCTCCACAAGGGGAACATCCGACCCAGCTCATCACCTTGTGGAATCCCAATCATGCTAGTGCAGAAGAAAGATGAGACTTGCTGACTCTGCATTGATTATTGGGCCCTAAGTAAAATCATAGTCAAGAACTGGTACCTGATTCTCTAAATCAACGATATCCTTTATCAGCTCAAGGGGGCCAAATACTTCAGTAAGATTGATCTGAATTTTGGCTACCATAAGGTCCCAATAGAACCAAAAGATGTATGGAAAACTTCCTTCAAGTCAAAATAAGGTCTTTTTGAATGGTGGTCATGCCATTTGGTTTGAAAAATGCCCCAACAACTTTCATGAGGATGATGGATGATATCTTGTGTCCTTTCACTAATTATTTTGTGGTGGTGTATCTGGATGACATCCTCTTCTACAACAAGACTTGGGAAGAACACTTGCAGCATATTCAACAGGTTCTGCACACTTTGTGGTAGCACAAGCTATATGCCAACTTGGAAAAATGCTCCTTCAGCATGGATAGGGTCTAGTACCTAGGCTACATTGTTTTTGTGCATGGTGTGCATGTTGATTCAACCAATATCCAAGTCATCTGTGACTGGCGAGCCCCAACCATGCTCACTGAGCTTCGAAGCTTCTTATTCATTGCCAATTTCTATTGAAGGTTCGTGTTTGGATTCTCCCATATTTCATGGGCCCTCAGCCAAATAACTAGAGGTGGTGGTAAGGAAAAAATTGTGTGGGGCTTGTCCCAATAGAAAGCATTCGATTATCTAAAGAAAATCTTGTGCTCCACCCCAGTTCTTTCATTACCTAACCTGCAACATCCCTTTGAGACCGAGATATATGATTCAAACTATGTTGTGGGTGTAGTTATCACTCAGCACGTCCACCCCATGGCCTATCATAGTGAGACACTATCATATGTCGTATGTAAGTACCCTACTTATGACAAAGAAACGTATTCTATTATGCAAGCATGCCGCCAGTGGAGGAATTACATTCTTGGGAAGGAGACAGTCATCCAAACTGATCATAAGTCGTTGTAGTTCATGCCGACAAAAGGAAAATTGTAGAATGATTGCCATCAAAAGTGGTTCACATATTTGTAGCAGTTCCACCTCAACATCAAGTATAAAACAGGAAGTACCAACCGATTCGTTGATTGCCTCATCCAACCTCCAGTCGCGACACTCACCACAGTGCTCGATTATTGTGGCCACGAGACCTCCGAATGGCCCCACCTCTATGAGACAAATCCTGACTTCACCAACACCTACCATATGTTCGGCGCAAACATAGTTGTCACCAATTTCAATATTCAGGACAGGTTGTTGTTCCATCTGGGACATATATTTGTTCCATCAAGTGAGTGAGAAAATCTGATTTAGGAATCCCATTACAGTCGGGTAGCAGGAAAATTCGGCGTAGAAAATATAGTGCTAGTGTTGCAGCAACATTTTTACTGGCTAAAACTTCAAAAAGATGTGATCAAGTATATTTGGTCCTAAACTTCCTACGCTATTGAAAAACCGGCCATTAATAAATAAGGCTTGTACACTCATTTTCCTAATCCTTAAAGGCCCTGGGAATCCATATCAATGGACTACATGTCAGGCTTTCCGTCCACCAAGTGGGGAAATGACTTTGTTTTTGTGGTTGTTGATCACTTTACCAAGATGGCGATTATGGCCACCTACAAGAAGAGCATCACAACAGAGGCCACTGCCAAGATGTTCTTTGAATGAGTCTGGGTACACTTTGGGATCCCATAAACCATTATATTATATTGGGACAGTTGATTCCTCATCACATTCTGTTCGAGCCTTTGGTCACTGTTGGACACTAAGCTCACCAATTCCACTTCCTTCCACCCCCAGATAGATGGCCAAACCGAGGTCATCAAGTGGATGATCATGCACATCTTGCACATGTAAAATTCCAAGCACCCCCACACCTAGGATCAGAGTCTTCCCTATGTTCAGCAAAAATACAACAGTTCCATACATAGGTCAACCGGCCACAACCCCTTTCAAGTGGGGTTGGGATTTCGACCATTGGGTCCCATGGATGTTGCACTACCCCTTGCGGCCACCCAGACAGACTCGTTGCATGATCCAACTAGAGTTTACAAAGCCACCCAGTTCATTGATTAGATCTAGTACATCCACCAACAGGTTCAGGATATTTTACAGAAGTCCAATGCCAAGTACTAGCAACACCATGATCAAGACTAGGTGCCACACCAATTCCAAGTGGGAGACAAATTTTGGTTGCACTTGTAGAAAGAATTCCTTACAGGGCCTCATAGGAAGCTTCATACATTCCATTATATACCCTAAACCATCACCAAGGTTGTGGGTGACAATTCTTTTGAGCTCAATCTTCCCCCATTCTTTGGATTGCACCCAGTATTCAATGTGGACCTCCTTCGACCTTATCTTCCACCATTATTGGACACCTCAGAGATAGCATAACAATTGACACCAACATATCTCAACCTTGATTACATGCATCATATCATTGACACATAGGTCAAGGGAACTCGCCAGCAGAGTATCTATCTTTATCGGGTTGTCAAAGTAGGGTAGCTTCTGCACCAACTCTAGTGGCTCACTCGAGGCCAAATTCAGTAGAAATTTCCTCATCTGATGGGGGCACTCAACACAATGGAGACCACTTCTTCCTAATGGGGTAGAATTGATCCAAGAGGATCTCAGTACCCACCCACCTTGTCCAAATGGATCAAAACATTTTTTTGGCAACTTACTATTTTTAGTAGTTTTTCAGTTCTTGAAATTCCAGGGCCAGTTTGAGGGCCTAAACGACACTTTTTTCATGATAAAGAATCTCAATAATGGCCAAAGGATTTGATTGAGCCCCATAAATGAATCTCCTTATAAATATATTTCCAACGAGCTATCATGCACCCTAAACGAAGATTGTATGAAAAAGTTACGACCCCGGGAAGTTGATGTACTAACTTACCCCAATAGGGCCCACATGACTTTTGGTGCTTCATCTCCTAGGGTTAGGTTTTTGGATGTCTAGGGTAGTCATCTTACTCAGAGCCTCATTGTACTCATCTTCTTGCAAATGAGTGTAGTCGTCACACACACACACACACACACACACACACACACACACACACACACACATATATCAAAACTTATTAACCATATTTATAATACTTAGTATTCATTAAGTATAGACTATTATCTTAATATTTAGTTATGATATCCATGCTTATGATTATTAATTATTATGGTTTGTTTTTTAGTTTCTGTTTAGGTCTTAAATTAGGGTTTATGATAGTTGACATGTTTAATTTCTGAAAATTGTCTTGCATCTTAATTATTAATTGAGTAGATCAACAAGCTTTCATATTTGACGATTAGTCGTGATGATGAATCCTGATTCAGATTCAAAATATCGATGACAAAATGGCACAAACTATGGAATATCTGGAAAATATCCTTGTCACATCTCTTCTCAGAGATAAGATTCCACCATTCTAGCAAGCTTGTTTTCAGTCTGCATTTTACACTTTTCAGCATATTTCTTATTTAATATAAGCCAAGTTTTACTGTATCTTTGTTATGATTCATTGTGTCTCTGTGTTAATATCATAAATATGTGGTTTCACTTCATTCCACTCATAAATCTGGATCAAAGAGCTTCTTCTGAACATAGATGTACTCAACATGATGGAAAAGATGAATATGCCAGTACTTGTGGTAGAGATGTGTAATATTCTTTCTGTAAGAAGATAATTTTTGAAGGCATTAAGGGTACAAGATGAAGCGGGAGATCCTCTAGTCATCCTAAATACTATGTATCATGGAAGACAAGGAGAGGACAACCCTAATTTTTATCTTTCTTTGGGTATAAATGGTTTCTATATGAATAAATGTATGTTGGAATCCAGAGCTTCCAAAAATGTCATGTCTCTAAAAGTAATGAAGTAACTAGGTTTGAATACAACTCGCCCTTATGGAAAATTTTGTGGCATTGACTCAAGGGATGTAAAGGTCTATGGTCTCATAGAATATGTTGACGTGTATCTTCAGGATTTCCCTCATATTGGCATACCCACGAGTATAATAGTGATCGATGTACCATATTCTTGGGGCATTCTCTTGTCAAGGAGTTGGTCAACTACCCTTGGGGGTTCTTTTAGTATGGACTTTACTCATGAATATATACCTATGGGATATGGCACATTTTACATTCTATACAATCAGTGTGTTGTGAAGAATCATGTAGTTGACCCAAATGGCCCCAATTATTATGAAAAATATGATATGGGACCTCACATTATTAAATATGATCCTTCATATTTTACTTTTGCACAAGAGGATTGTATTGAGTATCTTCAGGCTTTCCCTCATATTGGCATACCCACGAGTATAATAGTAATCGATGTACCAGATTCTTGGGGCATGCTCTTGTCAAGGAGTTGGTTAGCTACCCTTGGGGGTTCTCTCAATATTGACCTTACTCATGCATATATACCTATGGGATATGGCACATTTTAGATTCTATACAATCAGTGTGTTGTGAAGAATCATGTACTTGACCTAAATGGCCCCAATTATTATGACAAATATGATATGGGACCTCACATTATTAAATATGATCCTTCATAATTTACTTTTGCACAAGAGGATTGTATTGACACTTTTCTTCCAAATATAGATGAATAAAAAGAGAAGCTTTCAAAATACCGAGGAAAGGATCTAGGGTCTATCAAAATACTCAATAAAGATGAAGAGAAAGAAAAGGTTATTAAATACATGGTCAAGGTAGAACCACCTTCACAACCTTACATTGAATATCTGCCTTATTTTGATTTTGATGAAGGAATCCTCACACTAATGTGGAATAAGAGAAAGGGAAAGCCAAAGTATGAAAAGAAAAGTGCAATTTTGTGGCTTGTCCCTTACATCATCAACAAGAATTCTGAGAAGGGTACTTATAACTTATCTACCATGGATGAGAGGAAGATACCATTACCAGTTGATGGGTCTATCCTCCATCCCCACATCAACAGAACCTGACTTCTTCAGGGCCTCGACCCCAAGTAAATAGGTAGGTCATTTTTCTTTCTTGTATTTTCATTTTGTTTTCTCATGGTATCTTAGTTGCATTTATCTAGATTCTCATATTCATATTTCATTTACATATTGTTTTATTTCCATTTAATTATAATTGATTACTACATTTGTTTCATCAAATCACATGTTAGTTAGAAATTTTTTAAAAATGCAAAATTTTCTTTTTTGATGCATAGTTCAATTTTGAAAATTTTGACCATATGAATGAAAGGGTGAGTGTTCCACCTTCAATATGACAATGTTTTGTTTGTTTAAGTGTGTGTAGGCACAGGTCTTACTAGGATATGCAAAGGTTATTATGTACTCTACGACGAGAACATGTCCCCAAGTAAGAGCCAGATGTTAACTCCCCATTCCTAGGGGTAACTACGGAGATGATGTCTCAAAGATCGCAAGTTGCATACATGGAGTGTCGAGAGCTAGATGAATAGATAGAGCTCCTCCTCTTACCACACATCACCATTGATCGGCAGTAGTAGCATCCACCACACCCATCTTGTCCCATAGAGGACAACAGTTCTTGTTTCATGAGGTAACAAGTCCAGTGTTAGGGTAAGTGTCATTTTAATAATTGAAGCATTTGAACATGTTGAAAAGGGTCCTTTCTTGACTTTGAAAACATTTTCTTGGAAATTATTTTGTTTTCCTTATTTCACCTTGGTGGTTGACATGTTGTCCTAGTAAGTGGGTCACCCTCGGGAAAAGGGTTTATAATAGGAGGTCTCCTTGAAGGTTCATCATACCATTCCTGAACATACTCATCACTTTCCATACTTCTTCCCTTTCATTTCCTCATATTTTGGTTTTTCGGGCATATTGACCCAAGAAGGGACTGTACCTCATTTCATGGGAAGAAGGGGATAAAGGCACATAGGTTTGTAGCTGGAAAAAGATAAGAGAAAATAAATTATCCTCCAGATGCTCGCCCTAAGAACCTGAGAGAAATGAAATGCTTATCCCCAAAATTCAAGGACCTATAAAATAAAACACATAACTAAATGCCTTGCTTGTTGAGGGAATGTATTTGCAGTGTCTTTTACTTTCCTTGCCCATGGCACTCAATGCGTTCCTAGCTTCAAGTGGCATTGCACTACTCTTTATTTTTCCTTGCATATAGTACTCAATGTTCAAACTTTAATCAATTAATGGCAAATAAAGGGATTGGAAAAAGATTGCATTGAAAACGAGGATGCATCACACCCTGTATAAAGGCACCCATAAATGACACAATATCAGCCCTTGTATGTCAAGAAACCCCATGCCCAAAAGTCACACCCCCATCCACCTCGTACTCTTTTACATGACTTAGAGAGGGTCCTCTTGGGAAACACTCCTTGACTTGGGGAACGATCTACCCAATAGAGCACCATGACAATCGTTACATACTTAAATTTGGCAAGTCGTATAAGGTCATTAAGCATTTCTTATTTTGAAAAGAGGGGATTTGATGCACAAGTTTGGGTGGTTGTTTTATTAAATATGGATTACTTGGCATGAAACTTGCGACTAGTGGACCCTTGGAGGGCGTACTTGTTTTTCTTTGCAAGGCATTTCCAAGTGAAATCTTGTTCATGGAGGCACAATGTTGCTTGGACCTTCATAAGGGAATGAGGTCCATAGGTTGGATGATGTGCCCCCTCTCATTGGACACTTGGGAGGATGAATCTTGTCTTTGGAGGCACTCGGACACCATGAGATGATCACGTTGTGACCTCTTGCACCTCAATATTCACCTTTGAGAGGCCTAAAACATCACCTTCTATGCCCTAGACATCACATAGAGGCTAGGGGTTTGATGGGGTTTCATGGTTTGATAGTGATGTTTTCAAGGACCTATGAAATAAAACACATACCTAAATGTCCTTTGGATGCCCAACGACTTCCTTCACGAGGAAAAATGTCTCACTTTGGAGGCTTGCATCACCCTTCTAGGGAATGATGTCAGACCTAAAGGGGAAATTACTTTATGTATTTTTTATTTGGAAATTAATGAGGTTGGCCTCCTTAAAATTAGAATGTGGACAAACTTATGTGGACAATTGTTTTTAAGTGACCTCATATAAATAAAGGTCACTGTCATTTCATTTTATCATAACTCTCACTTGAGAATTACATACTTTTCGGCTGAAATTTTCTCCTTACTTGGGAAAATCGCTCTATCTCTCTCTTGATGCTTTATGGATTATTTATCTTTTCTATTGGAGGAAGAAGCTAGGTGTTATCTCTTGATTCTTGTCTCTTTGCAATTTTGATGGAATATTCTTGATAAAGAAAAGTTTTTTCATGTTGTCTCTTGAAATTGGTAAGGAATTTATGCACTATTAAGTGTGTTGTTTCTTCTTGTTTCAAGGTTAATTTTTCTATATCCTTGGAGGAGTACAAGGGCATGAAACCTCCATCAAGATCCATCTTGTTGTCATTAAAAAAAACTATTTTGCAAAGGTTGCTACAAGGAGGTAAATGGCTTACACCCTTGTAGATTTACCTTGCTAAGGTTGGTTTTCTCTAGCGAGTAAAAAGGATTACACACCTAGAGAAGTAAAAAACCCTAGATCATACACAAGAGACTCCATAACCCATTTGATAAGGCACTAATCTACTTGCATTGGAGATTTTATATTCATGCATTGGTATACGTGAATTTTCGAGATATTGCAATTGTTTGAGTTGGATCTAATTCTACATGCTATAAGATTTATTATGCCCTAGCGATGTCTTGATTGGCCAATTGATTCTCATTGTTGTTATAAATTTATGCTACAGCCAATAGGGCTGCAACAAACTCATCTTTACCTCTTGGTTTACTCACCATTCTACCACTAAATTTTACTTGCAAGCTGCTATAATTAATCTACTAGTTGTTAGTTATCTTTTGGGTGGATTGCTTGTTAATTTTGGTGGATAGAATTTTCTGTTGTAGAAATTGTTTGATAAAACCATTAGGCTGTTCCAAAACTTTTTTATAACACTACATAAAATCCCCCTAATCACCATTAAAATATTTCTTCAATCATTAGAAGTTTAACTAGTCATTGCTAGTTTTGTTTCCAACATCTTGTACTTGATTTTTGATGGTTAAATTTACAGCTCTTATTCTCATTTATTTTTTATCTATACATTTCCATATTGTTGCAATTTTGGATAGCAAGGTTACTTGTTGAATCCCCTTTGGTTTTGAAGCATCTATATCTGTATATTGTCTTGTTTTGGGCATGGATAACATTGTTTTGCAGGTACATCATCTTTGGCAGCCAACTACCCTATCATGAGACTCTCTTCCAAGATTTATCTCCACATTTAAACTTGACTTATAGGGGCACCTCTCATATCTATTCACTTTCCATATCAATCCCACTAGGGTCACCTGCAATTCCCCCCTTGAGGTGATTTTTATCATCACTAAAGTGAAGGGAGTGTTTATCTAAGATGACAATGGGTAAATACTCCCATAATTGTCACACTTCTATGGTTTGGGTTATGCTTTTCCCAAACTAAAATCTATGCGATAACACTTTTAATATTTTTTTGAAACTTCATGCAAAGTTTCTTTAGGGGCTGGATATAGCTTATCTTCCTAAGGAAGGTAAACCGTCTTTCTTCCTATGTAAGGGTTCACAAATTCCCAGTAGCAATTTCATCCACGGGCTGTCTAGATTTATGCATGTGACCAGTATTTATAACTTTAGGGATGAGAATGTTTTAGAATAAGTGACATTTTTTCCTGTGAAAATTGATGTATATTTCTTTTTCTTTATTTGTTCCTTTGTAATGATTTTTTCTAAACTGATCTTATGCACAAAAGATACTAAATTTAACGACATTCACAGCCAATTATTTCCTTTAACCAAAACACTAAATTAAAAACAACTAAGGATGCCATATATGTATATATGCAAATCCCTACACACAACCACGCTAAATAATGCGGAAAGACTTTTTTTTATGTAAGAAACTATAAAAAGAAAGGCAAAGATAGGGAGGATATTTATGATAATTTGTATATGCTTTATGTATATTTCTGAAACAAAAAAATAAAAATATATTAATTATAACAGTGTGCTTATGGGAAAAATAGGTAAGTGAGAACCGATGGAACATAAAAGTTTTTTTTTTTTTTTCATTATTTTAAGTCTATTGCGTCCTTTGAATTCTTTATATATACTAAGATTTATTTTTTATCACCATCTATATACTATGTGACTGATCTACACCATGCAACCTTACGTGTTGAGTTTGTTTCCATTGATTGAAGGCGAGAAAGGCCACAAACCACTTTGGTTTGATTTCTCCACATTTTTTACACTTGATCACGTAACTCAACTTAGGAATAACCTTACTTCTTGTGCATGCTACGATCGAAATAAAGAGAGGCCACATGAAACTTTGGTTCGATTCCTCCACATGACTTGCCTTTGGTCGTAACTTGACTCATAGCTTGGATTTTGCAATGACCATGTATTAAATTGAATATAAACATGGTCAACAATTAACAAGAGTTACATGAATGAAAACAAAAATAACTTATAGTGTGCTCTTATCACCATCCAATAGAAAATCAATCGCTTAGGAAAAAGGAATCAAACTATCTAAATTTATATAGTTTAGTCTATGTTTTCCCATGCATATTGTTTAGTCTATGTTTTTACAAGTAGCATGATTTTTTTAATGTGGATTTCTTTTATGCATAAGATGCATTGATGCATTGGCTAGCTTTGAAGCAGTGGCTTAGGGAAAAACAGGATTACAATCTAATAACACACAAGGCAAGGTTGACATGATAATATGCTAAATAGAAGTATATCAAAGTAAACACGAAGTCAATAGAATGCTTCACTTAATCAATGCTTGCAACCATCCTCAACAATGTTCCCAAGGTAGTAATAAAACTACATGATTGACATAGTTAATAGATACAAAGAATTTTTAACATGATTTTCTACTATAATTTAAAATAATATTACCAAATCAATTTTCCTTTTGGAATTTGTTTTCTAGCCATGACCATGGTTATTGTGTATAGAGGCCCGTCAAGGTCAAGCTTCATGGAGGTGTTCCTATGAGATACCCGATGCAACTTCAGATTTGGCACAATTTAGAGAGTTGTGTCACAGGTTTGATGCTTGTTGGCCTCATCCCAAATTTGAAATTTGTGGGGACTAATTTGGAGCTGTAAAGTGAAAAGGTCTCCTTCTTCTTCTTTTTTACCATGATGGTAGGCAGAGGTGGAAGACATAAAAGGAAAGTCATGGAGAATAGGTCATTTCTAGAATTCTAGCTCATTCCAAAGGACGTAGAGATATTTCTATGAGGATAAACTAGCTACATAGAAAGTAAAAGAGGAGACAATGGCAAGAGGAGAAGGAGAAATTTGATGTACTTGGCATGAGGATTGCTAAACATGCCACTAAAGAAGGAACCCGACTTTATTTACAAAATGACAAGCCTATATCTCTGGTTTTTACAGAATCATACCTTTGTAGGACCATGAAATCTACTATAATAGCCACCAAGACCGATACCCATTGTTGTCATTACATTAAGACTCATTAAATATGTTCAACTCAAGGTTATGAGTGCTTTATTGAGTTTAGAAATCTCCATGTCATAGACATGAGATCCTATCTTTTAGAAAATGAATAATTAAAAGGTGTGTATCTTTTCATTTTTTGTTTGTTTATGCACATGTTTTCTTTTCCCATGAGAACTAACCACTCACCTATTTTCCCACAATCTATGAAGCTAACTAGTCATCTTCCCATAAACTTTGAAGCTAACTAGACATCTGTAAGGAAGGGAAACATTAACTACCTAGGTAGCTTTCCCTTATTGGTTCCTTCACCTATCGACCATTAAGTTTCCTTAAATCAAATGCCAATATTTCTTGAAGATTCACATTAGCGTGGTAAGGTGAATAGAGTGGTTGTACGGTGAAACGAGTTGTTGTGAAAACACTTGGTGATTGGTGGTAGTTGGTATCTTGCATGAAGAAAAGAAGGTGTCCCTATTTTATGCTAGGTGGATATGAAGAAAAGGCAATGCATATGCGGTGTACTCTAAGATGGTTCAAAAAACTTAGCATATGACATCCTAACATAAAATGTTAAAAAACTAATGCTAACTTGTAGATAACATTAGTTCATCTCTAGATATTATATTGAAAATATTCAGTTTAGATCTAACCAAAAATTAAAATGGTCTCACTATGAGGCCAAATAAGACCTCAAATTCTCTAATTGATAAACAAAATGTGTTGTTAACATTTCATATGTGAGGAAAAAGTGTTTCTGGAAACATCGAGCTAAAAGTTTAAGCTATGGAGGAATAAATACATATAGGTGTGTGCGAATTCAGTGAAAAATGACAAGCCTATTACTAATAGTCATAGGCATAAGTGACTAATAAGGTATTTATATTGCTATAGTCTAAACATTCTACATTTTGGCTCTTTTCCGGTTATATTATCTGTTTAATTTTACTCGAAATCCGGTGAAAAATCGTTGGATCTGCATATTTTAGTGGTTAATTATTTATAATCTGAGTGCCCTAGGGACTTTTCGGAATGCTAACTCCATTTATGCATTTAGAAATAAAATTTAAACAAAAAAAACTTGCAACTTCTCCCATAGTTATATCATCATATTCCAACGAAAATGCCAAAACATAGAACGATTAGACAAAATCATTTATATTATTCTCCACACATATGACTACTCAGGAGTAGTCCCCAGGAAAATTATGTTTGTGTAATCAATTACCCCTCTCTACACAATTCCCCCTCTTATTGATCACACAAGTAAATATCACATAATTCTACAACCATGCACCACCTCCAGTGACTAGTCCTTCTATCAGTCCACTTCAATGACTTCCCCCTTCTTGAGACGAGCTAGTCATCATAGGGAGGCACGAAGACTGAAACTAGGCCACTCAATTAAAAAAAAATGAAATAATGATAAGATTACCATTGTTCCTTTTTCGATTAGAATCCATGGTAAAATTCTCTTGTCCAAACATCAATAGGATGGAGGTAGTCACCTGGGAATTGAGAGAGGGATCTAACCCCTTGTTGATGCCCAAAAAGTGCAACATAAGGTACCTTATTGCAAATGGTTGCAAACGCCTTATCATTTAATTATATTTAATAACATACTAATAGGTGGGACCCCTTGTGTAACTTGTGTAGCTACGACGAAGAGACAACACTTATGCTTTATGTGCTTATGAGTTGGCTGAGATGATCTCTACAGTTTATTTGCTTTTAAAGTCTCTATCGAAATAATTAATCAAATGATGTTATGGGCAAAATGATTTAAAAGGGAATGTTGTTGTTTTTATATAACACTCACAAGTATTATTATGTTACATGTATTTTGAGGAAGGACCTAAACTCCATGTTTAAGTTATATGTGTGATTTGGTGATTTCATGCTACAAGGATTACACGCATTGTTTGAAGTGGAAGTAAGGTTGAAACATGGTATCCCTAGCAAGTATTTGATATATGTCACATTGGAGTTTTTAGACAAGGGTTGGTGCTTTTGTTAAGTTGGAGACTTAGGGAAATGGTGGTGTATTCGACTTGCATTAAATTGATTTGGAGTTAGTGGTTGATGTGTTGTATGTTAGCTTGCTCATACTGGCTCAGTGGTTATGGATGAATGTAGATACGATGTGCAGTAAATGCATGTCTCTCTAACCCTCCTCGAGCCCGCCACCCTAGTCATTTTGAATTTTCTCTTGTTGGTTGTTGTTGCTTCGCTTTGTTCGACCATGGAAGAGGTATACAAGCTTGGTTGTTTCTCCTTAGCAATTTGTACACATGTATGGGTTTCTTGTTGCTCCATCCATGAATATTTCGCTCTTCTCTTTAATTAAGTCAAAAGTTGGCTCTTGAAGTTTGCTCGTTATCTGTGCATTTCCAAAGTTATAATGTATGGAGTTTTTTACTGTGTATGGATTGGTGGTTAAGTGTTGGTCTCTGTGGAGTTATATTTGAACCATGAGCATTGAAAAGTTGTGTGGATTTGCTTCTTTTATATGGTATTCATGCTTTACTTGTGGGAAAGAATACAGTTGGGACTCTCGGGCTTGCCTTGCCTTTGGTTTTTTGTTTTGGGTTTCTTTCCTAAGTGTATCATTGCTCCTTACCTGTGGGTTATATGGACACTCGGCCTATCATTTAAGTGGCTAGTCTTCGTGTCCATTGTGCTTGTGTCCTTGTAATAGCTCTGTGAATATAAATGTGAAGTTTTGTAGAGGTATTAAGCCTCTCGTGCTCCTTTTGGATAAACCCTCAATTTGGTCAGCTCATCCCCCTCACCACATTACTCTTCACTGTTATTTATTGAACCTTGTGTATTGAAAATTATTGTGGAGGTGTCCAACCCAAAATTTGACAAAGGCACTATTCGTTCTCATTTTTGGTCATGGGTTTAGTGGATTATTTGTTGTGAAAAAATGGAAATAATGTTAAGCCCACTCATTTGTCTGGTAATACAGTTTGTCCTGTGGAGATATTGGGGTAATGAAAGCATTGCAAAATCAGTTTTTAAGGGATACGACCTACTGTGCGTTCGGTTTTGTATGAAGGGAATACCTCTATGGATGAATTATATATGCGTTGAATAAGTTTTGTGAACTAGAATCAAAGGGATTTTAGGAGGTTGTTAAATGAAGTTCCAATTTTGAATTATGTTATATAAAGGGATCCCTTTTTTGTCCATTTCGTGGAACCCTGTAGTGATTTTAATGTACTGGTGTTGATATGGGAACCACAGTCTGTCCATTCCTCGACTATTGGTTGTGTGTTATTTTGATTATTGTGGTGTTGTGTCTGCTCGACCTTGTTGCATGCAATCTATGTTACTATTGTTGAATGTTTATTAAAAAAAATATTATGAACTGATTCCTATGCATGCAAATTCTAGATGCAAACGAACATCCTGGAAGTGAAATATCAGTTCTGGAATTTTGGAAATAGAGTGTTGAATTTCAATTTTGAAATAGTGAAAAAGTTTAAATTTTGATGTTGGAAATGGCATTGTTTGATATATTAATAGAACAATATCCATGGGAGTCCTTTCCATTATACCATTTTATGAAAAATACAATACCCTCATTATCCCAATTTCATTTTTCACTCCTTGTTCTATTGTTACTCATTTTTAAAGAAAAGGGTGATGTGGAAGATAAGTGATAATTGTTATTTTGGGAGCTGGTTGTATACACAATTCGATTGTTTTATTGATTGCTTGAACATTATTCATAAATATTTCCCCTCCATGATATCACTTTACGATAAATACAATCCCTCCATACTCCCAATGACCCTATCAATTCCATGTTCGTGTGGCAATTAATAAATGTTTTTTTATGGATGGATTGCATGCATCATGTAGTAAATAATAGAGCCAACTCTTGATTTAATTAAGTAGAGTTTCATGTATGGGTTATTAATAACTTTTCATGACTGGTTAAATATTGCTACAGGATGATTTTTTCAGCAGGGGCAGTAATGGTCGAAATAATATAGGAAGAGGTAACTGGCAGCGTGGCCATAGAAGGCCTCAATTTTCTATTCACTTCAATGTTGATCCACAAGAGTTAAACCAGTTGTTTTAATATTGATTTTTCAATTCGGTTGTCCATGGTATATTGCATACCCGACCTGATAGACCCCCATTTCAACCTCCTCGGAATTTTCCCGGGATTGATGTTCCTCCAGATGTGTTAATGCAACTCGAAGTCCCCGCTAATGATGGTTGGAAATAAATTGTACACCAGCCTATATCACACCACCGTGGTTGGCCCACTGTGTCATTACCTTTACCACCACTGGTTAATCCCAATGCTCAAATTTCTCCTGATGTTTCTCCAACACAGTCCTCGCACGCCAGCAAAAGATTAAAAATAGATATCCCACAACTTGTGCAAGACAAAGGAAAAGAAATGGCCTACCCTTCTAGTCCATCCATAGAGTCTTCTAATTTTGTGTCTTCACGTCTCTACCTAAAAGATGTCTGCTCCCATGTGATCAACACCATACAGCCCCGGGGGTCTAACCAACCAAAGGATACCCTAGAAAAGTCAAGAGGATACAATAGTGAGAAAATGATATATGCCTCACAAAGAAGCAAATATGGATTTTAAATGTTTTTTTTATGACATTCAACGATGAAGACAATGTTTAATAATTTGCAACATATTTTGGACAACAAGATTTATTTTGGATATTTGTGTGGATAAGATGGATATATTGTTTTCTTGGGATATGTCCTTAGATTTTGTTGATATTTAAATATTCGATCTAAATGATATCCATGGGTGCTACAAGGGTGTTATATGATCCAAATGATAAATTTTGTATTTTATATTTGATGATTGGCAAGAGAATGATGGGAGTCACAAGGGGTCCCACCTATTTAGTAATTATTAACTAGACTCTTATTTATATATTATTATTAATTATTTCTTCCTAAACTAATTAATTAAGTTAATCTGACTTAACTAAATAAAGTAGTTGAACTACCTCAACTTATTGAGAAAGAATAAAGGTTCAATGAGAGGAAGAGATAAGGGGAGACTAGAAGGAGAAAGACAACACTAAGGTTTTCTCTCTAATTAGTGAGATAGATTCGGTTTTCATTCATTTCTGAGTTTACTTGAAAGCCTAATCCTCTTGATGAAAATAGGGTCTTATTGAAGGCAGCAGGATTCAAAACTGAATCATACATTTCAACAACTTGTTTTAAAGGTGTTTGATTCACCCTTTATAGTCTGTGTATTATTGTTTGTTTGTGAATTGATTTTCATGGTTGATAAAGAATATCTTGCAGAGTCAAATGGTATCATTTTGTGGCAAGTTGATCCAGATCATTAGTTTTGGTTTTATTTTACTGTCAGAGTCTTTTTGTATGGTACCCATCGGAGATTTCTAAATCTGACTTTGGTCCATACCCTCACAGGGGTTTGTAAAGAGAAATATAGTTTTTGTATCTCATAATGAAATAAAATTAGATTATTGTTCTATCTCATACATATGTTTTCATGAATTGGTTCTTCCTTTCACTTTTGTCTCCATGTTTACTTTATTGTAAAAGTTGTATACATTCTTGTAGCTTTGTTTAAATTTTATTTTTACATTGCAACATATACAAATCATAAAATCAACCTTAATCCTTGTAATTAATACTTGTGGATTGAGTGAATGTTTTGAGGCTATAAAACCTAGGTGACATTCCCAACTATCTTGTCCTAGCCAGGCAAGATCTGAAAATGATTGAGTAAGGTGTTCCATACATTTTCCTCAACACCCCTCTGGTCAACACTTTGCATCTAGAAATGAAAATTTACTACCTAATCTATTCAAGAGAGGGAGAAAAAAAACCCAATTCAAGAACCAGAGAGAGTTCAAGAAATAAATCACCACAGACATTTGGGCATAGTGCAATTACTATTCGCATCTCTTGTAGGAATGCATTGACTCAAAATACATAGAAGAGGGAGTCCAGGTCCATTCCCACATAATTAAAATTGGGTTTCACTCAGACGTGTTTGTTGTTAAATTGTGACAACAAATTAAAAGAAATTGTAAATACTAAAATTTACCTATGTAAATATTTAGTGGTGTTGGTTTACAACGCTGGTGGAAGTTTATATAATGGATGGTAGTTCTTGTAACTATGTAAATGGTTCCAAGATAGATATAAATCTATGAAGCCCGAGAAATGTATTAGGGGCTAGGGGGAAAGCCTAATTTTAATCCTATATTGAATCATAGACACTGATATCTTACCTCGTGGATGTTTCCTTGACACTTTGTCATGGTTTTACCACGAGCGACGTAAATCTCATGTGTTATCAGAGTGTTTTTTTTGTCTCTATTGTCATATTTCTTGCATTTAATTATTGTTTCAGGTTGTAAATCCCAACAATTGGTATCAAAGAGAAGGTGGATAAAATTCAAGTTGGTGAAGGAAGGGCTGAGTCTATTTGTGACATAGAGCATTGGTCAAGGAGCAAGGAGGAGTGATAAATAAAACCCTATCCTCCATTCGAGTATGAAGGTACCCGAGAAGAAATTGAGGAGAAAGACATGAAAGAGAGTCCATCTAGTTATTGGTTCATTGCATGTGCAATAGATTCATTTCGTTAGTCGTTTCGCGCTCTGAGACAAGTACTAGAGATAGCATCTTATTTGACATGCGTAGAGGAAGAGCAGTAAGGAAATTCCTAAGTGTAAAACATGTTTCTTCTTGCTAAGGAGAAAGGAAGCAAAGTTGTCCCACGTGAGAGTTCGAAAGTTTGTGAAGGGAACCTATTGATATTATGGTAGTTGCGGGAGGTATTTACCTCCACATGTAAACCTAGCGAGAATAGAATACTCTGGGAAGCAAGAAGAAACCCTAATGAGTTGGATAATAACCCTAGAAGACTTTTCGGCTCAAGAGGATAATTTATATTAGGTTGTTAGCCTCCAAGAGAAGAAGTCGACCAAAATAAATAATAATATACTAAAGAGACAGATACCTAGAATGAGAAGTCAGCCCAGATAGTTATCCAGAATTAGTATAAATACAGGAGGCCAGTTCTCATTCTAGCAGGCAGTCTCAGAATTGCAGAGGAAAACTTGTGCGCACTGCAGTGCCCAGACTTATGCGTGGGTTTGAGGAGAGATGTCATTGCAGCTAGCAGATCACATTTGGATTGGACTATCTCTTGGTTAGGGTTTTGACTATTTGATCATCTCTTGTTGATGCTCTATCCTTGGGGAAAGGTGTGCTACCCTTTGTTTGGCTATCTAGCCAAGGGCTTTCTTCCAGAATGATTCTCTGTCAAGGTTAAGGTGCTCGGAGGGTGGCTTCGACCTATGGTTGGGTGACAAGGGTATTGTCAATGGTAAAACGAGCATAATATTTCATATTCTAACAGGTTATGGGCCCACACCTCTTTCATTCGGTCAAAAACACTAGAAGGAAACATAGCTGTAAGGATATTAAGCTCGTTGAATAACTGGCGCTAGGGTTTCTAGAAGGAGCAGTCACCATAGCACTGTCGCTAGGGTTACTAGCAGGTGCAGTTGTAGAAACCCTAATCCTCTCATTGAGGCACCTTAAGTGAAGGGATTGACCTAATCTCCAGACAGATCAGTGCACCCTAACCTAGCACATCTCCTAGTACTCTCAGCAAGCTAAGACGTGAAGTTTGAGTTTTGGCCAAATCTAGGGTTGACCAAGTCAAAGAAGACATGACTTACTCTATCAAGTCAAAGAACAAGTTAGATGGAGCTTATAACTTCGGAGTGTGGAAGACAAGGATTTAACTCATCCTTTACAAGAATAAAGTGATGGATATCGTGAAAGGAAAGATCGTGAAACCAGAGTTTGAAGAAGGAAAAGAGAAGGAACCGCAAAACGTTGCAACTATGGAGAAGTTCAAATACGGTGAAATCAATGCCATGAGTATCACAATGGACTCTATCAAAGACCACTTGATACCCTACATCTCCCATATTGACTCATCAAAGAATATTTACGATGCCCTAACAAACCTCTTCACATTCAGAAACATTGGACAAGCAATGACCCTGAAGAATGAGCTCTGTGACATGAAGATGAATGATGACGATAGCATAACATCATACTTTGTGAGAATCTCTCAGTTAAGAGATCAACTACAATATATTGAAGAGATCATCTCAGAGAAGGAGTTGGTAAACATATTACTCAATGGTCTTCCCAAGACGTGGGATGCATTTGTCGCAAGCATGAACACAAGAAAGGAGTATCCGACATTTGAAGAACTTTGGACTTGCTGTGCTCAAGAAGAATCAAAGATCAGTGCAAAAGAGAAACCCCAAAATAAGTACGATGATCAAGCCTTCACATCAAGATTAAATAACTTCAGGAACAAAAGGAAGTTTGGTTCAAAGAAGAAGACAAATCAAGAGAAAGATATTTCAGAAATACAATGCTTCAACTGTCGAAAGTATGGTCACTACAATAATCATTGTCCTGAGCTAAACAAAAGGAAGGAGAAACACGAAGCATCAATTGTCGAAGAAAAGGAACCTACAAAGAAGACTAATAAGGATGAAAGAGACTTCTTCTTCTAAAGGTAACAATACTCTTCTTATTTCTTGTACATATCTTGTTTGCATCATCTCTCTACATATCTTGTATATCTATCTCTTGGAAGATAATGTGTTCCAAGAAGAACTATACCTATGGAAGAACAACAAGATAAGGATGGATATCATTAGATAATACACATGATGAAATACATCAAACAAATCATGTGAAAGCTATTGCAAGATAAGTCGAATCCATCATGAAGAGACTTAGAAGAAGCAAAGACAGAAAGAAGTCAGCAATCAAGAGGAAATTGGAGAAAGACCTATAACACCTTGCAGAAGGGAATGGGGATGCAGATGGAAGCGTGGACTCTCCTAGATGGAGGGAGCCAATTATATATCACCATAAAGAAGATCATATATTCATACATGAAGCAAGGATTAGGAGGGGGATAATCCTATGATCCATTGAAGATGATAAAATATATATATCCATGATAGCAGGCAGTATGTGTTCAGTCCGAACTTAGAAGAAGTATTCTTCGAAGAGAAGCCTTTAAAGTATCCCTGGTTGTCCATCCACATCCGTGATCTTGTGATGAAAGAAAGAAATGAAATATTTAGGGCATGGAATCTACTCCATGGACTCAAGAGCTAAACACAAAGAAGAACATGAAGATTCAAAGAAAGAAAGAGAAGCCAGAACAACCAGTTATTGTATCAAGAATCACAAGATTGCCATCCTGATATGAACTCAATAAAAGAAATCAAGCAGAGGAACTGAAATTTGTGATGAAGAACAGTGTATGGAAGACTTATGAATGAAATCATTGTAAGATCTAGAACTAGAGGTTCTCCCAGATGGAGGGACAAGACTATGAAGATTACTTGTTCCAGTAAACTAGACATATCTCTACATGAGTCATTATATCATCCGCAACATCCATGAGTTGGAGTTCTACATAATAATGTTCTCCAAAGAAATTGAATAAAGAGTGTATGAAGAGAAACCTCAAGACTTTGAGGCATACCAGAAAGAGACCCTTGTATGTAGATAGAAGAAGACAACTTGGTGGAGAACCTCCAGTGCACAGCAGAAGCATGGTGAAGATTTTCTATAACAGAGATATTGTGTCAAGATGATTACTCAGTAGATCAGATCTCATTATGACAAAAGAAGTGCCACATGGATATGTTCCATTTTTCCAACAATGATATACTCTATTGATTAGATCTACATGAAGCCTTTAGAGAAAACCAATGTTCTAGACCAAAGTACATTTGAAATCAAGCATTACATTATCCGTGATGAAGTCCAGAAAGGAGAAAGTGGTTCTCCAATACATATCTCCACAGATGAGCAGATAAGCAGACATTTTTGGTAAAGATTCTATCCAAGATGAAAGAGTTTGCGTACTCAAGCTGGAGCTCATGGAGACGACTTCCTTATTGAAAAAGGAAGAGATCAATCCTAGGTTGGGAGGGAGCACTAATATATTATTGATTGATGTACAGTCATTTTTTAGTTCGAATAATGGTCCAGGATGAGCAGATTCTTTCCTGTTCAGAAAGTGGATTGAGATTTCTGACGAACAATTATTTCCCATTGTGGTTAACATGGGAAATGGTCCAGATTGTTGATGTACTAGAGACATCGACTTCCAATTGTGGTTAACATGGGGAGTGGTCTAGGACAGTCTCTCTTCTTGAGGGTTACTCAAGAAGACTGGCTCGCCTCTCCGAACAACGATTTCTCATTATGGTTTACATGAGGAATGGTCCATTTTGGAGGTTGGTACAAGACAATCTTTTCCTCTTGTGGTTAATAGAGGAAATGGTCAAGACAAACATTCCTTAGGGTGTACTCATTCTCTCCAGGTTGCAATTTTTTTAGTGCCGGAGGAATGGCCCAGGGTGGGGAATGGTCCAAGCTCAACAATCAGGGACATAAATTCTTTAGGGTAGATTCATTCTCTCCAGGTTACACTTTGTTTAGTGTCGGAGGAATGACCCAGGGTGAGGAATGGTCTAGGTTCATAAATCAGAACAATCATTCTTCCTTGTTTGAGAAGAATAAGGTAGATAGACCATCCTTGATTTTCTACTTTGAGGGAAGATATTCTTTCATATCTCACAGATGTGAGTGAAATATTGGCCCAGATGATTTAGTTTATATCATAACATTGTTTCTGTACAGGTTGATATCGGATGATTGTTATGAAAACTGTATGACAGTAGATGTATACTACTATGGTGGATGTGTTCCACTGTTCGTGACGATATGTTACTGATCAAGTACTTGTTTGCTACTTGATGTGGTAGTGTACCACTGGATTGTAGTTATGTACTACTATGGATAGACATAGTTGTGTTCTATTTTGTTCTGATTACCTTGAAGACTATCAACATTTTGGTAAATGATTATTATCCAGATGAATGATTAAAGGACAAAGATTTCCCAGGCGGAAAATGGTTCAGAACATCTACTCTTCTAGGACAGAAGAATGGCTCTTATATCACTCTGTGGTGTGAGTGACTTATCCAACATCATGTTTGATTACTCAGATGGAGTATGGTTTCAAGAGATGATGCAGTTGATGCCACTAATGGTGATGATAGTCTATACGACTATGTTGATGCTATCGAGTGAATGGTATGTTTTGTGCTCAATACCATTACCTGTAATACCTCCCTAGCTAGGAGGGAGTGTTGATATTATGGTAGATGCGGGGGGTATTTACCTCCATGTGTAAACCTAGCGAGAATAGAATACTCCGGGAAGCAAGAAGAAACCCTAATGAGTTGGCTAATAACCCTAGAAGACTTTTCGGCTCAAGAGGATAATTTATATTAGGTTATTAGCCTCCAAGAGAAGAATTCGGCCAGAAGAAATAATAATATACTGAAAAGACAAATACCCAGAATGAGAAGTCGGCCCAGACAGGTAGCCAGAATTAGTATAAATATAGGAGGTCATTTCTCATTCTGTCAGGTAGTCTTAGAATTGCAGAGCAACAACTTGTGTGCACTACAGTGCCCAGTCTTATGTGCAGGCTTGAGTAGAGATTCCATTGCAGCTGCTACAACAAGCAGATCACGTTTGGATTAGAATATCTCTTGGTTAGGGTTTGGACTATCTGATCAACTCTTATTGATTCTCTATCATTGGGGAAAGGTGGCCTACCCTTTGTTTGGCTATATAGCCTAGGGATTGCTTCCAGAATGATTCTCTATCAAGGTTAAGGTGCTCAGAGGGTGGCTTCGACCTATGGTTGGGTGACAAGGGTATTGTCAATGGTAAAATGAGCACAATATTTCATATTCTAACATAACCGAGGTCATGCCTGTCGTAATATTTGAAGGAGTCGAGTCGAAGCCAAGCAGAGGAAGGTCGTAAGGTGAGGGCCGTGGAGGTATATTTGGTTTGTTCATGCGCATGAAAAGAGGTGTTGCCCCATCTGTATGTAAGGCGGCGACTGAGTTTCATGGTTTTTGGTGGAAGAGATGTTGGTTTGAGGTCAATTGGAAACCAATGGTTTTGTAAACCTTACTGAAAGAAATCACCTCAAATTTGAGGTTGAGTGGAGACCAATCAATGTGGAAGAATAACTCGTGGAGGTACCAATTATTTTCTTTGGGTTCATAATTTAAAAAAACAAAAGCCCACCAAGATATATATATAAAGTCTTTCCTTCTATATTGATTTCTTGAAAAAGAAATATGTGTGTGTGTGTGTGTGTTTTCCGGAAGTTTGAGTATATATATAGTCATGGAATTTGGAGTGGATGGATATTTATTTCAAAAATAAAATTGATATTTGGAGACTATTTGTTTCAAAAATCAAATTGATATATAAAGAGAGAGCCTATGAGTAGAGAACTAATGACAAAGAAAATAAATGCTAAATTCAAGGTTGAAAAAAATTTGATGGTAAAAATAACTTTGAATTGTGGAAACTTAAAATGTGATATTTGTTAGCAACAACAAGTGGTGATGGTGGAGTCACCGTGATATATATATATATATACCTTGGAGTTGTAAAATTATTAATTTCATGTAAATGGCCATACGACTATAAGTCCTGGATAAGCATGCATACCCCTGGTTTATTGGGTCACCTATGAAAATTTTAGACATAGATTTTGGTAGATTGAAGATGTGGGGGGCATGTATGTTGGGTTAATATTGACTCGGTGAAAAAGTAAATGAGATAAATCTATTTTTAAGGTCAAAGCATGTGGTTTTTTGGGTCCATGTTTTTTGGGTAGCCCATGGTTTTGTGTCCATGGATTACATGTAATGAAGCCTATAAAAGGCTTAGTGAAATCCATTGTAAATGGGTCTGGAGGTAAGCGATGAAGGATTACTTGGCAAGCTTGATTAGATTGGGTCAAGGGAATGTTCATCTCAAGGTGGATCATTAAGACTCCATCATAAGGTACCTAGAGGTGAGCAACAAAGGTTCACTTGGGCTTGGCCGAATTTGTTCAAGGTTTCGAATGCAAAGTTCGAGGTGGAGAATAAGTTGTCCAGGTTAGAAAGGTGGGTCTATAGAAATGTTGATGGGATTTGTAGTGAAATAAACATCGGCAGGTCAATCAAGTGTTTGAGAATATATAATGGAGGCAGGTTCATATTCGTGGAATTTCAAGTAAGTCAAGATTGAAGCAAGAGTTGTGGGAAGAAGCAGTTGTGTTATCTAGTAAATCGGTCACCATCAGTTGTAAAAGATTGGAAGATTCTGGAAGAGGTATGAACATGACATCTAGTGATTACTCAAATATGAAATTATTTGGTTTTGATGCTTATGTTTTTTATCAACATTCTAAGTAGGACCTAGATCAAACGGGTAGATCTTTGTTGGTTATAGTGATGGTGTTAAGGGATGCATATTGTGGGATCATATTGCCCATTGAACCATCATGGAAAGAGATGCAATGTTTGATGAATGTCCTTTTATAAAATCAAACATAGTGTAACACACCCACTATGGCATAATAGATTTTTCGCCTTTTTATCCTTTTTCTCGAGGGACAGAATCCCTGAGTTCCTACGAGGTCCTAGCGCAAGCTAACTCTTCCTATCGGAACCTTCACTAAACCAATCCACCAGTTATTTCATTGAAAACCCGTCGTGTACAACTCAAGCACCAAGTGCGGGCTTCACCTCCATGTGATCATTGGTTATGACCCCGGGCCAAGCCAAGAGGTGCCTTTCGAATTTCGCGACTCAGCGAAGCCCGAGAGTCAAGTATTTCGACTCTTCAAACCCCAACACCTGAAATCGTACCTTTGTTGAGATCGACGGTTGAAACTCTCCCCCCTGATCTGACGATCCTGGCCGTATCGAGACTTCGGTAACCGGGAGTTCAAAATGAAAGAGAGTCGAGTCTTTCGACTCTTCAAACCCCGAAACCCTACCATTGATGAGATCGAAGGATACTAATCTCCCCCCTGATCTGATGGTCCTGGCCATATCAGGACTTTGGTAACCGAGAGTTTGAAATGAAAGAGAGTCGATTATTTCGACTCTTAAACCCCGAAACTCGAAATCCTACCTTTGGTGAGATCGATGTCGACGAGTCTCCCCCCTGATTCGACGATCTTGGCCGTATTGGGATTTCGGTAACCGGGAATTCGAAATGCGAGAGAGTCGAGTCTTTCGACTCTTCAAACCCCAAAACCCGATACGCAAGTTCTTGTACAAGATCCAACCACCCTCGATGATGTGGATCCAATGGTCCAGATCTCTTCAGATTTTTGTGAACTGGGAGTTCACGATGCAACGACTCCAGAACTCTTGTCACTCAAATCCCCGAATTCCGATATGGGAATTCATGTAGGAGATCAACGAACCTCATTGATATGGATCTAACAGTCACTATCCCTCCTGAGCTTAAGTGCATTGAAGGACACTCAGTCTTAACCCCTTTGTTGTTCTACGAGATCCAATGGCTTATGGGGTTTCGGATATTTCCCCGAACTTGATCCGCTCACCACGCGTCTCCTCCGATGGACGGTCCAGATCCTCCTGGAGTTTCGTGAACCGGGATTTCTCGACTTGCGAAGACGATGGCTCTTGCCCTTTGGTCTCCCGGGTGCTGAAATGCCGAAATTCTGAAACCTATTCACACTAAGCTGATTCGGAGTTTCGCATACCGAGACTTCACGACTTGCAAGGACGAGGGGTATCGCCCTTTAGTTTCTCGGGTGTCGAAACGCTGAAATGCTGAAATCTATTCACGCTAAACTGATGGTCCATATCACTCCTGGATCAATGACCATGATCACGTCACGATTTCGTGAATCGTGAGTTCGTGCAATCCTACCTTTGACCACTCCAAGTCGCAGGCCAGCAAAATGCTACCCGACTGCCACGTTTCCTGTACCGATGGACGGTTCCGAATACTTCAGAACTTTCAGGATGTTGCCAAGTCCACTCTCCTGCCTATGCAAAGGTTAAGTTCGATGGGAAATAGAGCTCCGACAGATCCTTCAGAGTGTTCTTGGGTAAATTATCCCTAGGTTTGGTGACCTGACTAAAATCCTTCCTAACTCGCCGAGCTATAAACTCTATGGTAGGGGTAAAGTAAACTCATGGGTTTACTATCATTGTAGTCCTTTCAAGGGACTCACTCTGACTCTGGAGTGCGATGAAACTTCCCGGGAGAAGTTCCTTCGGGAAATTAAACCAGGGCATAGCGCAAGCCGAGTAGATGGGACAATTCTCAAGGGAACGGACTTGTATTCTGAACCTATTCATTCTATACATAGACCGATTATGGTCATATAAGTATAAGAATGCATCTCTTGTCTCCAAATCAAAAAATATGCAAACACTTCCATACAGAAACCATTTATGAGCGTATAAACATGAGCATGCGTTCAATTCAAAATACAAGACATAACACTTATCAGAAAACACTAGGCGTGTTACGACTGCTGAGAGGGGTGCTCATTTCCATCCAACCGTAGGCTTAGTGAATCCAGATGGATTTACCACTAGCCACCACCGAGCTAGACCACGATGCTTGGAGATTCAGTCTCCTCCTTCCAGCTCAACGGAAGTCCAAAACGAAGGTTTTTCTCCCCTTCCCCACTGTTCACGACTCTCTGTATCTCTAGAGTTCCTTCCGTTTTCTCCTTTGCGATCCCTATTGTGTGTCCTCCCTCCCTTATTCCCCACGCTTCCTTTCTTGCCTTGTTCTGCAAGGTTGTGTGTGGTTCAAATTTCCCTATCTGTGGTTAGGTCTGAGAGCTTCTACGGATGGGTGGTTCACTCCCCATCCCCTCATTAACTCTTGAGGATCCTCCCCACCTACCATCTTGGCGGGTAATCCATTCCAGGGTCAGAGAGTCGCTTTGGTATTTGAGCCAATAAAGACCAGTACGGTATTGGTTCAATGGAAGTTAACTCCACCATTCTAGGTTCCTTCCACCACCTCTCATTAGCTATCGTGGCCTCTTTCAGCACATCCCCCTCCCAACAATCCTGCAACACATAGTCATAACATTATTTACATTCATCGACATTTTATACAAAGGTTCGTCAAATCAAACATTCACATCTTTGAGTTTTCCATAGTTCTTGGCCAATACAGTTATTTTTACAGACTGGGGGAAATAGTGTGTTACAATTCCCTCCCCCTTAAAGGAACATTGTCCTTGATGTTCTATCTATCAATATGGCGTGTATGTACAGAAGTAAACAAAATCGGATATGCATGTTTCATGGCATCTTCCATTTCCCACGTAGCCTCATCTGGGCCAAAATGTTTCCATTGCACCTTGACTTGTGCAATGGTTTGGTTCCTGAGTGGGGTTTCCTTTCTTTCCAATATGCATTGAGGTTCTGGAAGGAATTCTCCCTCCGGTTCCACCTGGATCACAGACCAATCAATTATATGATTAAAATCATGTACATATTTCTTCAATAATGAAAGATGGAAAACATTATGGGCTTTTACTGTGGGAGGAAGTGCTATCCTATAGGCTACAGGTCCTACTCTATCTAGAACTTCAAAGGGTCCACAATATCGAGGTGCCAACTTGGCACAAGCTCCCATCTTCAGGGAACTCTTCCTGGGCCTAACCCTGAGATATATGAGGTCTCCCATCTTGAACTCTCTTGGAGTTCTCTTTCGGTCGACGTAACTTTTTTGTCTGTTCTGAGCGACCTTTAGATTTTGCTTTATCTGAATCACTTGTTGTTCCATTTCTTTCAACATGTCGGGTCCAATAGTAATTCTGTTTATGGGATTACTCCAACTGACTGGAGTGTTGCACGAACTACCGTAGAGGACTTCAAAAGGACTCGTCTTCAGGGATTCTTGGTAGCCGTTGTTGTAGGCGAATTCCACCAGTGGCAGGTAATCTTCCCACTTTTTGGGTTGATGCATTACATGCATCCTTAGCATGTCTTCTAATATTTGGTTCACTTTTTCCATCTATCCATCGGTTTGAGGATGATAGGCTATGCTAAATAGTAATTTGGTCACCAGACCAACCATCAAGGATTTCCAAAAGTTGGAAGTAAATTTCGTGTCTCTTTCAGACACGATCTCTTTAGGCATACCATGCAGTCTAAATATCTCCTTCATGAATACATTGGCGATGTCTATTGCCTTGCAAGTTGACTTGACGGGGATAAAATGGGTGGACTTGCTCAATTTATCCACCACTACCATGATGGCGTCATTCTGTTTGGTCGAGATTGGTAATCCGGTGATGAAATCTATGGAGATGGTTTCCCATTTCCATTCCGGGATTGGTAGAGGTTGTAATAATCATGTTGGGTGTCGGTGTTCTGCTTTAACCTATTGGCACTTTATGCATTTGGCTAAGCACTCAGCTATGTGTTTCTTCAATCCAAGCCAATAGAATTGTTTTCTCGTGGTCGTGATCATCTTCTGGTATACTGGATGACCAATATAGGGTCTTTTATGTAGTTCATCCATTATGAACCTCTTCAAGTCATCACAATCTGGAATATACAATCTGTTTCTGTAAGTTAGCAGACCTCCATCTATCATCTGGTAGCCTTCATACTTTATCTCTGTGGGTTCTTGCTCCAGGTACGAGGTCGTGGTCTCGAAGAATGAGTATGTTTCTTGTGCATTCCTAACTCTTTCCTTGACATCTGTCTCGCAGGTGCTCATCGCTTCCAAGTGAATTGTTTTCATACTTCTGCTAAGGGCATCAACCACCTTATTTTCCTTTCCTTTAATATGTTTGATTTCAAAATCAAACTCGCTAAGGAGGGCCATCCACCTAGATTTTATGGCATTGAGCTTTGGTTGGTCAAACAGATATCGCAATCCACAGTGGTCTGTCATAAGTACAAATTTTCTTCCTAGGAGGTAATGCCTCCACATTTTTAAGGCGTGCACTATGGCGGCCAGCTCTAGATCATGGGTCACATAGTTGACTTCGTGCTCATTCAATTTTCAGGATTCATAGCAGACCACACTTCCTCCTTGCATAAGGACTCCTTCGAGCCCTTCCTTGCAGGCATCTGTTCACACGAGGAAGTAAGCTTCGAGATCGACGATATTCAACACAGGTGCGTGGATCAGTAGATGTTTTAGGGTTTGAAATCTTTCTTCACATTTTTGTGTCCACGTGAATTTAACCCCCTTCTTTTGGAGGGCAGTGATTGGATAACCAATCTTGGAGAATCCTTTTATAAATCTCCTATAGTATCCTACTAGGCCCATAAAGGATCTGATATCTGAAACGTCCTTTGGGGTAGACCATTCCATGATAGACCTGATCTTGTCAGGGTCTACTGCTACTCCTTCTTCAGATAGTACATGGCCCAAGTAATGTATTTGCTTCTGGAAAAAGTATGACTTGCTAAATTTGGCATAGAGTTGATGTTCTCTTAGCACTTGAAGTACAATCCTAAGGTGTTCCTCATGTTCCTCTCTATTCTTGGAGTAAATTAATATATCGTCAATAAAAACTAGTACAAATTTTTCTAGGAATTTGTTGAGCGCATTGTTCATCAAGCACATAAAATTGGCAGGGGCATTGGTTAATCCAAATGGTACTACCACAAAATCATAGTGACCATATCTCGTCCTGAAGGCCGTTTTGTGGATGTCTTCACCCTTGATTCGGACTTGATGGTATCCATATCTCAACTCAATCTTTGAGAAGATTGAAGCACCTCCCAATTGATCGAACAGGTCATCGATCTTGGGTAAGGGGTACTTGTTCTTTATGGTTACCTTATTGAGTTGTCTATAATCTACGCACAGTCGAAGGGTACCATCTTTCTTTTTCACAAAAAGGGTTGATGCTCCCCATGGAGACATGATGGGCCGGATATAGCCTTTGTCCATCATTTATTTTAGTTGTAATTCAAGATCAACTAGCTCAGGTGTGCTCATCCTGTAGGGTGTCCTAGACATTGGCACCGCTCCTAGTGCAAGTTCTATCGAGAAGTCAATGTCCCTTCTCAGAGGTAGACCTGGTACCTCTTCCAGAAATACATCTCTATATTCTCTTAGTGTGGGGTGGTCTTCGAGGCTTAGTTTGTCATCTTTAATTGATTTCAACACCTGTATCGCATATAGTGGACATCCCTTTATGAAATACTTTCTCATTTGAAGAGTTGATATCTGTCTCACCGAGACAAGTTTTTGGATCCCTTGAAGGGTTATCCTTCTTCCTTATTCACTTACACATTCTAAGGTTTTATGGTAACAGTCTAGTCTAGATTTATGTGTGGCTAGCCATTCCATACCAATCAACAGATCATACGATCCTAGGGGTAATATGTTAAGGGTTGCTTGGGTGGGGAATTCACCCATAGTGAATTGGCAAGCTGGTATGACCTCTGCTACCTTTCTTTTGGTGCCAGTGGATAACTGTACCAACCATGGCTTGGCATGTTTATGTGGCTGTAATTTACACTTATCAATAGCCTTAGGGGCTATGTAACTCAAATTTGAACCAGGGTCAATTAGAATAGACACTATATGGTTGGTGATCATACCTTCTATTTCCACCACTGAAGCTTGGTGGTCAGCTTGGTTATTGCATTGCTTTTGCGAGAAAGAAGAGGAGCCACACTGAATAGAATTCAAGACGATACTGTCGAAATAGAATCTAATATGATGGCTTCAGGTAAGTTGAAGGCTAAAGTAGAAACAGTCAACCGTGATAATAGACGCTATAGGGAACCAGCAGGTCCTTCCGGGTCAAATAGGTACACTGACGACAGAGTGGATGATATGGCCCAAATAATTAAAGATCTGTCTAACAAAATCTCTAGGATGGAGTTGGATCAGGCTAAAGATGATTCTTCTAACAAAAGGGACTTCGGGAGAAACCCAAATCCCCAAAATCAACAAAGGCAAATAAAGAATGAAGATCAAAAAATACAAGCTCCACTAAAAAATGAAAATTTGATAGGAGCAAGTGACCTCCAAGATTTTGGAGATTCAGAAGATGAAGTTGCATGTTTCGGTGATGAGTGTTCGTAGCCATTTCTGACTAGGGAAGACTATGAGAAATCCTTAAATACTCCTCAACCGTCTAATGAAGAAGAAGAAGGTGATCATACTGACCTCTGCGTATCTCAACCAGAAACAGAAATGATAGCGGCTGATTTTCAACCCAGATACAATCTGAGATCAAGAAATAAGCCCACCTCAACTAATCAACCAAAGAAAATCCTGCCAAGGGGTCATTCTCATGAACCTCTTTTGGAAGAGACGTTGTTACCCAGCGATAGAGTCAAGGTAGCAAAAACTCAAGAGTCTGAGGTAAAAAAAGCTAAAACCCAAACAAAGGAAACAAGACCGATAGATAAAGTTACATCTTCGACTAAGGTCATGAGTAATAAAGCGATCCAGACAAACAAGTCGGAAGAAAAAAGCTCGGAAGTCTTAACCAAAGAAACGGACAAGGCCAATACATCTTACAATTTTGAAAACGAATTAAATAAAATTAAGATACCGATTCCTTTGGTAGAATTAGCAAAAAACACCACTTATCGGAAGCAAATTGCCAAAGTGATGGGTGTTTTTGAGCCAGAAAGTCACTCCCATGTTATAAACCTAGAAGATGACAGGCCTAACATCACCTTTGGTCCTCATTTTGAGGGATTCAAAGACAACGTCGCTCCTTTCTATGTCACCCTGAATATACATGACCAGTTACTGCATAACTGCATGTTAGACTCCGGGGCCTCACATAATGTTATGCCCAAAACTATAATGGAGAGGCTGGGGCTCCAGATCACTAGACCCTATGGAGACCTATACTCGTTTGATTCAAGAAAGGTTAAATGTATGGGAATGATAAAAGATCTGGTAGTTACCCTAGCTCAGGTCCCGGTCAAGAGTATCTTGATGGATGTGGTTATTGCAGATATTCCCCCCAAATATGGTATGTTATTATCTAGATCATGGGGAGCCAAGTTGGGGGGTTCTCTACAATTGGACATGTCATATGCCACAATCCCAATTTTCGGTGGTCAGTTCACCTGTTTGTATCGAGAAACAAGATTAGCATATACTGTCAGTGATCCTCTGAATCCAAATAACTTCCCCATTTACGTTGCAGACCAAGATCTGGGGAATTGCATATTATCTTTTGATGATGGTTTATATGGGTGTCCAGAAGAACTTGATATGAAGCAGGAAGATCTTAGCCCCTTGACTGAAGAACTATGCAGAAATGGTATCTGGAAAATGTACTTCGATGGTGCTTCATCTTTTGAAGGAGCTGGTGCTGGCATACTTTTGGTAGCACTTGAAGGTAAGTTTACCGTTCCTTTCTCATATCGCTTACAGTGGGACATAGATTACACCAATAACGTATGCGAGTATGAAGCATTAATCTTAGGTTTAGAGGCTGCAAAGAAGTTAAACATAAAAAACTTGGAGGTTTACGGTGACGCTGAATTGATAGTAAAACAAGTAAATCGACAATACCTAGCCAAACATCCCAGATTGAGAACATACAGAAATTGCGCCTGGGATTTAATGGAGAATTTTTTCTCATCTATAAAAGTCCATTTTATTCCTCGCACAGAGAATCTACATGCTGACGCATTGGCTAAGGCAACCTCGACCTTTTCCCCTCCCACGAATGTTAAACTAAAATATCATATTGAAATTAGATATAAACCCTCTATACCAGACAATGTCCGACACTGGCAGGTTTTTGAAGATGACGAACAAATTCAGAAATTTCTTATAGCAATAGGCGAGTTCTCTGAAACCCATCCAGATCAAGAAAACCAAAACGACCCGATGTGGATTATGCAAGAAGATGAAGATCCTGAAACCTTCCGAGAAAAAATAGTGGATCATCGCATGTTGGTCCTCAAAAATAACCAAATCCTGAAAGGCTTAATTCCTTTGGAAAGACTCTTCGATCAGAACGACATACCTGTGAAATCCACTTTGCAGCCCCAACCAGAAGAAGTGGAGGATTGCAACATAGGAACTGAAAAAGATTCCAGGATAGTAAAGATATCTAAATTCC